>CM070111.1:2417500-2640000 GCA_036178185.1 Liparis tanakae | reverse complement strand
CATTCACATTTTTGAAAAAAAATATTTTTAAATACGGGACACATTTTAAGCCCTTTATGAACCCTCGCCGTAAGTCGGCATGGGACGCAGACTTTTCCCAAGGGAATTACCCACAATTCATTGCAATGTGATGTTAAACAGTGTGTGTGTGGGGGGGCAGGAAAAAAAGGTAAACAAAAAGGAGAAAGGAGTACGCAGGTGTTTACACAACACTAATCAGATGATATTTATTCATCAGGTATTAAAAAAATAAAAAAAAATTGTGAGCAGCTAAAACAAAAAGAAGTTTATAGATTATTTGAAATGACTCGAGTCTGGAAGACGTTCAAATATTATTTTTTTAAAGACAAAGTGAGCTCACCGCCTCTTTGGGTAGGAGATGCCTCCACCTGCCGATGCCGCTCGTCGGCATGGACCTGTAGCGCCTCTCGTTCTCAGACGCTGAGAGGAGGAGGAGAAACATCCGTCGAGTTAGAAGAAGACTTCATGAAACACGCTACCCGTCTCCGGCCTGGAGGAAGACTCACCGCCAACGGGACGCTGGGCGCACGGCGTGGCCCTTTAAATACAAACAGGAAGGGTCAGAAACGGGAGAAGCAGAGAATTCATATCGCTATTGGGGCAAGGGTTAATAATCTATAATCTGCTTTCTTGTGGTTTAACGAGTTTACCAAACTCCATCTCTCGGGAAAGATACAGAAACATCAAAACAAATTTAACAGGAAGAGAAAAAATCAAAAGTCTTAAATAAACAAAAACAAAAGGAAAGGAAACATTTTAAAGGCTGATTTGACGTCAACCTTCACAATAAAGTTCTCGGAATAAGAAGAAGAAAATGGAGGAAGAAGAAGAAAGGCTGAGGATTAAGAAGAAGAAAGGAAGAGGAAGAAGGGCAAAGGAAGAAGAAGGGCTGAGGATGAAGAAGAAGAAGAAGAAAAATAAGGGCAGAAGAAGAAGAAAGAAGAAGGAGAAGAAGAAGAAGACAGGGAGGAGGAAGTAAAAGAAGGACAGATGTTGAAGAAGTGATGAAGAAGAAGAAGAAGAAGAAGAAGAAGAAGAAGAAGAAGAAGACTTACCGGCATAACGCAGGCGCTTGGTTGAACAAGGACGCCTGCAACTGAAGAAAAACAATAAAATCAATCAGCCTCTCTCTCTATCTATCTTCTATATATATATATAGTTATGAACACACACACACACATGTTGGGACAATAATCATGAAAGTCGGTCAAATGAGTTGTGAACAAGTGTTGTTGCTCATTAGTTGGTTAAATTAATGCTGGTAGAAGTCAAGTATAATCACATGTGTTTGGGATGCAGACAGTACTAGTCTACTGCAGATAAACAGTCAATCTATGTTTTAAACTAAACTAAAATATATAGTGCTGAAGTTTGGACCGCTAAAGAAAATTGAACACTGATGATTAACTAAAGTAAAACTAGTTCCACTCTTCCAGTGACGATGACGACCGTTAGATGATTTTCTGTGGTTCATATAATAATATTAATTGTTGTTGGATTGCACCAAAAAAAAAGTCCAGACATTGTGATCAGGGTGATTAATCGAAAGAAGAAAACTAATCAATCGATCGGTCCATTCAAGTGGACCGGAGCCTCTTTAGCTCGTCGTTGCCGTGGTAATTGTGACCGTTTGACAGCGCGCGCTGCGGCTGTGACCTCTGCGGGGGAAACGCGTCACTTTACAGGAGAGCGACTCAAACGGACATCGTTACCTTCCGGAAGACGGCGTTCATCGTTCAGCCTTTCTGCCGGTCGGTCGTTACCGGGAGACACGCGCTGGCGGCTCGTGGGATTCAAAACACCAGAAACACCCGCACGCCGACTGTCGCAACTAACCCCGGAAGTACTCACGGGGCGGAAAGTACTGCATCCGGTTTTACGTCAGTGTCGTAAACACAGCAGAACGAAAGCTCCGGGACGGCTTTCTTTTTACATATGTATATTAAAACATGTTATGTGCATAATGAATGTTATGTGCATAATGAACTATTGCATTCATTAAGTAGTTATTTAAAAACATATATATATATATATATATTTGTACTTTTGGCCTATTTCTTTTTATATATGATCCTAAACGTTTTTATTATGACGTCACATACATGTGATATTATGGACAAAGGACAACTCGACAGCTTTGCACATTTCAACAGGCTTTAGTATTATAACTTTTATTAATATTGTGAATACAGTTTGGCCCCTCCAAAAAAAAATCTCTCATCAGAAAAAACTACTTTTAACATTCAGATATGCCGGGCCTTTCATAGCATTTTTTTTTTTTGTAAAGTGCAAAATTCCTCATCACCTGAAAATGATTTTGAGATTACATTTCTTCTTAAATATTTTTAAAACAATGCGTTAACTGCTTTTAAAGCAAAGCTATGAAAAGCTAAGAATTCATAGTCTTTGTTGAAAGTTAATAAAACTTTGCATTTATTTTTCTAAATGTCATGCAAAGCGAACAAAACTTGTTAAAGTATCCATGCGCGCACACACACACATACACGCACACACATACACATCCTCACTCTTTGGCTTGCAATGTTTAACTGTAGCATGAATGAACCAATCACAACGGTCGTGAGCGTGTTCGCTCTCCTCCTGGTGGAACGCGTTGGCATGGTTACGGATGAAGGTCAGATGGTTTTTGGGGTTTATAGGAATTAAAATAGTTGTGAATCTGTCTCCAGCACCAGTTATATAAAAAAAAGAAAATGCAGGCGAAAGTTCCCAAAACAAATCCAATCCAAATCAATTCTGTCGAGACAAATTCCTCTTAAATCTTCTTTAGCAAAGTGGTATAAAATCTGGCGTCAAACACATGCAGAGAGGTTTTTTTTGCCAAATTTCAGGGCGAGACATTCACATCCTGGTGTTTACGAATACAGCAAACGACTATAAAAGCACCGTAGTCGGGGGGGGGGGGGGGGGGGGGGGTCGAGTCCTGCTCCGTGACGCTCAGACATCACACCTGGAACATCTGCCCAAAGTGCTGCAATGACTGTAAAAATATATGGATACAAATCCTGTCCGAGTTAAACTCCTGGCACTTCCTCGTCTTCTTCTACTTCGTAATCATCGTCATCGTCGTCGTCGTCATCTTCCTCCTCCTCGTCCTCTTCCGGGGTGAAAAGGAGGTCACGTACATCATCGACCTCGTCGTCATCTTCCTCTTCCTCCTCTTCCTCCCCTCCTCCTCCCCCTCCTCCCCCTCGCTCCTCATTTCCTCCAAGCTGCTGCTGTCATCGTCGTCGTCGTCCTCCTCCTCTTCCTCCTCCTCCTCCTCCTCCAGAGCCTCCTCCTCAGTCTCCTCATTCTCCTCCTGCTCCTCCTCCAGCTGGCCACCTGAAAGATGACCTGATGATAATGGATCCATAAGAACAGAAATCTGATTGGACCTTTTTAAAAAAGGTGCTGACGACATTTCTACCATCTGGTGGGTGGACAAAATAACAGAAACACAGGTAAACAGCGGCTCCAGCGAATCAACACCTCTCTCTAATAGCTTGAACGAAAACTTAACGTTAGACCCGTCGTACAGTCGTGTATTAAAGACATCATCTCGTGGTTTGGGGTCATGAGGAAACAGGAGCGTTGCTTACAGAGGGACGTGATGGCGGCGATGATGTAGAGCAGGAGGTCCTGGTCGACGAACTTCCTCATTTCTTCTTCCATCATCACTCCGAGAACATCCGTCTCCATGTCCACGTACTCGGGGTAGAACATGCGCTTCCTCAGCTGCCGACGGCACCTACGACCAACAGAGCAGGTTGTCCTTTAATTATTTACATCCAAACGCAGAATAGATGTAAAAGAGCATCAAAGACGAGTCGCCTGATCGACTCGTCAAACAGAAAGTGAATTGGCATTTTTGATAATTGATTAAAAGGAGTTCCTGTTCATTGTGACGTACGGCCGTGAACCGAATGTCCGATTTAAATAAGTGACCTTACGATCGGGACAGTTTGTCTATTATCACGCAATCATTTTCTGTCATTTAACAGACGAAACGACCAAACAATCGATAGAGATCATCATCTGTGGAATAATCGATGATGAAATGTTGAATATAAAAGCTGTACTTACTGTTTGCCTGTCGTCTTGTATGCCTGAAAACACACAAACAAAAGGTTTATGGACACAGAGTAGATTTCCGTCTAAATAACGTAATAGTGGTAATATATTGTCTCGTGTTAAAAGGGTTAAGAATCAATTATAAATGCACTTTTTATTTTTTCTATTACAAAGAAACTCTAAATGTATTCCGAGACGCGTTTAAATATCTTTAAACTATTAATATGAGTTAACTTATTCTGCGTTCATACCAAAAGCGTTCCGAATGTTCTCACGGGAGTTCACTCGCTTGACCATTTGTGGCTTTTCGTTTTGTTCGTGCCTTGGAGGGGGTGGGGGACTCGTAGGGGCGGGGCTTAGAGGGGGCGGGGCTTATCTCTGTGGCTTTACTCCGTGGAAACAGTTATCGTCTCAACCAGGGAAGAACTAACCACTAGTTCTGTTTAATACTTGTTGTGAACGTCCCACAAACATCGGAACATCTAACGCCCTCGTGTTTGGGTTCATAACATTAATATATTTATATATACATATATTTATACACATCACCACCCGTAGGCTCACACAGCTCGGTGTCTTTCCCCTCTACGTCTGAATAACCGTCTCCACTAGAGCAGCAGTTCCATTCACCAACGACGGAGCATCTCAACACGATCGGCTTTTGCAACTCGGCGAGGCAAATTTCATGAAAGTTAAAATATTTAAACTCGAGGCGAAAGAGGCCGATTGGTCGTCCTTTGACTTTGCTCATGGGATCCGCTTCGGCGAACGCAGCTTTCGCTAAAAAGCGGAAGCGGCGTCTCACCTCGACGAAGCGGAAGGGGTCGTTCTCCTGCGCCAGGCCCTCGATGCCGCAGCGGACCTCCCGCAGCCGGGCCTGGTCCTGGCCGATGCGGGAGATGTTCTTGTCGATCAGCGGCCCGTTGGCCGAGCAGTGGCTGCGCGTGCATTCTCGCAGCTGCGCCACGAAGCGCAGCATCATGGCCTTCATGTCCTCGCCGAGCCGCGTCAGGAACTGCTCAGAGTCGTCCATGAACTTCTACACGAGGAGGAGGAGGAGGAGGAGGAAGAGCACCGGACGTTAACAGGATTTTTGGTGAAGTTCTACTGCAAAGTAAATGTTGCCGTCTTATTTTCTACTTACCGCAGTCAAAAATTAAGGCGAAACTTCACGTTTTAACAACTGTGATTTATCATTAATAGTTCAGAGAGCAAACGCACAACTAATTGAATATTTTGTATGTATAAATAAAACATATACAATTCAGTTCATGAACTGTAATAAATATAAATATAAATATAAATATATATATATATATATATATATATATATATATATATATATATTTTTTATTTAATTTTTAATTTGTTATTTTATTATTTTATATTAATTTTCTGATTTATTTGATTTTAATTTAGGAATTTATAAGCATTTCTTGCTTCTACCTATACCTTTTCAGTCTCTTTTGTATATTATATAGAATAATATTGTATTGTATTTGATTGACTGAATAAAATACATAAAAAAAAAGTTATATTTAAAAGCCATTTTTAAATGTGTATATTTTTTAATTCCCTTACCCCCCTTTGAGAACTTTAAATATGTGTCATGGACCAAATAATTAATCAATTGCTCAAGAAAATAATTAGCGAATTAATTGATAATGAAAATAATTCTAATAGCCTTTATTCACAGACAGACACCTAAATGTTTTCAGGACGTCGGACAGTAAACACTTGTATTAAGATGTGTCGTCCGTGTCGTGCTACCTTGTTCTGCCTCTCCTTCTCCTTCTGCTCCTGGAGCTTCTTCTCGGCCAGGCTGTACTTCCTCTCCACCTTGTGCAGCTGCTTCTCCAGCGACCCCTGGAAGAGGTCACAAGGTCACAAGGTCACGACACGCTTCAAGATCTCACGTGTTAAAAGTCGGTCCGCGTGACTCACTCCTATTTATTCCTCTGACGCATTAAAAGTCCCGTTTCAGGCACTTGTATTCCCGTCGTACGAGTTCATTGAAGTCTTGGCGTCTTTATCGAGTCTGTTTGGACGTACGACATCCAACATTTAACGTTAATTGTTAAAGCGATCGGGTCTGGACGCGTCGGATTCGGCGGCTTCCTGTGCCGAGCGCACCGAGGAGCTGGAGGCCTCTGGACCTCGCTCTGCTCGGAGAATGGAGCCACGGGAGGAGGGTTTAACGCCCTTTAGAAAGACCACGGTCATGTGACTCTTTCACTCACACACACACACGCACACACACACACACAGCAGACAATAGTCCTCCAGCAGCATTCCAGACTCATCAGGAGAGCAAAACCATCAGAAGTTGGTGAAACCAAACGGAGTTCCTGCACATTGATTTCTGAATGCAATGCGCTTAAAAACCAAAGGATTTGGAGTATTTTTGTAAATAATAATGAATCTATTCTAACCACAAATGTGACTATGAGGGATGAAAGTGCAAAAAAATCCTTTGAGCGATTCCACAACCGTGAGATGTCAACATGTTTTAAATCATTTCATGTAATGAGAATACGGTCAGTACGGACGAGCCTGTAGAGGCGTACCTTGAGGTCCTTCATGGTGTTCCTCAGGGTCTTGATGGTGTGTCCGTAGTGGCCTCCTTCGATGGTGCAGGCGTTGCACACGCACGTCTTGTCCTCCATGCAGTAATATCTGAAGTTGCATAACAGGTCAAATCAGGATTCGGATGAATTCAGATCTCCTGGAGATTCGGTCTCGCACAAAGAGGAAGTTTCAAACGCAGAAACGAGACCGAGCTCCGAGACGTCGGAGAAGAAACGCAAAAAAAACTGAATTTTACTCTGGGATGAAAGACTGAATATTTCAATAATATTCCCGCGGCGACGACCGAGTGCCTCCTACCTGTAGATCTCGTCGTGGTCCGGGCACTTCCTCTTCCAGAGGTCGTTCATGGGCTCGATCAGCGGGTGATCGCGGAACGCCGGCAGCTCCAGGTGCGGCCTCACGTGCTCCTGGCACATCGACACCTCGCACTTCAGGCACGTCTTGACCGCGTACGACGACGACGCGGCGGTGGCGGCGGCGGCGTCCTCCTCGGCGCCGCCTTCTCCCCGAGACTCGGCGTCGGCGGAAGGCCCTTCGACGCGCGACGCCTCGCCGCCGCCGACCGCCGGGCAGTAGTCGCACGGGACCGCGGTCGGACTCCGGGCCGGCTCCGCCGCCAGAGAAGACGACGACGACGACGGCGGCGGCGGCTCTCTGGATTTCAACGCCGCGGCGGTCGCCCGGCGGAGGCGGCGGTAGTCGTCGGCGATGTTGGCGAGCTTGAAGTTCTTCTGGAAGCTGACGCCGCAGCGGTGGCTGTCGCGGCACTCCGGGCAGCGGAAGCGCCCGCGGTCGCCCTGCCGCTTCAGGCGGTCCATGCAGGCCTTGCAGAAGTTGTGGCCGCAAGGGAGCAGGTGGGGGTCGCGGTAGAGGTCGAGGCACACGGGGCAGGTGAGCTCCTCCTGGAGGACGCTGTACTGCTCCGACTCGGCCGCCGCGGCCATGGCGGCGATTTGCACTGCGGGGTCCGAAAAGTGGGGCGGAGCTGCTGGGAGATCAAAGAGATGGAGATGAAGCGGTTAAAAGAGAGAGATGGGAGGGGGGGGGGGGGCTGCAGGTGTCCCGAGGTAGAACCTCCCACCTCTGGTTGCTAAAAGTTCAAGAATTCTTTGTAAATACTCTTTTTTTTTCTTTTTTTGGAGTATAGATTAATTGTCGAACTCATTAATTTGAAATATTCAGTGTTAATTTATACTTTTCTTTGTTTTAAATCATTGTAAATTGAATACATTTGACTTTTAGAGACTGTTGGTTGGACAATAATAACATTATTAATTATTACATGTCAGGTAAAGATCAGGACAGTATTAGTTCAACCACATTTAAAGAGCAAATGAAATAGATAGATAGATAGAATAATATTTGTAAAAGTAAATAGTTTTTTAAATAGAAGAAAAATAAAATATGAATAAAATAGAATAATATTACATTTACTCACCGACACCACCACTTCCTCGTCCCTTCTTGGTGTCACAAAGAAACGAAAGTAGAACCGTAACGTCCTGGAGAAACAAACCTCCAAGTCAATGTCCGCCGTGTAAACAGTGTCGTGGCCTCAAGGGAACATGGAAGGATGCCAGCCGAGGAGACACATGTATCCTAGCTAGTTGACGTTAGGTTCCCAGCTCTGGTTCCCAGTGCTCCACCCACCGGCCCCGTAGACGTGAACCGGGGGCCCGCGGAGCGGCCGTGTTCCCGGTGAATAACACCGACCGTGACGTTAAAAGGACGTTAGCTAACTTCCCGTTCGCCATCTACCGTGAACACTTACCGCGACAACGTGTGTCCTCGAGCGACACCGACTTTCCTTCGCGTTGAGGCTTTAACGGCTTCACGTATCAAATCCCGAAGCCCCGCTGGGTCCTCAAACGGTTTCAAACGGTTACAAACGGTTAACCGATAACCGTTAGCTCCGCTCGTTGTTGTTGTTGTTTGTTTTAGGGAGTCCCCCGGGGGACACAGTCCACCCGCCCGGCATTCACTCCGCCATCTGGAGGGTTCGGCATTTGACGCAGGACAGGACGAGTCGATACACACACACGCACACACGCGCGCGCACACTCACACTCACCTGTGCGACTGACAAACGGAGGAAACGGCTAATTACCTGCAGGTTGATGCCCGGAAATATGCTGCTTTCAGGGTCCCTCGGAAATTCCGGCGATGCCCAACGTTCGCGTTGTATAGTTGACCGCGCACCGGGACGTGAATGTTTTCACGCTTTCTGTTTTATGAATTACTTAATTAATAAAAGCAAAACATTTTATGTAGTTTCATAAATTTCTTCTCTTTTTGTTGCGTTTTCAGATTATGTATGTAGTTTTATAGTTTTAATGTTTTATCTTTTGTTGTGGCGTTTTCTATTGTATTTAATTTAGTTGTATACATCTTTTCTCTTTTTTTGTGACGTTTTCTAATGTATTTAATATAGTTGTTTACATGTTTACTCTTTTGTTTTGACGTTTTGTAATGTTTAATGTAGTTTTCTAAATGTTTTCTCTTGTATTGTTGCGTTTTGTAATATATTTAATGTAGTTTTCTAAATGTTTACTCTTTTGTTTGGACGTTTTCTAATGTATTTAACATAGTTTTATGAATGTTACTCTTTTGTTTTTGCGTTTTGTAATGTATTTAATGTAGTTTTACAAGTATTTACTTTTTTGTGGCGATTTCTAATGTTTAATGTAGTTTTATACATGTTTTCTCTGTGTTTTGCGTAGCTTTTAAGTTGTTTTTTTATGTTTTCGATGGGATTAATAGAAATGACTTATCATAGCCGTTATTTTTCAACAGTCAGTGCAGATGTCGCTGCTCCTACATTTGAGAGCGTTTTAGCGCCACTGTGTCTAAGACCATCCTCAGAGGACTCTTTATCTGGTTTAATTCTAACTCTTGTCATTATTAATTGTTAATAAAAGATGTAGCGATGCTTTATAGACGTTACGGGATAATAACCTTTGCATGGCTGGTTGCAGAAACCTCTCGGGTACCAGCATTGTGTTTCTAGTTCTTTCATTACTAATTCTCTGAGCAGGTTTGGATCCAATTAAAAATTTGACATTTGATCTTTTTGGAAACAGATTCCACTCAACGGCTGACTTGAAGAACCGTCGACCACCGACGTCGAGCACCACGGTGGAACACAGACTCCAACAAGCAGGTTTGGTAATCGGTCACGTTAGCTTGAAGCTACGTCATTGGTTAATCACGTTATTGCGCAATTGCAAACAACTGCTCTCAAAACTGCGTTCTTTTGATTCCCAGTGATGCTCAGGATGCTAACTTAGCTAACGACCACATACGTAGATGACCGATGTTATTCTTTTTAAAGCTTTTTTAAACAGCATTTACTTGTACTTTTACTTTCAATACTTAAGTACATTTTATATGAGATGATTACTTTTGATACTTAAGTACAATAAATATTAGATACTTTAAGAGTTTTACTCAAGTTCTCAGAGGTTATTTTTAATTTTCCAGGAAGGTATTTTTACTTTCACTCAGGTATTACTTTTGGGTAGTTTATACACCATTAATTATTATTGACTCATAGCTGCAGATGACAGTGTCCAATTTGTCGTCCTAGTTTTTTTGGCATGTGTCGCTGCAGAATTGACGGTTTAATTCACCGTTTCTTAATGACTTGAAATGATTTATAGCCAATTATAAAGAACATTACTTATTTAAGAAACGTTATTAGAGTTATTAGACATTCATAAACAGCTTTATAACTGCTGAGACTGTTGAATAAAGCTCATAAATGAAGAATTAAAGATGTATTTTTGCTGATTCCTAATAACACATATCACGAAAAAAGGTTAAAAAATAATAAACTTAAAATCAATACATCCGCAATACAAATTATAAATAAATGTTTTTAAAGTTTCACTTTGAAAATATTATTTTCTAGGTTGCAGCAGCAGCACGATCATTGAGATGAATAATTAATAATATCAGAGGCGGATTGAGTAACACGACAGCACGACCTCCACAATTATTACAAAAATCATGTTTGCATTGATAAAGTATAATAAACAACAAATGTTTCTGAAAATCGTGTCATCTGTTTGAGTTCCAGCTGATGTGAGACTGAATCAAGGCGAGGATTTTTATTTATGATAACAACTCTGTCCCACCTTCTGCATACTGCACATTCCTGAGCTGTGAATCTGATGTAACTCATGATGTTGATCTTGACTTCACTGTAGGTACTAAAAGTTATGTTTATGCAGAAATGAAAGTACAATCCTTCAGGTTGTACTGGTAATAATACACGTCATGCTTTCCCGTAAATGGATTTGTAATTCATAAGCACCTTGCTATTAAAATGAAATTGCGTCACTATTCAGCTCTCGATGTCCCAATGGAAATAAAAAAACACAGAATAAAAAAAATTAAAAAACATAATCTTGCAAACAATATAAATGTGCTGTAATATATATATATATATATATATATATATATATATATATTTATATATATATATTATTTAAATATAAATGTAAATGTCAGACAGCAGAGGATTATCAGCTGATCGGTGATCAATAGGAAAGAAAAGAGCAGATGATTTTCCCACTTTCACGTTCTTTATTGTGATTTATTTATTATAGTTTATTAGCCACGTCATTTCTTGAATACACGTGTCGTAAAGACGATAGATATTAAAACAAGATCACTAGAATAGGTTCACACACTATTTAATTATAAATGTCAGGGCATCCTATAAGAGTTTAACGCAAACAAAACACGCAACAACAAGAGTTGCAGGTTATTTAAAAAGGTAAAAACTAATGTTCTCAAATCGTCGCACCAGTTCCATTTTATAATAAGAAATCTCAGTAGAGGTTTTAGTTTATTTTCTGTTCACGTCCATCTGTTGATAAAAGAAGAAGCAGGTGAATCAGGATAAAGGAGAAAAATAAGAAACATAATGCTAAAAAATAATCTGCATTGAATTCAACCAGCTATATTTGTTTATATATATATATATGTTTATATTTAAATATATGTGTATAAATAAATAAATCTAGAAATTAATATATATATATATATATATATATATGTATATATATATATATGTATACATTTATAGATACATACATAAATATAGATTTGTATCTAAATTGACATTTATAAATAAATATATTATTTAAATATATACAAATATAAATATATATATGTTTATGTATATATATATATATATATATATATATATATATATATATGTATGGAAATATACAGACATTTATTTAGTTCACGTCACCTTTGCTTAAAGTCTTCCAGCTCAGCTTGACGCCTGTGATGCCCTTCGAGTTCAGAGCTGCCACCAACTGAACACAAAAAGAGGAGAAACCAGATGAGAACCAGATGTTATTCATTTGAAAGAATCCCAAAGTCAGCGGCTCACTGCTCACCTGCTGTAGGATCTGAGTCCTGATGGCTGGATCTGTGAGGTCAGAGGTGGTGAGCATCTTCATCTTCACCGTCCTCCTTCTGGAGGAGGGTGCAACCACGGGCACTAGGCCTGTTAGAGGAACAATTAATGGAACATTAATAAAATGAAGAGGAGGGGGAGGAGCAGTCAATGTTGTATATATATTTACAGACTCAAAATATATATACTTACCAATAAATATATATATATATATATATATATATATATATATATACAACATAAATATATAAATACAAATACACATCTATATAATATATATATATATATATACAAAGATATATATATATATATAATAAATATATATACAACGAAAACTAAAAAACTAATATATATATATATATGAATATATATTTAAAATTAAATATATATATATATATATATATATATAAAAAATATATAAATATATATATTAAAAATAAATAATAATACAATAAATAAAATGTGTATGTACTCGAGTACTTTGGGCTTACCTTGACAGAGAAAGTTGAGCTCTGTCTCACACGGCGAGCCGCTCCAATAGCCTTGTTGCATATGAACACAGGGCTGAAAGTCCTCGGTGCTACTGGGCCGAGCCTCCGTCCAGCGTCTGAAGGAGGAGGCGCTGCCATTGGACCACACCCAGGAGTCTCTGTGCAGGCCGATCCAGGCCTGCTCCACGCCGGAGCTCTGCAGCAGTTCCTCGACCTTCTTGTTCTCAGTCAGAGACGTCACACTGGCCAGGTCGACGTGGTTCTTCAAGCAGAATGTCCTCGCCTTGAGCCAAGTCTCCCCTGTGGTCTGGAGCCTGTAGGGATCCCCCTTGTCTGAGTGGAGAGGGGAAACAGAACAAGTCTCACTAACATATTCAGAAAGTATTCATGCTGGATTATCTTTACTGTTAGTGTGAGAGCGGTCGTGTGAGTGAGTGTGTGTCAGAGTGTGTGTGTGTGTGTGTGTGAGTGTGTGTGTGTGTGAGTGTGTGTGTGTGTGAGTGTGTGTGAGTGTGTGTGTGAGTGTGTGTGTGAGTATGTGTGAGTGTGTGAGAGCGGTCGTGTGTGTGAGTGTGTGTCAGAGTGTGTGTGAGTGTGTGAGTGTGTGTGTGAGTGTGTGTGTGAGTGTGTGTGTGTGCGTGAGTCAGTATGTGTGTGCGTGTGCGTGTGTGAGTGTGTGTGGATGTGTATGTGTGTGTGTGAGTGTGTGTGTACGTGTGTGTGTGTGAGTGTGTGTGGATGTGTATGTGTGTGTGTGTGTGAGTGTGTGTGTACGTGTGTGTGTGTGAGTGTGTGTGTATGTGTGTTTGTGTGTGTGAGTGTGTGTGTGTGTGAGTTTGTGTGTGTGTGAGACAGTGTGTGTGTGAGTGTGTGTGTGTGTGTGTGAGTGTGTGTGTATGTGTGTGTGTGTGAGTGTATGTGTGTGAGTGTGTGTGTGTGTGTGTGTGAAGGTGGTTATCTCTGTGTCTTTCCACAGAAAACGTTGCATACCGCTCTCATATTTTGGGCTCGTGTACATCTGCATGGGCCAAGCAGCTCACTCACTCTAGGAGGTAGAGTGTGGAGCATCTTTCATTTAAAGCGCATATTAATTATTATAAATTATTTCATTATTTAAAACTGAGCGTAAAAAACTAAAACTTTTTAGATTAGTTTTTTTCTGGACTTTTCCAGGCCTGGAAACAACCATTTGTAACATTCCCGGACTTTTCCAGGTTTTTCCGTGAACCCCGGCATGTTTACTTTGTCTCCGCGTGTTCGGCCTCTGAGCTCTGGAGGATCGGCTCGCCGTCTCACCGTCGAAGCAGACGAAAGGCAGTTCGATCGTGCAGCTCACGTCGGTCCAGCGGCCTCTTGTCGTCATGGTGACGCAGCGCTGGGTCCCTCCCGCGTTGTTGGGCTCACCGTCCTCCCACCCCCTGTAGTCGTCCTTCCCTTTATCGTCCTGCTTCTTCAGGGCCCATCCCCAGCTGTCGACGTCGTCTCGCAGCCCGATCCAGAAGGACCGGACCGTCTCCACGGCGCCGATGGCGTCGTTGTCCCCCTCATCCGAGACGGTGGCGAGGTCATCGTAGTGCGCCCTGCAGTATTTCTGGGCGACCCGCCAGCTCACCTTCTTGTCACTGAGGATGTACTCCAGCGAGTAGGAGGGGCCTGTGTGGCGAACGACAAGGAAAACAATGGACATTTAAAATGTTTTTAAAAATGTGGTTCCCGTGGTCGCCATTTGGGGATGAAAAGGTTTTGGCACATTGGAAATAAATGAGGAAAAAAAAGAATGGGGATTTTTTTTTATCTGTGTTTTGATGTACAATATATATTTATTAATATATATATATATAAAAAAAATTGGTTAAATCTTTGTAGTGTTTCTTCTTGTGTGGCATGATGGAATTTGTGCGTTGTTAAATAATGACGACGAAAAGAAAAAAATATTTATATATATATATATTTTTATTTTCTTTATTATTTTTCTTTATGTTATATTAACTTTCGGATTTATTTTATTATAATAATAATGATAGGAATATATAAGCATGTTTTGCTTCTACCTTTTCAGTCTTTCTGTTTTGTATATAGAATAATATCTTGGATTGCAATGATTGACTGAATAATAGCAACAAAATAATGACAAAATTAAATAATAATAATGACTATAAAAATGAGATAAAGACAAATAAAAGCAGTTTAATCTGATCGATATTCTTTTTTTTTTAATTAACAAATCACAACATGAGGATTATCGAATATTATTTTTGAATATTGGGAACCCTCGCCACAATAAATGAATCTTGTTGTGTAGCACTCAAGTAGCACTGAATATTTTATAATTTGTTTAAGGATATATGACAATTAATATCTATAATATTAATATGTAGGAAATAAAACAATATATTTAAAGTAAAATAACAAAATGCTGAGGTCTCAACACAATAAACAGTTTTAGCTCTTTTTGGTTGTTATGACTTCTGAATCCAGCTTTAGTTATAAACATATTAATAAATGATGACTGTGTGGGCATTTCTTAAGCGTTTCCCTGCATGGTTACTGAAGATATCTGTTTGAACGAGGAACAATTAAAGTAGAATAAATGAAATTAAATGATCTTCTCTCACCCGTCTGACGCGCCTCCACGAGGATGAGAACTGCCCCTGAGGGGCGAGAGAATAAACCAACACGTTTTAAGTCTATTAGAAACAGATAATACAAAATATTTGACTTTTTTTGAAGTTGAAGAAAGAAAGAGCACGAACCAAAGAAGAGCATCTTCCTCCAACCGCCTCCCTCCATGATGAGCGAGGAGAACATCACCGGAACGCAGGTACACACGAAGATAAAGGCACAAAATACACCCCTACACCCCCCCCCCCCCCCTGAAGGCACAGGTGGGCATGAGACCCCCCCCCCCCCCACATGTCTCTGGGTTTGGATGCTTAATGGCCCGATACCAGACGGAAAAAAAACATGGTAGGATGTTTATTTTAGCGCAGTCCGGCCAGGGGGACGTTTGCATGGCCTCGAAGGTTTTGGTGTCTTTGTAAGGACACACACACACACACACACACACACACACACACACACACACACACACACACACACACACACACACACACACCTTGAGAGCGTCTCCCACTCCTCTAAAGGGGTCTTTATTTATTTGAGTCACATCCAGGTGTGTATTTTTGGAGTGTTGCTTTGTGGGTAGGGGGTGTGTGCATCGAGTCAGACGTGCGAGTCCCCACTGGTATAGAAACACAAGCGTGTGTGTGTGTGTGTGTGTTTGAGAGCAGTGGACCACTGCGGTGTGTACACGCCGGCTGGGGAGGGCGGGAGGACATTTGCGTTGAAGAGGAGGGCGAGTTGTTGGTTTTAGGACACGACTCACAACGACCATGGAATATGAAAATAAGTTGGACGGATGAGAGGATGAGAGGACAGGATGAGAGAATTAAGCTTTTTTTAGATATTCTCTCATCACAAACCTCCAGGAATTGATCCGTACGTGCAGTATTGTGTTTCCTCATTATTATGAACTGTGGTTTCTTTATAAAATGTGTAAATAGCCCCAAATAAAAGCACGATTCACTCCGGTTGGAACACGATGAGTTGAAGTCTGCTGTGTGAAAATGAAAGTTTCTTTTCATCGTTGTTTTTATAGATCGCCGTCATCTGGAGGTCCAGAAGAGGTTACAGACAGACGTGTTAAGATGGTTCAATGGATTAAGAAAGAAGCTTTATTAATGTTTGATCTTCCCCATTTTTAAAATAATAATAAATTGTATTGTGGAAGAGAAAGAGAGATTTGGGGAAATCCCGATTAAAAGACGAGAAACAGTTTGATCCTAAGGGGTCAAAAGGTGATCCTCCTCGACACCTCAAGGTCTCACACACACACACACACACACACACAAAAATGCTCTAAACATTCCCATTTCAAAATATTCTTTAACCTTTCAAAATAAGACTAAATTGATATTCAAGAGGTTGCTTCTCTCAAAATGTCAATTTAGTCTTATTTTGAAGGGTCAGAAAGTATGCCTCCAATTAAATGTCAAATGTATTAATTTGAACTAAAAGTCAAACAAAATATTTAAATTCACAGCAATATAAAACATCTGAAGGATATTATATAATATATATAGTTGACTGACTGATATTTAACGGACTAAGACGTCACGTGCACAAAGGATCGTGGAAAACCCAATTTTAATATTTTTTTCTTAAACATATAAAAGCAGAATTAAGATGAAGTTCAAAAGAAAAACTACAGTTCCTTTTACTTTTATTACAAAAACAAAAAAACAGGATTTTCAGAATTAACAGTACAACAACGATTCTACCGAGAATAAAAATAAAAAAAGGGATCAGAGGGGAGGATGAGTGAGGGCGACTGTGTGTGTGTGTGTGTGTGTGTGTGTGTGTGTGTGTGTGTGTGCGCACACACACACGTTTACAAACCCCCATTTGAAAAAGAAGAAATCAGACAAAAATGCATCTGCCCCCCTCAAAAAATAAAATGTTCAATCTTATTACTACAAATTTAACAAAACACGACGGGGAGAGAAACAAAGAAAAGTGCAGAGTCCCAGTTTTATACAAAACACTTGGCAGAGGAAGTCAAGCCCGTTCTTTTATTATTATTTATTAGTTAAGAAACTCTTCTTCAACAGAAAATAAACGATGCTCGCAATAAAAACCCATTTAGTCATGCACACACACACACACACACAGACATGAAACCCTGATTGATGGATGGGGGGGGGGGACTAGTGAAGAGGAAGGAGAAGAAGGGGTAAGCTAATGGATGAAGTGTGTGTGTGTGTGTGTGTGTGTGTGTGTGTGTGTGTGTGTGTGTCCTGCTGGTTCTTTACCATTTCCACATGACACTTCACTGACCGACACGAAAATACGGGGCGTCTACGTCTATATACACATCGTGTGTCCGAGCGAGCGTGCGCGAGTGTGTGTGTGTGTGTGTTAAGTGTGCGAGTCAAAAGAGCCAGTTGGAGTTGAGGGAGGGGTCAAGGGTCAACTAGGTTTGGCAGTATGTGAGAGAGAGAGAGAGAGAGAGAGAGAGAGAGAGAGCGCCGCTCAGCGCCGCCTCTTCTTCTTGTTGGGCGTGCTGCTGGGCCTGCTGGGCCTTGAGGGGGGGAGCTTCCTCTTCTTGTTGTTGCTGGTGGGGGCGGCGGTGGTGTCCTCCTCCACGTACTGGCTCTCTCTGTCAGCTGACCACGACAAATACAGGTTTTACATAATAAGCAAAACAAATATTCATTTTAAACAGGAATTATTATTTTATTGAATATAACCCAGCAGCTGAGAGGAGGAGCGTAAATAATTTGTTCATGCAAACGTATAAAAAACAGAAGTAATTTGTGACATTTAATAATAATTGTATTATTAAAAATATTATTATTATTATTATTTTATTAAATATAACCCAGCAGCTGAGAGGAGCGTAAATAATTTGTTCATGCAAACGTATAAAAAAAGAAAATTAAATCTTTGATTTGTGATGTCACACATTTAATAATAATTGTATTACTAAAAATAATATTATTTTCCAGCTTTTATTTTAAATTCTTCATAAGCTGCACTGACAAATAACAGAAATATACTTTTAAATGATGAATTCACAGGAGCTACAGTAACAGATCCTTCAATAACAGATCCTTTAATAACAGATCCTTCAATATCAGATCCTTTAATATCAGATCCTTCAATATCAGATCCTTCATCATCCTCTTCCTCGTGTACGAACCTTTCCGGGCCTCCTCCTCCAGCTCGTCCCAGTCTTTGCCGCTCTCCTCCTCGCTGCCTTCCGACTCGCCGCTGAAATCTAGAAACAAAGAAGAAGAAGAAGTTTGTAGAAGAAGTTTGTAGAAGAAGAAGTTTGTAGAAGAAGAGAAGAAGTTTGTAGAAGAAGTTTGTAGAAGAAGAGAAGAAGTTTGTAGAAGAGAAGAAGTTTGTAGAAGAGAAGAAGTTTGTAGGAGAAGAGAAGAAGTTTGTAGAAGAAGTTTGTAGAAGAAGTTTGTAGAAGAAGTTTGTAGAAGAAGAGAAGAAGTTTGTAGAAGAAGAGAAGAAGTTTGTAGAAGAGAAGAAGTTTGTAGAAGAGAAGAAGTTTGTAGAAGAAGTTTGTAGAAGAAGAAGAAGTTTGTAGAAGAAGAAGAAGTTTGTAGAAGAGAAGAAGTTTGTAGAAGAGAAGAAGTTTGTAGAAGAAGTTTGTAGAAGAAGAAGAAGTTTGTAGAAGAAGAAGAAGGCGACGGAGAAGAAGAACAAGAAGAAGAAAAAGAAGAACAAGGCGACGGTGAAGACGAACGAGAATGAGGAGAACCAGGAGAAGAAGAAGAATGGCTGTCTTACTGGAGTCCTCCGTGTCCGAGCTGTAGTCCTCGTCGCTGTCCTCTTCCTCCTCCTGCTCCTCGTCGTCATCTGCAGACGGGTTGAACGTCTCGTCCTCCATTTCGGACTCCGAGTCTTCCTCCGCTCCGCTGCCCTGAGACACAAACACACAAACAACGCGTCACGAGGCTGTTGCTGTTGCTGCTGTTGTTGTTGTTGTTGTTGTTGTCGTCGACTCTGCGCGGCCGTGGAGGTACCTCTCCCTCGGGGTCCAGGAAGGACCAGCCGCCCTGCTCGAAGAATCCCTCGGGGTCGTCCACGATGGTCTTCATGATCTTGGTCCAGTTCAGGGACTGGACCCCCTCCGTGTACTTGATGTCACACGAGCTGCAGGGAGGAAGAGCGTCAGAGCCACGGGAACCGGAGACGGTCGTTATGATAATACTAATACTAATGATCCTAATGATCATCGTACTTGAGCCACTCCTTGATGGGGTCCAGGGAGTTGACGGGCACGGCGTTGATCATGGTGACCTTCTTGTTGTAGTCCTTGTAGACGATGACCACGTCGAAGTTCTTCAGGTGGAACTGCACGCGCTCGAAGTGGACCAGCTCCACCTCGTCCAGGGTCACCACGAAGGGGGGCTGAGGAAGACGAGGGGCAGTCAAACATTTATTTAAAAAAAAAAAAAAAAAAATTATATATATATATATATATATATAAATAAACACAAAAATATTTATATACAACAAATATATTGATATATATTTTTGTTGTGTATACATGTATAAAACATATTTTTTTAATATATATATATTTATAATTTTATACAAAAAATGTTATGCATATACACATAAAATATATATATACATAAATATTAAAAAAATGTAATATATATATATATACACATGCATATATTTTGTTTATATAAATATATATACATACATACATTTTGTATCTTTTCAACAAAATATTAAATATAAATTCACTCTAACCCAGTGTTTGTCGTCATGGTAACGTCCACCCGGGTGTCCCGTTACCATGACGACAAACACCGGCGACCACCGTAGAGTAAAACTCAAAGACGGCGCTCACCCATTCCGTGGTATTGACGAGGGACCCGGAGGTGGGCTGCAGCAGGCAGGTGCTCCTGTAGGGGGCGCCCTGGAACCTGGAGACCAGAGCAGACCCTCAGACCACCAGAACGCCGTCCGCCCCGTGTCTCGCCCCGTGTCTCGCCCCGTGTCTCGCCACTCACCCGAGGTCTCTGAAGGGCACCTCGAACTCCAGCTGCTCCTTCGTCAGCGTCTCCACCTTCTCGATGAAGTTCTTGAAGGCCGACTTGAGCTTGTGCCGCATCTCGCGCTCCATCTGCTCGGCGTACAGGTCGTCGCGGTCGTGCATGTGCTGGTGTTTGCCGAGGTCCGTGGTGATCTCCCCGACCTCCGTGTAGAACTGGACGTCCGTGTGGCGCCGCTTGCCGAACATGATGGCGTTCTGGAGGACGAACAAATGAAAAGGTTGTACGTCAGGGGAGGAAATACTTTTTTATTTTTTTAAAAAGGCAATTTTTTTCCGCGAGTGAGTGAAATCCAGGAACATTTGAAAATAAGTTGGGGGCATTTTATGAAACTTGTGAAATAACATTTAACCGTTTACAAATAAATATAATTATTTAGGCTCACAGTTTATGAGCAATTGTCATACAAATTTAAATAATAAGACTATAAGGCAATTAAAAAAAGTCCATTAGATAATAATAAGACTCTAAAGTAGTAATAACACTATTAGGGAGCAATACAACTATTGGGTAATAATAAGATTCTTAGGCAATAAGAGTATTGGGTAATAATAAGACTATTAGGCAGTAATAACACTATTAGTCTACATATTCAAAGTGTTTATTGCGATTTTTTAAATATTTCTTTTTAATCAGATAATCATTACATTTTATTCTTATTTTTTTGTGGTTATTTATTGTTATAAAACATTTTTTTTGACAATAACTTATTTAATTATTTTTTATAATTTAAAATTATATATATATATATATATATATATATATATATATATATATATATATATATTTGGGGGAACGTACAGACAACACAGATAGAAGACACAAAGAAAAATGCTATTAAATGATCATAATTATTAGAGGTTATTATGGGGGATGTGTTGCCCCCCTCCTCGTGACATCAGGGGCGACATTATATTTATTCGGGTCATTGTCCGTCCGTCCGTCCGTCCGTCCGTCCGTCCGTCCGTCCGTCCGTCCGTCCGTCCGCCCGTCCGTCCGTCCGCCCCCCCCCGTTACCTTGAGGTGGAAGTGGAGCACGATGATCATCTCCCCGTCGCACGGCTGGAAAATGGCGTGTTTGATGTTGTTGTAGAGGATGTCCACCTTGTCGCCGCGGACCGACGTGAACCGGAAGCCTGAGAGTGAGAGTGAGAGAGAGAGAGAGAGAGAGAGAGAGACTTTATTGGAGAACGCGCGGCGGTTGAAGCGCGTCGCCGCTATAAGCTCCGCCCCCTCCCCCACCGTTGGTGTGCGCCTCCACGGAGCCCTGCATCCTCTTCTGGGCGATGTTGGGCCGGATGTAGAGGTCCTTGAGCTTGGGGTTGCTGCGGTTGAGGTTGATGACCAGCGAGTCCTGCTTCACGATGCCCTCCTTCTCCTTCTCCTCCGCCTCCCGCGTCTTGTAGCGCTTCTGCACCTCCTTGATGATGCGGAAGGCGTTCTGCAGGTTGGTGGAGGGCACCGACGGGTCGCCGGGGGTTTTGAGGTTGGACGCTCGGTACGTGCTGAGGGGAGAAGAGGAAGGGGCGGAGTTAGAGGAGGGGCGGGAGGAGAGTAAAGACACTTTAAGGGAAACTGAAGACCCTCGGACCGGACAGAGACGTCAACGTGAAGCCAGATCTACTAAACACTTTCTGATTTATACACAATTTATCTATGGAATAGATTATATTTTTATATGTATGAAAATGTGACATTTTCTTCCCATTCGTCGAGTATTGAATTCACACAGGAATAAACTCAATATAAATAAATAAATAAATAAATATATATATATATATATATATATATATATATAGAAATACATATATAAAAAAAGATATATATAAATAATAATAAATATATAGATATATTCAAAAGAAAAGTAACACTCCCAAAAACATATATACAGTAGCGATGCACCGGTTAGGTGTTTTGGGCCGATCACCGATCACTGAAATAGTATCTGCCGATCCCATAATACCGATCACGGCGTCGATTGAAGCATTCTATTTATTGTGTAGCATTATTGGACTATGAGGAAATGCACATCTAAAGCACCTCAAACATGAAAGAAATTACTGATTTCCTTAAACATTTAGGACTTTTACTTTGAAAACTGTCCTAATTGATACATTAAAATTGTTTTATTGCTATTGTAGGGGATTGACAAAGGTTCAAACGTTTTGAGAACGCCGATCAAAACCGATAATGGCAATATCGGCCGATATGGATGGGCACCGATCAGATCCGTGCATCCCTAATATATATATATATATATATATGAGTTTGTAGATGTTAAAATATATAAATATATTCAAAAAATACATGTTTTCTTTTAAACACACACACATTATATATATATATATATATATATATATATATATATATATATATATATATATATAAATAAAAAAAAATGAAAATATATACACATGAAAACTAATTATAGAACTATATAAATATATATTTGTATTATTTATCAGACGGTGCAGACTCACATTTCCTTGACGAACGTGGCGTCGGGGTTGGGGAAGATATTCCCCTCCTGTCGCCCCAGAGAGCTGCCGGGGACGTAGAAGTTGATCCTCAGGTACGTGTAGTCGCCTTCTACGGACATACTGATGTTCTACGGAGGAGAACGCGGACGATGGGACGTCAGTCGCCGTGGACGATGGGACTCGACAGAAACACGGCGGGCGGCGTACCTTGATGGTGGCGATGTGGAACGGCGTGGCGATGCCAAACACGGGCATGACGACCGTCTCGTATTTCTTGTCGATGAAGATCTTCATTTCTCGGATGTCCTTTTCTCTCGGCATCTGAGACACGTTCTTATAGGACACGTTGGATTTTCTGGCCCTGGAGAGGAAAAGAGGAACTCGATTAATAAAGACATGATTGACACGCGCGGCTTTATTACCTCGTACTCTTAGGGCGTCACACAGGCTCTTATTAAGCTACGTACAACTCCTTTACAGGCATCAGTGAGGAGGGTGAACCACTTTAATGTGATTTAAAAGTTAGATTTAAATACAATGACCGTGGTCCTCGTTGTCAATGTGCAGCCATAAAAAGGAAAATCCCAGCTGACAAAAGACAACTTAAAACTGTATAAATATATACATATTTACACACAAATAAAGAGAATATTAAAAAAAAATACATAAAAAAATGTAAGTTAACAGTAAAATAATGAGGATTTTTTTTTTTTTTTAAATAAAGCCGATTTTTAAAAATAAAAACACATTTGCACGTCTGTTCATTATTTTTTAAACGCAGTATTTCTGCACAGCTGCAGATTAACATCAGGCTACAACAATATTAGCATCAAGCTCGTCGCAGAATAAGATTCCAGTGGGAATGTTTTGGTTCATAATGAATCCGAGGTCCTCCCGAAGAAGCTTCAACTGAACGGATCAACTCTTCTTTGAAGGATTACGGAGAAATGCATTGTGGGTAATGTGCCGGCGGCTCACTTCTGGATCTGCTGGTCCCCCTGCCGCTCCGTCAGACGCCGCTTGGCCTCCTCGTTCAGGTGATTGGCCAACTCCTTCTGGTGAGCCCGCCTCTTCTCCTCCGCCGTCATCTCGTTCTGGAGTTTGGGCGACAGACACGAGTCGGTGGTCGTACACAGACACCGACGCGCACGAGGATTTGTACACACGGAGGATGGAGAAAAAAATAAATGAGTGCATAACGCTTGCAGGATACGGACGTGTGTCACACCGTTTTTGGATGGTCGGAAAAATAAAATTTAAAAACACAAGAAAATGAACCAAAAAAAAGGCACGGAAAAAGGGCGACATCTTTTTTCCCCGATCAGTAGGTGGATTGTTTTTACAACTGAAGCATTAAGCCGATGAGACTTAATAAAAACAGTGAATACTTACCTTCCCAAGTAGCTGGTAGAGCACAAAAACATTCACACTCTTAGTTACAGACACTCGGTCAAGGTGCCAAATTAAAGCGGTAGTCTGACCGCGGGGAGCAGCCACTCACTCGGGTTCTGTCTGCCAGCAGCGCGGCGCTACGAGCGCCCTTCCCCAGCAGCTCCTCCGCGTCGTCCCCGTCTTCATCGTCGTCGTCCTCATCGTCATTCTGAGGAGGGAGAGAGAGAGAGAGAGAGAGAGAGAGAAGGAAGACATTACAAAACAAACTCTTTAACGCAAGTCAATGAAATAACACATTCTCAAGCAGTGGCTTTAAATATCCGCAGAGGCTTTTATTTTGAAATCCAGTTTTATAAAGTATATTTGATAATGCATTACGCTGTCGACACAAACGCAACACTTCCTTTGTTTAAATTTTTTTTTTTTAATTGTAACAAGGCTTTTATTGTGAAAAATTAGCAGTGGTGCTTCAAATGTAGCTACTGCCATCTGGTGGCAGGTGTACGTTACTACAAAATACAGTTAGGAAGAGACGGTAACACACACACACACACACACACTAATTGAACAATAACGCTTTAGATGAGTAACCCAGAACAACAGTGTTGCCAACTATTATATAAATAAATTTACTGGGTTTGTTTACATTATTAAAAATGTAAATCTGACCGTGAAGACGGATCCTAAAGCAGCGCTTCTGAATGTTTTGAGAATGCGTCAAATACACAAAGCTGTTCCGCTTCAACGTGTTCACGCACCTTTAAGAAGATCCCCACATTCTTGATCTTTTTCTTGACGGGTGTGAGTATCGTGGCGGCTTCTTCCTGTTGGGGATGAACAACAACAACAACAACAGGTCAAGATCAATAAGTCTCCCGACCGAGTGACCTCGACCCTCGCCGCCCCTCCTCACCTCGTTGATCTGTATCGTGTCTCCGATGAACAAGGCGTATTTCTTCTGCTCGTCCTTCTTGCCTTCTTTATTCACGAGGTCGGCGAAACCCAAACTGACGCTCAGCACCATGCCTACACACACACACACACACGCAGGGGTCAACGATGACGCAATGCCCCCCCCCCCCCCCCCCCCCGAGACGCTCGAGTAGAGAAAATGAAACGTGCGAATGTGCCGAGTTCTCACCTTTTTTGAGCTTGTACTGGTTTTTAGAGTTCACGACCAACGAGCCTTCTCTGAACTCGATGCCCATCGCAAAGCTACACAATAAAAACACAGAAGAAGAAACGCACAAAGATACGAGACGAGTGTGTGAATGCGAGCGAATATTATATCTATTTTAAAATAAATCAATTTTAAATGCGTGCATCTACCCGAGGTTTTTGGTGAGCTTTGACACGAGCTCCGACTTCTCCTTCTTCACGTACTCCTGGACCGCGTTGTACGCCTCGCTGATTTTTACTCCTGTAAACAAGAAAATAATGTTAATAAAAGCAGAAAAAATATAAAAATATATATATTGAAGTAAAAAACATTAAACATTAAATATTTCTAATTGTTTATTTTAGAATATTTTTAGCCCATAAAAGCCAAAGATTTTATTTTTTAAGCCTCTAAAATATGATTTTATGCTTTTCCTTGTTGTGGCAATATTTGAAACATTAAATAAAAACAAAAAATTCACTGTAATAAATCAATATAATATTCAGCAGATTTGTAGATGATTTAAAACAATTATTTAAATGTATATAGCGCTTTTTAAAGTACTCAAAGACACTTTACTTCACATAATTATAACATCCGAGAAGCTATATAACAAAAACAACAACAATGACAATAAAAACAATAGATACAAACAATAAGAGGGTGAATCGCACATGAAAAGCCGTTCTGAACAGGTGAGTTTCGATTTGCGATTTGAAGAGTTTGCACGCTTGTGCCCAAAGCTCCCACGCTGCAGACGTGCTCCTGAACCCACCGTGTTTGAGGTGCTTGAGCAGCTCCTCCTCCACCTGCAGCAGGAAGTTGTAGTTGTCCTGCATCTCCTGGGGGGGGTCCACCATGAGGGTGCGCACCAGGTTGGAGCAGTACGACTTGTAGCGGATGCCCATGGCGCACGTGATGGCCCCGAAGTGCATGTGGTTCTTGTCGCTGGAACGGGGGAAAGGGGGCGTGGCCTTTAATGCGACGACACGGTCAGAATGTATATACATCCGTCTTCTGACGTTTCTAGTTTTCACGCTTCTCGTCTCTACGCTAAGCTCGGATAACTAGTGTGTATGCAGCTTCCTGTGTGCGTTTTAAGCTTGATCAGTAAAAAAAAACAAAAAAATTCTGCGACTATTTTTATTTATTTATTATATGCTGTAATTTTCATCAACAAAAAATAGTTACACTCACTGTTTGCTTTAATTATTCTATGATAATAAACTACATATTTAGGAGCCGTAAAGTTTAAATTAAGAAATTTGAAGGTATAGTTTGGTCTTGTAATTTTCTCACATTAATAGAGCCAATCAATAGATAATGAACATTTTTTACTACATTAGTTAAAATATCTTTTCAGGTGTTGGAAGAAACAAATAAAGGTTTCTATACAATTACCAACCGCCTCCATGTTAAACATATCAGCGTGTCTCAGGTGAGCTACCTGACGACGCTGAACTTGAGGCTGTAGTTGCCGCCGCTCTGGATGATGGGCGGGTAACACATCTCCACCGTGGACGGGTCGGCTCCGCCCAGGTACTTCTTCTCCTCGATGGCCTTCTCCACCGACTCCGCCAACTTGCTGTGGCGCACTTTCTGTTTTGGGGGAGGGAAAGAGGGAAAGAAAGAAAGAAAGAAAAAAAGAGAGATGACGTTTCTGGATTTTAACAACCAACTCGTCATTTATACTTCAGCTGCTTTTAAATAATTTTGCATTCGCAGGAAGTTAATAAAAATCAAAAGCAGAAGCAAACTAAGAGCATACAATTACACAGGGTTCATAAAGTTTTGATTAAAGAGACTTTAGTTTGATTAAAAGAATAATTATTTATTCTTTTAATTTATTCTTTGATTAATAGAATAATTATTTATTCTTTTAATTTTAATTTATCCTTTGATTAAAAAGAATAAATATGTATTCTTTTAATTTATTCTTTGATTAAGAGAATAAATATTTATTCTTTTAATCAAACTGCATAAATGAACATATGAATGTAAGAAATGTTCCGAAACTTTGGAACATTTTTTTTTTTTTCCTTCACGGAATTTTCCAGGCCTGGAAATAACGATGTTTTAATGCCGTGACTTTTCCAGGTTTTCCATGAACGTACGAACCCTGGCTACAAGTGTGAGCTACCGTAAAACAAGGAGCCCGATATCGATGTTTTACCAATTGAAACTTTTACGTGAAAATGCTATGACGTGAGCGCAGGAGCACCTGAACACCGAGCAGTTACGACACAAACCCACAGTCCCTCCTCTTCCTCTTCCTCTTCCTCACCTCGTCCGCGTCAACGATCTCCATGACGCGCTCCTTGAAGAACTTGGAGTACACCTCGCTGGTGATGGTGGCGGCCTTCTTCATGAGCGACAGCTCTCCGTCCTCCTTCACCGCCATCGCGTACGCCACCACGGCGCTGATGTCCACCTGCAGGTGAGAGAAGACGCGTCCGTCAAACTAGAGACGCACAACGCGCACAAAGCGGCCGCTCCGGAGCGCGGCTCACCTTCTCCAGCCCCTCGGAGGCGATGGTGTCGTTCCAGCTCTTCATGTAGTCTCCGGGGAATTTGTCTTTGCTGAAGATGCCGACGCTCTTGCCCCCTTTGCTCCCTCGGATCGCCTCGATCATCTTGTCGAAGTTCGCCTTGTTGCTTTCGTTCTGGAGGGATTAAGAGACGGACTTACTCCGACGAGAAACACACGCAGGACAGGCGTTCACCGACATCCGCACAGCTTCAAATCGCGCGTTACCTTTTCTCTGGTGAGCAGCGTGATGGGCGGCACGCCGTTGGCGTTCTCGTTGCCCTTGGTCACGGCCACCTGTTTGAGGAAGTCCACCTTCTTCTTGCTGGCGAGGAAGATGATTTTGGTGTCGCAAAACACCATGATGGTGTCCGTCAACTCGTAGCCAAACAGCCACGTCTGAGGGGAAATCAGAATCAGAATCAGCTTTAATGGCCATGAAAGTTTTCACATACATGGAATTTGTCTCCGGTTCCACTTTGCTCTCATACACAATAATCTAGATAAATATAAATATAAAAAAAGATTCAAAAAGATAAATGAATTAATGAGGATGTCGTATTCAGAGTCACAGTTTTCCATCTGTGCGACACCGTAACCCTCCTGTTACCTTTGGGGTCAATTTGACCCCATTCGATTTTTAACGTCTCTTTAAAAAATATTTCCATTTTTTGTGTGTGACTTTTTCAAATTTTTAACTGGAAAAACACAAGTTGGAAATTAGCTAATTTGACCCCAGGCTGTTTTTTACCGTGTAAAACATAAGAAATATCAACCTTTTTATTTATTTAAAGGGCTATTTAGGTCGTCAACAAACAATATAAATTCTAATAATTTTCTGGAGGTTTTAATTGCTGGGGTCAAATAAGTTTGTATATTTGAGTTAAGATGCATGTTTAGACAAAATTCTCTCTCTCACTCTCACACACACTCTCTCTCTCACACACACACACACTCTCTCACTCTCTCACAAACACTCTCACCTGAATGGCAGTGGACTTGGCGTACACAATCTCCTCGTCCACGCCGACCGACACCACAATGGCATCGACTTTGCCAAACTCATCTTCTCCTTTCTGCAAAAACAAAAGAGACACAAGCACGTGACGTCACGTTACGCATGAAAGGGAAACATTAGTACAAAAAACAAACTTGGCAGGTGCTTCTACTACAAAAAACATCTCCAGGATAAAGAGTGCTTCAGGTGTCACGTGAACGACCCGCCGTGGGAAGCCAGCCGGTCGCGTTAGCATCGTTGGAAAAGTAGATGTGCAACACCAGATAATGATAATGCGTCACCTGGCTGCACCCCAGGGGGCCTCCAACTCTCACAAAGCCGGGTCTTTAAGTCTTCAAACGACTTTTAAAAAACACACAACGCGGTCCTTAATTGGCTCATTTGTATTATGCAGCTTCAATAACAAGTGAAAGCTAAAAGTCACAACTTCTAATGAGTTTTAATACCGTAATAAGTGAGGCATAACGTCACGTGGAGTCATGATTTAAGATAAAGTGGTGACCAGGCGCATCCTGCACATGTCACCGGGACATATTCATGCTAGCTATAGGCTAGCAGCTAGCATTAGCTCGTAGCGAGCCGTGAGAACTACAAACTGACATCCAGCAACATTACACGTGTAACGGCTCTTTGTCAGCCGACGGCCGCACACCCGTGCGCGCGACATTGTGTTCCGGTGACCACTTTTAATACGACGTAGTGGGTGAAATTAACGCACGCGCTCGGGGCTCGTGGACAAATTCGATTTAGCTGCTCGGCTCGCGAGTTAGCTCGTGGCAAAACGACCTAGCTAACGTGGAACATGAGTTAGCTAGAGTGTGTGAGTGTGTGCGTGGAATGAAAAAAACGGTTTTATTTAGCGAACAAAATGGGGAGTTTTTAATGTGAATAAAGCGGGGTTTAAAAAAAAAAAAAGAAGGCCCGAGGCCTAGTGCTCGGCACCGCTCACACCCGAAAACAGAGCCCCTTCGCCGGGGGAAAGAAAAACGCGGCTAACGTAGCCGTTGGTTACGTCGCCTTCACACGGGTCGCTTTCCTCCTCCCGGGTTTAAAAGCGAAGCCCAACGGGCGACCAACGGCCGTTGGAGGGATTCGAGAACCGCCCGTTGGTGCCGCTCACCTTCCAGTTGCTGTACAGCCTCTTGATCCGGCGGTAGTACGCTTCCTTGTCCAGGTTTACCGCCATGGTGCAAACTCCAGCTCCCGGCTTCGCTTCTCGAAAAGCAGGCCGGATGAGGATGAGGAGGATGATGAGTGTCAACTAACAATAACGCACTTTCTTCCTCTCCACGCCTGTCGAGGTCCACGCGCCACTACCAGTCCTGCCTCTTATATTTTCCCCAAAGAGGCCTTTTTTCACTGATATAAGGAGTCATGTAAAAAAAAAAAAAAAAAAAAGAGACACCCCAAAAAGAGCTTTCTAAGCTATCACTCGGTTAAAATACGATGAATTATTAAAATGTAATGTAATTTGGCTTTACGCCACACTCGCAACCACGCACACACCAATCTGTTATAATTAAGTCCTCGGTCCCTCCTCCTTTCCTTTCTCCTGTGCTTCCTTCGCCTCTCCCTCCCCCTCCGAGCCTCCACATATCAGCTTTTACAATGAACAAACGATATTTAAAACCATGATGGCGCCCGACAGAAGCTCCTCGCTACCCGAAGGAAACTGAATAACGGGAGGAAGGGAGCCGACGAACAAAGGTCTCAAATCTCGTGGAATTCCTTGTGTTACTTTGTGATTTAATGTATTGGTTTTGTGGCGCATTCTCGTGCGATGCGCGAGCGCCCCCTGCCTTGTATTGACCACGAGAGCCTTTCTTTCCCGCCACGGTGTTTTTTCCCGCCATCGTCATCAAACGCTGCTACTGACGAGAATCTCGCGATAGAAACTGCTGCGACGATGTCACGTGGGCAACAGCACTATTCTTGCTTTTAGGGAATATGTTTAGGTTTTTTACCAACATTTAGTATTATTTGTTTTACTCTGTTATTTTGTACCTTTTAAATTGTCAACTGTATATTTATAATTTTGATAAATTACCTATTTTCATAAAACACGCCAGCATTTAAAAAAAGTATATTAAAATGTGTATATGATCTGTTAGTTTTAATTTTTACACTGTATGATAGCTAAATAATAAAAAATAAAAAAGTATTTAAAAATAAAAATATTGAAAAATTACATTATAAAAACAAATAATATATATATATATATATATATATATATATATATATATATATATATATATATATTCTGTGTATATATGTATTGTTCCTCTATTAGCTCTACAATAAATCAAATAAATGCCACTCCAGCTATAATCCAGAGGCCAAAATGTGCATCACTAAATGTATATTAAACATAAAATATTTTATTTTAGCATTAAAAACATTTCCAGGATATCTACAATAAACCAGACCAGTCTCCTGCATTATTTCATTCGACCAAGAACATGATTTCTTTTTCTTTCTTTTTTCGGAAGCAACCATTCCCTTGCTTTATTATTATGCAAATAGACCTGAAAGAAAAAAAGTTCTTAAATTAAACAGACATGTTAAAAAGTAAAGCTTTTCATCTTCTATCCCCTTCCCCCGGTACAGTAGTGTTGTCGGAGCTGGTGTTTCATTTCATCCCATTAACTTTCCCCAAATGTAACCCCAAACAGGATCCTCATGAGAGAAAATATGCACCATATATTTAAAAAGCTCACATAGCACCTGTTTTCAAAGTGTGAATTCAAATCTTTTTCATGATGGTAGAACAATTAATAACTTCTTTGATTTCACTCAGATTATATCAATCCCCAATGTGACAGTAAAGGGAAGAGCGTACACATATGAAGAGGATTTTCTGTGAAATGACTCAAATTAAACTCATGATTTTTCTCCTGCACAAAAACAATTAAAAACACCATCAATCCGTATAAAATGTTCTTTGTTGTTCTCATTTTTTTAGCAAACCCATACTTCAGATTCACAATAGATGATCAAAAGGAAGTTTCTTCTTCTTCTGTGTTACTATCATTCCTCCGTGTGTGTCCTCTGAGTCGGCGTTCCCATTTGCAGTATTTTCCAAATAACTCAGAGTTTCTTGTTTTCCTTTCTGCTCTGCTGGAGAGTTTGTTTGAAAAGTGTCGATCACAGAAAAACACTTCTCTTTTTTTGTGATTTTTCGAACACTCTTCCTGCGATCGCCTCGTCGAGATGATGCGAGCGAACCCGACGCTGTGTGCCGATACCTGATCCTCTGATCACGCGCTACTCTTTGTGCCGGTGCTCATGCCACGGAGGTGGAGTTCTGGCCTCGGATGGCGCACCACGCCATGAACACGTCTCTGTGGAGGCAAGGAAGACATTTGGATTGTTATACTATCACCATCAATCTATGACTTCATTTAATGTGAAGTGTTTGATCTATTTTATAGTCAATAAAGTAATATATATATATAATATGTATATATATATATATATATATATATATATATATATATATATATATATATATATATATATATATACACACACACATATAGTTTTATTTTATTTATTTATAATTTTGGGCTGATCTTATTTGATCTTATCTTTTATATATATGTATATACAAATATGTATATATATATGAATAAATACAAATATATATAAATAAATAAAAAATAAAAATATATATACAAATAAAGATAAAGTACAATAATTTAAGATAAAATAAAATAAGATAATTAAGAAAAAATCATAATCTATAATTCTTTTATTGTGCCCAAGATTACACATGACTAAAATATAGTAAAAGTAAATAAGAGTAAAAAAGTCTTAAGTTTATCGCCAACAGGCGCAGAAAGACGCTCATGACTATTTAAGTGCTGGCTCACCTGCAGTGCGTGGCGACGCACTCGTTGCTGCAGTACTCCTTGTCCCAGTCCTGGCTCTCCACCGCCGGCCTCGTGCAGCCGGCGCGCATACAGGTGATGCGTCCGGCGGCGAGCGCCACGCCCGGGACGGGGGCGACGCTCACCTCCACCTCCATCTGGGAGAGAGAGCGAGGCGTTAGGGAAACGGCCGTGAGGTCACGGCGTGCAGCTCGGGTCTGCGCTGCTGAACTCACCCCTTCCTCCACCTCCTCCTCCTCTTCCTCCTCCTCGCCGTCCGCCGTCGCGTCCGCCGACTGCCCCGCCTCCATCGCCAGAGCCGACGCGAGCGCCCCGCCGGCCGACGTCACGATGATGGAATCCGACTGCCGCGACGCGACGACCTTGATCTGCAGCGGCGGCGGCGCCGTGGCGACCGCGCCTCCGCCCCGCGGCTTGGCCTGCAGAGGGGGCGGAGCCTGGGCGTGCACCATCTGCTGCAGCCGCGGCGGCAGAGAGGTGCTCTGCATCTGCTGCAGCGGCGGCGGCTGGCGCGGCGAGGAGGAGGAGGAGGAGGGGGCGGATATCGCCGTGACCGTCACGGCGCCGGAGGGCAGCTGCATCTGCTTGATGATGATCTTGGCGACGGTCGGCGGGGCGGCGGCGGCGGGCGGAGGCTGGGGCTTGATGGCGCCGGTGCGGGAGCGCGTGGTGACCTGCGGCAGGTCCAGGATGATGTTGGAGGTGCAGATGTTGGTGATGGTGTTCTCCTCGGGGTTGTACTGCTGCGACCGGGTGGAGCGGGCGGCGAGGGCGGAGGCGTGCGCCGCCATGACAACGGGGACCGGGGCTGCAGGCGGGGGCGACGGGGGCGACGGGGACGTGTCCATGACTTCAATGGGGGCCTACGGAGAGGACGGGGAGGACGGGGAGGACGGTGACGTCATCACAGCATCGTGTTCAGAGCTTTACTTCTAGAGCCGCTCAAATATATACTTAATATTCATAAATATTATTGTACTTGTATAAATACATATAAAACTTGAAAACAGGGTGTGGCCATTTAATAAATGTACTACCCATGCAATATTCATGAACTATTCATGTCCTATTCATGCACTAATCATGTAATAATCATGTAATATTCATGCTCTATTCATGTACTATTCATGTACTAAACATGTGATAATCATGTATTATTCATGTACTAATCATGCACAAATCATGTACTAATCATGTACTAATCATGTACTCATCATGCACTATTAATGTACTATTCATGTTATATTCATGCTCTATTCATGTACTACTATATTCTCCAACATGAAGGGAACTTGGCTTCCTCATCAGGTCCCTAGCCCCTTTCCTTAGCTCCTTTCCTTTCCGTCCACTCAGCCTCTCACCTGGGAGTTCTTGCCGACTCGGTACTCGGTCAGCGCCTTCAGGTACTCCTTCTTCGCCGCTTCGTTCTTCCTCTTGTAAACCTGAAGAAGAAGAAGAAGAAGAAGAAGAAGAAGAAATAAATGAATGAATGAATAAATAGATAAATAGAGGAGCCCCCCCCCCTCACCTGTTTCTGCTCCTCCCCCAGGCTGTCCCACATGGACGCCACGATCTTGGACACCTCCCCGAAGGTGGCGTTGGGGTTCTGCCCCTTGATGGCGGCCTGCGTGTCCCTGAAGAAGAGCGCGTAGGCCGACACGGGTTTGCGCGGCTCGTTGGGGTCTTTCTCGCCGCCCCCCCCCTTCCCCGCCTTGCCCCCCCTCCCCGCCTTGCCTTCTTTCCGCCGGGCGGCCGGCGTGAGGGGCGGGGCGGAGGGCAGGTAGTCGGACAGGGAGGGGTCCAGGGGGGAGACGGACAGGGAGACAGGAGACTCCACCAGGACGCTCTGATTGGAGGAGGAGGAGGGGGGAGGAGTCAAGAACACGTTTACAAATGTGAGGAACACCTCCCAGAAATGACATGTACAAATATATATTAATATATATTTAAAAAAAAAAAAAAAAAATATATATATATATATATATATATATATATATATATATATATATATATATATATATATATATATATATTCAACAACAAAAAATATATATGAATATATTTTATATATACATTTTTCTTTTTATATATTTTTTTGTTATATATTTATATAGATATATTTAAAAAGTATATTTATATAAATATATTATTTATATATATACAAAAATATAGATTTATATAGAATTTTTGAATATATATATATATTTAAAAAATGATATATATATATATATATATATATATATATATATATTCAACAACAAAAAATATATATGAATATATTTTTTCTATATACTTTTTTCTTTTTATATATATTTTTTTATATATTTATATATATATATATATATTTAAAAAATATATCTATATAAATATATTTTTTAAATATATATAAATATATATATACAAATTGCTCAAATTGTTCCATTTTAATCAAAAGCACTGTAACTAGATATTTCTAAGGAGGTTTTCTAACTCACCCTCCGGAAGTCGTCCATGTCGTCGTCCTGCAGCGAGCTGGTCGGCGACGCCGTGGCCGACAGGTGGTTGTCGGGCGACTGCGGGCGCTGCAACATGGCCCCGCCCCCCAAGCCGAGGCCCAGCTGAGCGCCGAGCTCCGATTGGTCGATGGTGGTCAGCTGGCTGGAGCCCAGCAGGCCGTGGCTCATGTCGCCCAGCGGCACGTCGATGGTCACCGGGGACGAGCTGCTGAACTGAGAGCCGATGGGGTGGCCGAGGTCCTGCGGGCCGAGATTTAAAAAATAAATAAAGACGTGGGCGTGAGCGCCACCGGGCGCTCGACTCCCCCGAGGCGGCGGCGGCGGCGGCGGCGGTGGCGGCGGTGGCGGCTCTCCTCACCATTCCCAGCGACGAGCCCAGCAGAGCGCTGCCTCCCGATTGGGCGATGACTCCCAGGCTCAGGTGCTCCAGTCCCTGCGAGGGCGCGTTGACGAAGGTGGAGGCGAAAGACGGGTCGTCCCCTTCCACCACGGCGTTGCCGGGGACGACCACGCTGTCCGAGGGGCCGGAGTCGGACAGCTCCCCGAAGTGGGAGACCACGTCGGACACGGTGAGGGCCGAGTCGGGGTCCAGCGAGATGGGGGGGATCTCGAACTCCTCATCGCCGAGGCTGGGAGTGTGGAACGTCTGGGGAGGAGGAGGAGGAGGAGGAGGAGGAGGAGGAGACAACGAGAGGAGAAGGAAGAGACGAGAGGAGAAGACGAGAGGAGATGAGAGGAGAAGGCGAGAGGAGGATGAGGAGATGAGAAGGTGACGATAGGAGAAGACAAGAGGAGGAGACGAGAGGAGGAGGAGGAGACGATAGGAGAAGACGAGAGGAGACGAGAAGGTGACAATAGGAGAAACGAGAGGAGATGAGAGGAGAAGATGAGAAGAGAAGGAGGAGATGACGAAGACAAGGAGAAGGTGACGATAGGAGAAGACGGGATGAGAGGAGAAGGAGTTGAAAGGAGGAGATGAGAGAAGACGAGAAAGAAGATAACAAGAAGGAGAAGACAAGAGGAGAAGAAGACGAGAGAAGGAGACGAGAAGGAGAAGATGAAGGCGATGAGGAGGAAAACGAGAGAGGAGGAGGAGGAGACGAACACGTTAATCATGACAAACAGATGACTAACGAGCCGCCGCACTGGGATGATGAGTCACGCAATTTTTTTTCCTAAAAACATTATTTACTTATTCTTAAAATAGAAAAACCAAAGTCTGAATGTGAGGAAATAAATAAATAAACGTCATAAATGACTCACTCTCCCCCCGAAGGTCAAAACGATGATGTCACTAAAGGCTCGTTGATGACACATCTAATATTAACACGGTTGAAATGCCAAAAATCGGCATTAAAATAGAGATTATGATGAATTTATAAACATCGTTAAACCGTTAAAAAAAACATTGATCACTTAAAAATAAAATATACAGACGGAAATAAGAACTGAGACTTTATTTACCGTAAGAGGCCGCTATTATTAAAAAACACATTTTTACATTATTGTTGACGCATATATCTATAGAGGGTCTTTTTTAAATGTAGTATCAACTTGTACAAACTCGTCACTTTGGGGAACAAACAGGAGGATAAAAAAAGATAAAAAAGCAGATTTCTTGACATATGTTGGACCTTTAACAGGTCTGAAACTCTTAAATCCTATTGCTCTGTTACACATGAACGCATCTCCTTCATTTAAAGACAGAACACGTGTCCCCAGATGTAAAACAATACCCCAAACAATACCTACATAAAGGCCTACCTCTGAAGAGGAGAGGAAGGGATGGCTGGACCCGGAGATGGTCAGGTAGTTGTCGCTGCCTCCAGGGAACTGGAACATGTGGGGAGGAAAAGAACAGATGAATCAGAAAGAAGGAAAGAGGAAGAGTTTGCATCCTCCATACACACACACATACATACATACACACAAACACACGCACAAATAACCACAACAAAGCATCAAGAACACACTTGAGGTGCGTTCACGGCCCCCCCCCCATTAACGAGGTAGAAGACGCAACGCCTATATGGTACATTGTGTGCGTGCGTGTGTGTGCGTGCGTGCGCGTGAACGACGCGTGGAGCGTTCACGGGACGAGAGTCACCTTGCTGTCCGTGTCAAATCCATTAAACGCCTGCGGGTCCAGGAACTGCGGGTCCCCGTCGTGCGGCCCGGTACCGTCCGTTAAGTCCGAGTAAAAATTCAGGTCCATCCTCTCAACCGGGCCTCATGTGTTCGCTAAGAGGGCCCGAGGTGCTCCGGAATCAACCGAAATGATCCTATTGTTGCCCCTATGTTTAAAAAAGAGTGTGTGTATGTGTGTGCGTGTGTGTGCGTGTGTGTGTGGGTCGCTCCAGACAGCTCGTGGGCTCCCAGACACCGAGTCTCACCGCGGCCCACAACACTGACAGCTATCGCACAGATGTTGCGCTCGCTCACGCGGAGCACGTGTGCGCGAGCGACAACCGGGGGCCCAAAATAACCGGGTCCGCCCGGTCTCTGCGTGAGCCGCGCGAGGAGAGGAGGGTAGGAACGTGGCCGCCGACCCGGTCCGACCGCGGCGTAGCGTTAGCTGGCTTTGACGCAAGGCTGCTGCTGCTGCTGCTGCCGCAGCCCCGGAGCTCGTTTGTCCGACCGTCCGCAAACGTAACAATTCATTTAGCAGGACGCGGTGTCGTTGGGGCAACACACACACGTACACACACACACACACACACACACGTACACACGAGAACCCGAGGAGAGTGGTCGCTTCAAGGTGTCTGACAGGAGGAGGAACACCGAGCGAGGAGCTTTGCGTCTGGCCAGGATGCTCAATGGATACCGGAGACGGGGATCGAGAACCAACGCCGGATGTTGAGCTAGACGGGTTTCAAAATAAAACCCGATAGTTTACCCTTTTTAATTTTCTAAAAATCATGTATTCAAACAGTGAATGTTTGTTTAAACTATTGAAACAAGTATTCAAACATTCACTATTTGTTTTGAAAACTATTCAAGCATGTATTTAAACATTTAAACGTTTTGTTTACACTCTTATGTTATTATCTGGTTATAATCGAGGTCACAAGCCGGTCTCACCATTATGTTGTGTTTCTATTTAAATTTCCAAAAGGTTCTTGACTTAACAATCAGCGTTTTCTGTTTATTTGGGTTGATTTGAGTTTAACTACAACTGGTATTTAAAATCTAAGACAAAGATATGTTGTATACGTGGGAATTCTCTAATAAATGACCAAAGGACCAATTAACCTGATGTTTTAGGGGCTTTTGGGAGTCTGGAGCTTTGGGGCAGTTGCTTATTTTCCAGTTTCCAAATCTAATATGTTTTGAGTTTTGGATCTTAACTTAAATTATGAGATTACAACGTCTATATAAATATACAACAACTTTGTTACAGCCTTTTGGAAAACTTGATCTAACAGACTTGTTTACTCAAATCATATATTTTTGCTTTATATAAATAAATAATTTAATATGTATATATTTATTTAGCAAAATATTGAACCACATGAAGTGTAGCCGTTACCCTAAAACTTTTTTAAAAATCATGTTTTTTCGCCTTTTATGATTCCTGATTTTATTTTGAAAGTCACCACCGGAAGCCGCCGGTCGCTCTAATCTTATGGAAATAATCCATCCGAAAAACGAGTTTAATTTTGCTCCAGTTGACGATAGCAGCTTCAACCAGCGTGACGTGGCGCAGCGTTACGTCACGAACTATTCATAAAGTCTCAATCGATACGTTTATTCCTATTTTACCTTCTTTTGGATGGTTAAGTCTTTTTTTCCTTTTTAGATTTAAAACGACATTAGCAACAGTAGTAATGAATACGTGTGACTCAGCTCGACCCTCACAGGGTTAAAGAGGATTAACTGATTATTAAAGGGACATAAATTAAACATGTCCGGTTGATGCGCTCGTGAAAACAAAGATCGTGTTAGAATTGATCACATATGAAGAGAAAGGCGGTTATCTTTTATTACGTCATAGGTTTCTAATACCGACTACTCTTACCTCCATTCTCACCCCCGAAAACCTGATTTATGTTTTGTTTTTATCCCACTTTTGCCAGTGAACTTCGCCCAGAATTGATTTCCTCAAATATCACAACAGGGCAACCCACCGGCTTCCTGATTGTACGTACAAGTGGAAGTGACGTCATCACGCAACCACCTCCACGAAAAAAAGAGGACGTCGGTTTTTCAGAGTAAAAGGCAGTTGGTTTGAGAATCTTCCGTATTAACTTGCGATGACCATTAATATTTATATTTATGAAGTTAAATTATAAAAGATCATCATGTAAGATTAGAGGCATCGAATAGAAAAATAAGATTTCTTTTAAAAATGAGGATTTGTTGATTTTATGATAAATTAATTAAAATAATTTCTCCAAATCAACAGGCAAATTAATCATGAATAAATCAATTCTGATATATTATAGTAACAATATTAGCAAACAATAAATACGTTGTCACTGCAGAGACATAACTTAATGTAAAAAAACATTTGATACTTTATGTGTATAAATATAATAATAAAACAAAAGATCACAGATGGTCACTTTTCTTTCAAAATTGTTTTATTTCTTCCTGTATTTTTTTTCAAGCAAAGTTTTTTCATGATTCCTTGTTTTTATATTAATGTAATTAAAAAAAAAGAAGATAAAACTTGGGATCTTTTTTTGTTTTTATGTACAAGAAAAAAGAAAAGTAGTTCAGGAAAAAACAAACAAACTATCAACATAAAATAATCCCTGCACGATAACACTGTAAAAAAAAGAAGAAAAACAATAAAAAAGCAACACCTCTAGTTTACCGCTCCTCACTTTAGTAACACGCTCACATTCTCTCATTCTCTCTTTCTCTCTCTCTCTCTCTCTTTCTCTCTCTCACACACACACATACACACACACATACACACACACTTCCATGTGACTTTTGGGCAGCGTCTGATCTATTTTGAGGATTTCACGATCACAAAGTCCAACCCTCAACGTCGCCGTCGTCACACGTGGTCAAACAGTTTATGGCACGACACAAAGACCCCCCCCCCCCAGCTCAGTTTCCTCATCATTGGTCTAGTTTGAGTTTTATCCCGTCTATCGGTGTTTCTAAGTTATAACTTTTTTCGTGAATTGTTCCAAAATTGGATTGACATTATATTTAATAATTTGACACACAACCTCATGATTTAGCTTTTGTCACTTTTCCTTTAGACGTTCTTTGATTATTTTAAATTTAGATTAAATAAATAAAACAATTTGAATGATCATTTTTTTAATTTTGAAAGTCAAAATTAAGATAGCAAACCGTTTTTATTTCTACCGTGACCAATATTTAATTAATAATTTTTACGTTTCCTGGTGGAAATGGGCCTCTGTACCGGAGAGCAGAATCTAATAAAATAAAAATAAAAAAGCAGCAAGTTTTGACGACGTGTTACAGAATGACCAGGAACCGAAAGAAATGAAAACTAGAGGCTCCTCCCACTTTGATCCAGTTGTTATGTAATACAACTTCTTAAGAGGAGAAGAACACACTCGCTCCAGACATTCAGCCGACTCTTCCAAAATACATTCTGTACAAAAAGCGATTTTAGACCTCGTCACACACACACGCACACGCACACGCACACACACACACACACACACACATGCACGCGCACGCGCACGGCTGATCGCTCTGATTTTAAATTACTTTTATTTTATCGTGGATTTCTGTTGTTGTTTCTGTCGCTCGTGGAAAGGAAACCTTCGCCGTGACGTGTAAAGATGAAGAAAAAAAAAAGGGGAAAAAGGGGGAGGTGCCGGCTGACGCGGCAGCCAATGAGGGCCTCTCCTTCTGGCCTGGGCGTTCCTCTGCTCTTGTCCCATCAGGAGTAGATGGTGATGACCTCGCTTCCTCCCCCCCGCACCAGCAGGACGCGCTCCAACCCCTCTGTGAGAACCTCGAGGAACTCCATGTCTGGGGGGGGGGGGGGTTAAGGAGCGTCGCTGCTGCACGGGAACACCGGGGAACGTCGCAACAGAGAACGTGTTGCTATGCAACAAGATGAAGACTACTCACTAAAACTTAAAAAAACATCTTCAGATAGAACGCTCCAGAAGTTCCTGAACAACTCATTATGTAATCAGGAAAACTACAACCTGGAGTATTTAATCAGCCCTGATACGGATTATGATCACAATTAAAGGAAAAAAGGAAAAACTACAGATGTAGCTTTGAAAACTAATTTAGTCTACGAGTTGATTTAGAAGTAAAATAATCAGATTTAGAAGAAAAATAATCAGATTTAGATGTAAAGTAATCTGATTTAAAAGTAAAATAATCTTAAAATAATTAGATTTAGAGGTAAAATAATTATATTAAGAAGTAAAATAATTATATTTAGAAGTCCAATAATTATATTTAGAAGTAAAATAATTATATTTAAAAGTAAAATAATTATATTTAAAAGTAAAATAATCTGAAAATAATTAGATTCATACGTCAAATAATCTGATTTAAAAGTCAAATAATGATATTTAGATGTAAAATAATCTTCAAATAATTAGATTTAAATGCAAAATAATTAGATTCAGATGTAAAATAATTAGATTTAGAAGTAAAATAATCAGCTATGTGTATTTTAACAATTCGCCCCAATGATGATGTTCATGCTCGAAAAAAAAGAAAAGCGGTGACAGTTGATCTGAAATATACACAAAATACGACCTAACCCCACCACAAAAACAAGGGACAGGAATATCGGTGTCAACAACGAAAAAGCGAGCGAGAAGTCCAAGGATACAGTTCTCGTCCCCGTCCGTGTTGCGGGGCGGGCCCGGCATGTTGAGCAGCACCAGCCGCGCGTCGTGGGACTTGTTGACGATGACCTCGTTGAGCTTGACGGCGGTGTGCATGCGCCGGACGTTGGAGTGGTCCCTGAAGGGCACAAGAGAGACGCGTTCAATGACCTCCGTCCACGACAGAGAGAGAGAGAGAGAGAGAGAGAGAGAGTGAGGGGGGGCGAGCTCACGGCCGGATGCTCAGCATGTCCCTGAAGCCCTCGGGGGTGGAGCAGCCGGAGTGCATGGCTCGGTACTGAGAGGACTTCTCCTTGGTCCAGGTCATCTGGACTCGCCGATGGTGCTCGGCGCTGCCGCCTCCTCCTCCTCCTCCTCCTCCTCCTCCTCCTCCTCCTCCTCCTCCTCCTGTGGTGGCGGCCGTGTTGGTCGGCCGGTCTCGCTCCCCGCCGTCTGTGTCGTCTTCGTCGTCCGACCCGATGCTCGTCAGCCGCAGCATGGAGTTACGGTCCTTCACCAGCTGGGCCTGCACACACACACACACACACACACACACACACACACACACACACACACACACACACACACACACACACACGCACACAAACACAGACACACACAGCTTCCTGTCATCTCATCTCAGCCCTCGCGGTCGAGGCGGTGTGTGAGCGTGCGGCTCCGTGGGGAGTCGAGCTGTGAGCCAATCGGCTGTGAGCCAATCGGCTGTGAGCCAATCGGCTGTGAGCCAATCGGCTGTGAGCCTCGGGCTGCCGCCGGTTCATCAGGTCTCAGCAGAGAGGAGGACACGTCCTCCTCCTCCTCCTCCTCCTGCTACGCCTCGGCTCTCCTTGACCAACCCTCTACTCCTGTCTCCCTCTCCCTCTCTCTGTACCCGTCTCTCCCTCCATCTCTCCCTCTCTCTGTACCCGTCTCTCCCTCCATCTCTCCCTCTTTCTGTCCCTCTCTCTCTCTCTGTACCTCTCTTTCTCCCTCCCTCTGTACCTGTCTCTCTCTCTCTCTTTTTATCTCTGTCCCTCTCCCTCTCTCTCTCTCTGTGTCCCATTCCCTCTCTCTCTGTCCCTCTCTCTCTCTCTCTCTCTCTCTCTCTCTGTGTCCCATTCCCTCTCTCTCTGTCCCTCTCCCTCTCCCTCTCTCTCTCTCTGTGTCCCATTCCCTCTCTCTCTGTCCCTCTCCCTCTCCCTCTCTCTCTCTCTGTGTCCCATTCCCTCTCTCTCTGTCCCTCTCCCTCTCCCTCTCTCTCTCTCTGTGTCCCATTCCCTCTCTCTCTGTCCCTCTCCCTCTCCCTTTCTCTCTCTCTCTCTCTCTCTGTGTCCCATTCCTTCTCTCTCTGTCTCTCCCCCTCTCTCTCTCTCTCTCTCTCTCCATTGGATGTGTCTGAGACATTGACATTGACTCTTTTTCCATTATTTCTCCTTTAGATTTTTATTTTTCAACCCTACCTGATACACCTGGGGGTCACGACACCGGTCCCCTAACGGGCCACGTGGAGCACGGGGACAACGACCACGACCACGACCACGACCACGACCACGACCACGACCACGACCACGACCACGACCACGACCACGACCACGTCTAACGACCACGACCACGACCACGACCACGTCTAACGACCACGACCACGACCACGACCACGACCACGTCTAACGACCACGACCACGACCACGACCACGACCACGTCTAACGACCACGACCACGACCACGACCACGTCTGCGACCACGACCCGTCCTGCGACCACGTCCTGCGACCACGTCTGCGACCACGACCCGACCACGTCTGCGGCCCGTCTGCGACCACGACCGACCACGTCCTGCGACCACGTCTGCGACCGTCCTGCGACCCGTCGCGACCACGACCCGTCTGCGCACCCGCGACCACGACCACGACCACGACCACGTCTAACGACCACGACCACGACCACGACCACGTCTAACGACCACGACCACGTCTAACGACCACGACCACGTCTAACGACCACGTCTAACGACCACGTCTAACGACCACGACCACGTCTAACGACCACGTCTAACGACCACGTCTAACCACGACCCGTCCTGCGACCCACGTCCTCGCGACCACGTCCACGACCACGTCTAACGACCACGACTGAAGCGGACTCACGTCGTCGAAGCTCCATCGCGGCCGCTGAGGAGGAGAGGACGGCAGACGGCGGACGGCGGCGAAGACATTCATGAAACGGCGAAACGAAGAAGTCAAAGTCCCTCCTCTTCCCGCCCGTCGGAGCGTCTCGCTCCTCTTTCGTTTTAAATCACGTGCATCGGATAAACTTCAGGGATCTGCGATGCTTTACATCCCCGGAGCTTCCCGGTCTCAGAACTCGTGGGCGTCGTAGATAAAGGAGCGAGAGCTTGGCCAACGAGCGCCGACCTCACCTGAGACCTGGCGGCTCCAGCTGCCTCTGGCCGGCCGCTACCGGGGGGGGGGGCCTGACGGAACGATGCACCACAGTTACAAGGGGGTCAGCGGGCGGACGCCGCGCCGCGCGCCGGACCCGGGCTCACCTCCTTCTCCCGGTCCGACTTGGACAGACGCATCTGCCGCAGCATCTGGGAGCGCTGCTCCATCATGAGCGTCCGCTCGTAGGTGTAGGCGCTGATGTCGCTGTCGTGCTGAGAGAGAACGAGAGAGGGGGGGGGGGGGGGGGGGCGTCACGCAGGGTCTCATGGATGGATTTACACGACTTTTCCAGGACTTTAAACCAAATCTCCATGACCAAGCTGACCAAATCTCGGAATAAACATGACCAATTTAGAACATTTGGCATTTGCCGGCTTATATTTTGAGCGTCTTTCTTTAAAGAACACGTTAATTACTTCAAACTCGGCGTAAATGAACACGTGATTATAACAAATTTCCAGGATTTTTCCAAATCTTTAAGGATTTAAGTTTTTTCCGTGACTTTTCCTTTCCTTTTTTGTATTATATTTGCGTATTTGCATATATGTTGTGTATATATATATATATATATATATATATATACATATATATTTTTATTTATTATTTATTTGTATTTTATATTTCACTTTGTGCACAGTCACTGTTTCTGTTTCTTATATTTATATTTTATTCTCGTGTGTTTAGTTTATTGGTGCTACTGTAACAACAAATTTCCCCTTGGGTATTAATAAAGTATCTATCTATTTATCTATCTTCCAGGTCTGGAATGTCCCAGAATTAGTTTTTAAAATAGCCACAAACAGGATTTGTTACTTTGGTTTTGCTCAATGTGTAAAATGTGTAATTATTCCAACGTGCACAAAGCGTATATTTGAGACGATATTTTCCACGTGAGGCGTGTTATTAATCCTCCTCTTCATCGGCAGGGCTAAAAATACGAACAGTTCCCTAGAAACCCACCATCTCGACCACCTCCACCTCGGCCTCGATGCGTAGGTGGTAGAGGAAGGTTGCCAGGTCCTTCTTCATCTGGATGGAGTTATCCTCCATCTGGGCCACCGTGAAGATTCGCATGCCGCACTTGCGCCACACCTGCAAAAAAAGAATAAAAGGAGAGCGCGCTCAGACTCCAGGTGTGTGTCCTCGATGAAGGCGAGACCCCCCCCCCCCCATCCCACCCACCTTGTGCTGCCGCAGCAGGAAGGGCAGCAGCATCAGCATCCCGCCGTCGTGGACGATCCACCAGACGTCGATGTAGCCCTCAGCGCACGGCTCGCTGTTGCTGGGGAACAGGGAGATGTTTTTGGGCACCAGCAGGGCCAGGTGGGCCGCCGTCGTCACCCGCACCGTGTCTGGAAGAGAGGGGGGGGAGGGGGAGGAGTTATCCTGCTAGCTCTGAGTAGAAAGAGGAAAGAAAAGCGGTGTCCCCCGTGCTCCCGGCTCACTGATGAAGGTCTTCCAGGCCTGCGGGTCCTCGCTCTGCCTCCAGGCGTGAGGCCAGCCCATCACCACGGTGTTGGGCTTCATGCCCCCCAGGCCGCTGGACTGGATCATGTGGCTGATGCCCTCGCGCGGCTTCTGGGCCACGATGCACTGGCAGAAGCCCTTCACGCGCTCCTTATCCATCAGGTGCTTCAGCGTCTGAGACCGAGGAAGAGGAGGAGGAGGAGGTCAGGACATCTACGGACGTCGCGGAGGAATTTGTGCGCGCCGCGGCGCTCGAGGAGGAGCCCCTCCCCCCCCCCCACCTGCTCGGCGGCGAGCGCCTCTCCGTAGCTCTGCAGGAAGTTGCCGGAGACGACCGTGCCGACGATGGTCAGGCCCTTCCCCGCCTTCAGCTGGCTGGCGAAGGTCAGCAGGCGAGGAGACTTGACGTGGGCGTCCTCGTCCAGTTTGAGCAGCACCAGCACCTGAGGCCTGGAGAAGAGAAGACGCGTTCAAGGGATGTGGGAAGAAGCAACATAACAGGAAATAACGTCGGCGTTGAAAAGGTTTCATTGTGCGTGTTTTTTCTCGTTCAGTGGGATCGGACTCGGATATCTGGATCTGGTCGTGTTTGCCCTGGGTTTTGTCTTCCAGGCTGTCGCTCAGCTGAGCCTGGAGGCTGCTGTAAGGGGGCAACACCTGAAGACACCTGAAGACACGAGGTCGCTCCCCTGACCGGCTGCTCTCCTGCGGTGGACTCTACGGCGGATTTGTCTAGTTTGTTTAAGCAAGTGTTATTCTTTAAATAAATGCCGATGTATCGTTTTTTAACTCGTCCATGTTGCCGTCTCTGAGGTTGTCACGTATGGAAGGGAGACCAGACGAGTGAAAAAACGATACATCAACATTTATTCAAAGAAAAGACCAACAGCCCCCTAGTGGAGAGGAGGGGTCATCACACCCTCCTCCATAAGAACAGCGTTCCCACCAGGAATACAGGAAGGCGACCCAGTAGCTCAGAGGGACGAGAGCCTTTGGATATTCGGCCTTTTGTTGCATCATCACAGTCGACCAATCGTAAAGCAGGATGTGAAAGGGGGTCCTGGGGGCGTGAAGCCACTTTGCGGACGGCGTGAGCGCCGAGCCTTGAGACGGCGTTCTGAAGGATGTGACGACCGGGTCGGCGCCGTACCTCCAGTTCTTGGTGTGCGGAGGCCCCTCCTCCAGCCTCAGGAGGGCGTAGCGGGCGGCGCTGAGCGAGAGGCCGCGGATCCCATCCCCCCACTCTTTCTCCGCTCTGATTCACACACACACAGGAATCCATGTATGAACTGCATGATATGCAGGGTGTATATTGTGTGTGTGTGTGTGTGTGTGTGTCGGGGGGGGGGATCTCCATGACAACATACCCGTGGTACTCGATGTACTTGTAGATCATGCCGGCGATCACCATGGCAACGATCGCGTAGTACCAGGAGGATATGAACATCAACACCAGGCAGATCGTCATCCCCAAAAATGACAAAGTCCTGGACACGGAGGAACAGATCAGTGTGTGAGTTTAAAGCGCTGTGTGTGTGTGTGTGTGTGTGAGAGAGAGAGATAGAGTGTGAGAGAGAGAGAGAGAGTGTGTGCGTGTGTGAGAGAGAGAGAGAGAGGGTGTGAGAGAGAGAGAGAGAGTGTGTGCGTGTGTGAGAGAGAGTGAGATAGGTGAGTGAGTGTGTATGTGAATGTGTGTGAGAGAGAAAGTGTGTAAGTGTGTGTGTGTGTGCGATGAGTGAGTTTGAGAGAGAGAGAGAGAGAGAGTAAGTGGACACACCAGAGGAAAAGATCAGTGTGTGTGTATGTGTGAGTGTGTGCGTGCGTGCGTGTGTGTGTGTGTGTGCGTGTGCGTGTGCGTGTCCGTACCAGTGGTAATAGGAAAAGCGCGGCCTCCAGTTGGGCGACCTGAGGAGCGTCTGGAGGCCACAGGCCAGGTTCACGAACAGGTAGCACATCAGGAAGAACCTGAGGAGAAGAGACCGGCGTGAAGCGAAGCCCCGGGAGACGCCACTCCCGACAAGCCCCGCCCCCTAGAGACGCCACTCGCGATAAGCCCCGCCCCCTCACATGGTCAGGATGGGCGCCACCAGGTCCAGGGAGGCGATGAGGATCCCCAGCTCGGCGATCAGGGCCGTCAGCAACAGGGCCCAGGTGGGCTCGCCGTTCGCCTTCCCGTGGCCAAACACCTGGAACACACACACACACACACGCACACACACACACACACACACACACACAAAGCAGAAAGAGTGAGTCTTTTTTTTTTAGGAGAAAAATAAGAAATTGGATTCGCTCAGTGGTTCTAATCTAAGTTTAAATGACACTGAAACTGAAATGTGGTGTGAAATTTACTCTTTTATGTTTGTTATTGTTTTATGATTATTATGGTCTGTCAGGGGACAGTTAGCTATGGAGCTCTAATCTGCTACAGAGCATCCCATGGTGGCATTTATGTTTTAATTGGACACGGCCCCTTTAAATAAAGATTATTAAAAAATGAAATTAAAAAAAACATAGTTGTGATCTCGTTGCGTGCGCCACTAATTGTGTACATTTGGGGGTGTTGTGCGTCTCTGACCCGGAGGAAGGGCACGATGTTGTCCTTGGCGATGGCCTGCAGGAGGCGGGGAGCGCCGGTCAGCGACTGGAGGCCGGCGCCGCACGTCGAGAAGAAGGAGCCGATCACGATGACCCAGGGCGTCGGCCAGGCCAGGGTCCCCACCACCAGGTTCCCTTTGACGGAGTCCCCAAACCTACACACACACACACACACACACACACACACGTCTAAATGCTGTCAGGCGCGTGACGGGGCGTGAGGGTGAAGGGGGCGGGGCTGACTTGTCTCGGAGGACCGCGCCGTCGATGCAGGCGCCGAACAGGAGCACGCTGGTCAGGTCTGGGTGGGCGGCGCTCAGGAAAAAGAGAAACTCGGCCGGCCAATCAAATGCTTCCTCACGATGAAGTGGAAACATTACGAAACTAGAAGGGGCCCTCGGTAGAGCGCATACCTTCGCATATCACAAGATTGGGCCTTGAATTATGAACATTTTGGCATTAGTTGCATGACAATTGGCAAAAAATTGACAGCGCTATAATAAAAAGAAGATTTTTGACCTTTTCGTGACCTTGACCTTTGACCCGATCGATCCCAAAATGTAATTAAATGGTAATAACCAATCATCCCACCAAATTTCATGCAGTTCGGTTCAATACTTTTTAAAGTTACGCGAATAACACGCATACAAATGAATAAATAAATAAATAAATACACAGTGATCAAAACATTTTCAATGCGAAGGTAATGAGGGATTCATTTAGCCAACGAGGCAAAAAGAAGAAGAGATGAAGAGACAGAAAAAGATCAAATGAGTTCTCGCTAAAGAGTTTTAAAAACAAAGTTTCTCTGGAAACCGTGGAGCCGTGAAGGATACAGACGACGGAGGTGGTGAGGATGGCGAGGATGGTGCCGATGGGGATGGAGCGCTGGGCGTCCTTCAGATCCCCCGACCGGTTGGAACCGGCCATGATTCCTGAGGGGAAGGAGGAGTGGGTTTAACAACGCTGGGGTCACATGTTGTTGTTGTTGTTGAGAATTCATTTTAAAGAAACCCTCATAATCGTAACAAAAAATTACAAAGTCAGAAGATAGTGGAACAGAGAAAGACTTTTCAAAGTATTTTGTAGTCCACAGGCTGTGAGAACTACACATGCTTCCTGGTTTCATTCCATGCGATTGTGACTCGTGAAACAAGAGTTTCTATTGGCCCAAAGCTAAACGAGGGCGGGACTAATAGATCCCCATCTGCAGATAGAATAAATGATGCGGCACAATTTAGAAATGTATAGCTGATTACGTCCGGGTTCTTACACGTGTTGACCGATGGATTTCCACGACTTTAAACCAAATTTCAATGACCAAACGGAAATTTCGGGATAAACATAAATAATTTAGCAAATCTTGCATATTGATTGCGTTACGGCTTATATTCTGAGCGTCTTTCTTTAAAAAAACGTATTAATAAGTTTTTTACAGGCCTGGAAATGATCATTTTAAAATTCCATGACTTTTCCAGGTTTTCCATGACCGTACGAAGTCTATATATCAAAGACCCCTGAGCCCCCCCACCCCCCTTGAGAATCTGACTTATTGGTGTTATCTATTATCGACACACCGAAAGGAGAGAGTACAAAAAGATATCAAAAAACACATGACAAGGAGTAATATGACACCTACAGTGTGTTTACATGAAGGAGAGAGGACCTGTACCTGTGACGGAGGGGAAGAAGATGCCCACCAGCAGCGTGAAGGAGGTGGCGATGTCGGCGAACACGTAGGGCTGCTGGGTGGAGGCCGGGTGGGCGTCGGGGGTGGAGCTCAGAGAGCCTTTCTCCACCACGTCCCCTCTGCGGAGGTAGGAGCTCCACAGGTTCTCTGTGGGGTCCAGAGGATTATCACATAGCCTTTCAAACACTACGCATATCGTGAGGGCTCAGATTGATTTTGAACACAACTCGTCTCCGGGTCTCCTTCACCATGTTTGTGTAAAGAACAGGAAGAACAGGAACACAATGTGTATTAAGGCTCTTTCTGGCTCTGTGGGGATCTGATCTGTGTCGATGTGAAGAGGGGTTCATGGGGATTTAGTTCACTTTTTTTTTTTATGGAATTTGGTGTGGACGGTGGCCTCAGACACATGACATCATTAGAATTTGGGCGAGACGCAAGTGTAAGAAAAGGTAACGCATTATTAAAAGCAACATCTGTAGCTTAATTAGCACAGAAATGTATTTGATTTTCAGGAAGTCTGACGAAGCACTTTGTGAACTCTGTTTTTGAAAGGTCCTACATAATCACCCGAACTGCCTTCTTCCACCTCAGAAACATCGCTCATCTCCGTCCATCACTCTCCTCATCTGCTGCTGAAACACTAATCCACGCCTTCATCTCCTCCCGAATAGACTATTGCAACAGCATTCTCTATGGCACAACATCAAAAATTCTCAATAAACTCCAGTATATTCAGAACTCTGCTGCTCGACTACTCACCCACACCCACTCCCGCGATCACATCACCCCTGTTCTCCAGACCCTCCACTGGCTCCCCGTCCCTCTACGTATCCATTACAAAATCCTTCTCCTCACCTACAAAGCCCTCCATAACCAGGCCCCCTGCTACCTCACCGATCTGCTTCACCATCACACTCCATCCCGCCAACTCCGCTCCTCTGATGCCAACCTCCTCTCCATCCCAAACAGGACCAAGCACCGGACTTTTGGTGACAGAGCATTCTCCATTTCTGCCCCCTCCCTCTGGAACTCTCTCCCCAAAAACATCCGAGACTGCACCGAACTGTCATTATTCAAATCACAAATCAAAACCCACCTGTTCAAAATTGCTTTTAATGTGTGATTGTGTGCTCTGTATGTTCTTATTTGCTTTTATTGTTTGTTTTTATCGTAATTTATAATGCATAGCTTTTAGGTTTTTTCTTTTTCTTTTAATTATGTGTTGTAAAGCGTCTTTGAGCACCTGGAAAAGCGCTATATAAATCAAATGTATTATTATTATTATTATTATAATAAAGCTGTTCACATAACTGCCTATATATGTATAAATATATATACATATATATATAAATATATATATATGTATATATATGTATAAATATATATATACATATATGTGTATATATATATGTATAAATATATATACATATATATATATGTGCATATATATATATATATACATACATATATATAAATGTATAAATATATATACATATATATATATATATATATAAATGTGTATATATATACATATATATATATATATATATATATATATATATATATATATGTATATATATATATATAATAACACAAGTGTTGTCACGCAGTACCGGCAATGATCCCGCTGGCCAGCCCGGGGATGCCTTCGATCTGGGAGAAGTTGTTGGCGAGGAAGTACTCGTCACAGGAGGCGTTGACCTCGGGGCCCTGGCAGAACTGCTTCCAGAGGTACGTGGTCTTCTCCAGCAGAGGGAACTCCAGGCTGGGGTCAAAGGTCGGGACCATGGTGCTGTTTTCTAAAAGGAAGGAATACAGAATACAGAGTGGATCAAAACAAACCTGAACCTGTGTGTGTGTGTGTGTGTGTGTGTGTGTGTGTGTGACTAGATCACCGGTACCCACCATAAACTGAAGTGAAGTTGGCGGCGTCCCCCGCCTCCTTCCCGGGCGGCAGCAGCGCGGTCTTCGTGCACTGGTGGTCGTCGATCTCGTGCCCGCTGATGGTTCTGTTTCCCAGCATGCACACGCTGCGGACGGAGGGAGACATCGGTCAGACGCACGGCCGAGAGCCCCCCCCCCCCGCGGCCCTACGGCGCCCGCCACTTACGGGAAATGCGGCGGTTTGAAGGCGGAGACCAGCGCGCCCACGTAGATGGAGACGATGGAGACGATGACGCAGGCCAGGAAGACGGAGGCCAGCTTGTTGACGTACTTCACGCCCACGAAGACCAGCAGGGACATCAGGAGGAGGAAGATGGAGCCGTAGACGCGCATGTTGTTCAACATGGCCGCCCCTTCGCCCTCGGGGTGCTTGGACTCGAAGATGGCCGCCTTGGGTGCGATGTACATCTGAGGGAGGGAGGGAGGGAGGGAGGGAGGGAGGGAGGGAGGGGAACAATGGAAAGACAAGTGAATAATGGAAACAAGTATCTATTGAACACACCTGATTGGTCGAACCAGGGATTCTCATCAGTTTATGATAAACACTTTTTTCGCTAGTTTTATTGTGAAAATGATATTTAGATAAAACACGAGGAAATCCAATGTAGACGTTATTATGTTATATTATTCCACCTTTTATCTATTAACGCTAACTTAAAGCGATCGGCTCTTTTCAATCGTTCAAAAGAAATCTGAACATTCTAGAAAACTTGAAAAAAATAAAACAGAAATAGAGATTTTATTTAATCAGCTTTTCGATCGTTGTGTTGTGTTTTTATTTGTGTATTTGAAGTTAATTTGTTTGCAGAATCCATTAAAAAAAACTGCAATATACACCGTGTATCACAAGATAGTAGAATTATTTTACAATTAAATTACATCCACCATGTACATTTTTTCCATATAAGCAATAAAAAAAATAACATTTTCTTAATTATCGCTACGAAAGAAAAAAATCCTGATTAAAGACAAAAAAAATTGAAAAAGAGGAAGATGATGAGGAGGAGGAGGAGGAGGAGGAGGAGGAGGAGGAGGAGGAGGACCCACCAGAAGGATCTCGATGGCTCCCAGGATGTACATGGCTCCCGCGAAGGTGGTGCCCAAGTAGAAGCACAGGCCCACCGCCCCCCCGAACTCCGGACCCAGAGAGCGGCTGATCATGAAGTAGGCGCCTCCCGCTGGAGGAGGAAGAGGAGGAGGAGGAGGAGGAGGAGGGAGAGAGAGAGAGAGAGAGAGAGAGAGAGAGAGAGGGGCAGGTTGTACATCAGTGGAAATGTGAAGAGAGAAAAGGCAGGAACGAGAAGAGGAGGTGGGACGTAAAGAGAGAGAGAGAGAAAGAGAGGGGGATGAATGTTAGTGCCATTATGACGTTAGGAGGTAGAGAGAGAGAGACCAGAGGACAGCTGATGAGAGGAAGTCGTCTTATGCTTGGAGGAAGAAGCATAAAGTCCAACCTGACACATCAGAGTACGACGACGGAGCTCTTTGGTCAGATTGTATCTGCAAATTCCTTTTTTATTTTGTCTCACTTGAACTACTCACACCAGAACTCACGCACAAGGACAATAAAGACGACTCCTGGGACTTCAGGGTGAGCTCAAAATAACAGAAAGCCCAAATCTGCTGATGCAATTTGAAGCAGTTATGAAAGCAGAGCACACGGGGGAGAGAACTACAAATCAGAGGGACTACAAATCCCCCCCCCCCCCCCCCGACTGTCAGCTCAGTCTCCGTGTTTGGATTTGAACAATAGCATGAAAGCATGAGCCGAATTCAGGAGGACAAACACTTCAATAATCTACATTCTTCAAGCATCGACTCCCATCTGAGGCCAGGAGAGGAAAATAAATAATAATAAAAAATAAAGCGTGGGGTGAAATGTCAGAACATGACCGCGTTAGAGTCACTGGCTTTGTTACCGAGGGGTTTCCATCGGAATGTCACATGCGAGTGGAAGCATCACTACTCTTGACATTTGGGATATTTGTCTAAATATCCTGTTTTTGTGTGTGTGTGTGAGTGTGTGTGTGTGTGTGTGTGTGTGTGTGTACAGACAGACGGGGAAGAGGCGGACAGAGGGAGAGACGGGACAAACAGAGATGAAACTCGTTCAGGAACAGAGATGGAACAGATGCTCTTCATCGGTGGAACGAGGAGCAGGAAAACAACCTGGGGAATAACGACGTTAACGTGGCGCCCCTGAACCCCCCACAGGGGGTAGCTGCTCCGGTTATATTAGAGTAATAAAACTCTTACAACCTCTGTGTCTCCGCGTCGAGCTGATTAGTCAAAGATGAACAGTTTGGGTCTCGTGAACATCTCAGAAACAGATTTTTATTTAATTTTAATTTTAAATGAGACGTAATTAAATAAATAAATTAAGTTTATTTAAAGAAAAATCTGAATTTTAAGCTTCAATTTAGTCGTGTTTTTCCTGACTGGAAGCCTTCGTCACACGTGATGTGTTCAAGGACCACGGGTCGGAAAATGAAAGATCTGTTAATAATATTTCTGTCATGTGAGCTTCTCGTATTTTTAACAGGATTTGGTGAAAACAGCTTATTATTTTTTTGAAATACAATTTAAACTGAGACATAAATTTAATAAATAAATTATCGGAGAAAATTGAAGATCTGATAATAATATTTTTTTCCGGTGTATTTTTGCACACAAAAAACTTACGCATCTTATTTTTCAGCGGGTTCAAAATGATTGCCATGAGAAAATAAAGGAGAAAAAAAGACGTTCCCTCCACCAGAAGAGAGAGAGGACGGAAACATGGAGGAATACCTGGAACGACTCCGTTGGTGGCGATGGCGCTCATGGAGATGGCCGTCAGCAGCGTCTGCAGAGGGACGCAGGAGGGTCAGCACGCGGAGGGGCGTTCTCAAGTTTCCTTTGTCTCACACGCACACACCAACACACACACCAACACACACACACACACACACACTCACGCAGCAGCAGCAGATGAAGACGATGCAGAGGCTCTGCAGCACGCCGGCGCTGCCCACCACCCAGGTGAGCCGCAGGAACAGGATGACGCCGAAGATGTTCTGGAGGCACGGCAGGTACACGCCCATGAACGTCCCCATCTGGGGCGACTGGCGGAGGGAGAGAGAGGCGGAGAGAGAGAGAAGGAGGGAGAGAGAGGGAGGGAGAGAGAGGGTTACATTTGGTTATTGAGCATCAGTTAAACATGACACATCATATTCATTTAGACGCTCGCTGTATCTTTCTACTTCTACTTCTTCTTCTTCTTGCAGGTAAACGGAGAGAAACAAATGATTAAAGTTGTTTTTATTCAACTGAATATGAACTGAAGTTTGTGTTCATGCTACTTGATCTTTAGTCTCCTGCTGCATTTCAACTTGAAGTCACATCCTCTCCTCCTCCGAGTTTCTCTTCTTAAACATCTTCGTCTCGATGCTTTGATGATTCCCGTGAAGCTCTTTGAAGCTCGCTGGGGAAACTTTCCACATCAATAAAATACTTTTTTTTCATTCTATTTGAACTTTTTCTGAAGTTACTCCAAACTATCGAAATCATTAATCCACGAGTTTCCGCAGAGTTAATTGACCGTGACCATCGGCATTGCGTCTTAAAATATTATCGGTCTCCTTTTTCTCTCTCCAAATGTGTCGTGAATTACTTCTGAGATTGCAGAATCAGGGTCACGTGTATGATGTCGTGCCCCCCCCCCCCCCCCCCCCCCCCCGTGAGTTCTACCTTGCTGGCCTTCTTCTTCTCCCCGATGCCCTCGGCCTCCTCGTGCTCTCTGGCGCCCTGCGTCAGGTTGGTGTAGTTGGCCAGCCGGTTGAGCAGCGACGACACCTTCGGCCGCGTGTCCATCTCCTCCTGGGGGGGTGAAGAGGAGGGAGGGGGGGGATAACGAGATGAAGAAGAAAAGACGGCGATGGGGTTTAAAGAGAGCAGCGGGAGGGAAAGACGCACGTCGAAGGGAGTGGGAGAGAGAAGAAAGGAACTTCAAAAAATCTATAAAAGATTGAAATTATCCGCAGCCGGCAGCCAAACGGCGGTTTATTTTGGGCTCGAGTGGAGGAGACGCGCTTGGCGAGCGAGCGAGCGGACGCCACTTGGAGGCTTTGTTCTCGAAAGTCTTTCCCCCGTCTTTCATTGCAGCGTGGTGAGAATGCGTGTAATAGATCTGTGAGTTGTCGTGTTTTCCCGAACCTCAAATAAGGCCAAGTTCCTGTCGTAGAAGTCATCGTCGTCCAGCCCGTGAGAGTTGTTGATGTACACGCTGGAGATCTTTGAGTTTCCATCACCTAGACATCGAGAGAGAGAGAGAGAGAGAGAGAGAGAGAGAGAAGGATAATTCACAACCTAAAACACAGAGATGGATCCCTCCTGTTGTCACGTGGGGATCTTTGATTAAAACCTTCAATGTCAACTAGAAGCGTGTGTAACTAAGAGAGGTAATCATCTCATTCGTGTTACTTAATTACTTCCAACTTATCGTGAGGTTATTTTTCTTCGTATGTCTTCCCACAGAATGAGGGCCGTGAACTTTATCCCCTTTTCAAAGAGCATTTCCGTGTGAATTGAAGGGGATTATTTAACACCTCGTTTTAAACTAGCAGAACAATTATAGCTGGAGTAACCAGCGGGGCGTTTATACATTTATTTGTCATTCTGGCCGAGGCTGTGAGGCCCGACTCGTGTTCACCTGATTTACGTGTTTGAATGAGAGCGGTCGATGGAGAGGAGACTAACGGCTGACGGGCGCCCGTAAAGTAAAAGCTCGTCTTCGGCCAGTTAGTCATTAATTGATCCGATTAGTCAATAAATAAAATAAACGTCTGCCGTTTCAAAGTTCATCTGGTCACCTGACGATTGTCTTTTTATCTCTTTCTCACTCACTCACACACGCACACACACACACACACACGCACACACACACACACACACACACACACACACGCACACACGCGCACGCACGTCTCGATCCACCGCTTCAGTTCCGCCTCAGTCAGCACAGACGGCCTGAGTCAGCAGCATCGCTTCCCTCGGCGGCGGCGAGCGGCCGAACGCGGAGCGTGACCTCGGACAGAGGGACGCCGAGACGAGACGCGAGACCCACAACAACAACAACAACAACAACAACATCGGGGCGTATGTGAAGAAGGAAATAGAATTACAATTTAAAAAATGAAAACATATATATATATATATATAAATATATATATGTAAACACAAATATCTAAATAAAATATGTATAAATATAAATATATAAATGAATATATATTTTTATAAATTATATATATGAATTATATTACTAAATATAAATATATATATAAATAAATAAATATGTATAAATATAAATATATAAATGAATACATATTTTTATAAATTATATATAAATGATATTACTCAATATATATATATATATGATATTTAAATATTGAAACAGGCGAACCTGGTGCCTTTAGTTACACGCAGCCTTTGATTGAGGGATGACGGGCGAAGCGAACTCGGATTTGGGAGGAACCGATCGATGAACTCGTCAATATCACAGAGGAATGTCCAAATTGATTGGACTGACAAAGAACAGATGAAGCTGAAAGAACAAAAGTCCAGAAAGAACACCGCACGGCGGACCCTGAATGCATCTCGGGGAACACACGGAGGAAAAGTTAATATGTAAAGCCGTTTTTTTTTCATTTTCTAAACAGCATTTGGCCGGTGGGCGGTAACTTCCCATCCCGCTCGCCACAGATAGCGAGTGTGAAACTCGCTCCACACACCAGTGAAACCAACCTGTTAATATTCATGCTGGTGTGGCGGAAGATTAACCAACGAGCCATTTGGGCTCTTTTGCTCATTTGTCCTTCAAAGACTTTAGAGCAGCTGATCATTCAGCGCAGATCCAACCCTCGTTTTATAAACTCTGAAGCAAATACTTAAAGGCACTGTAGATAAACACAGATACACATCAGAGCACGCTCACACACTCCTGGGGTCTGGTCACGTGACGCTCAACACACAACCTGTTGATCGGGACCGACCGCATGTCAGGGCCCGGATTACCTTGTGACTGCTGCCTGCTGACACACTTCTTCACATCCCTTCATGTAATCATTAGTATTAACACGTTACTGATGATTTTATATAGGTATGATAAAAAAGGCTAAATTAGGTCATTTTATAACCCAAACTATCAAAATAAAAATGTTGTATTAATTACTAATAAAAAATGTGAAAATGTTATTCTTGGGTTTTATGATTGATAATAATATATATATATATATATATATATATATACTTTTTCAAGGCGCCTTTCAAGGCCGATGATTATGAATATCTTTTGGTGATAAAACAATGTTGTTATTATCAGTTACAAACGTAACGAACAGATTTGATTGATAAACAAAATATTGATTGGTTGCAGTCCGAGTTTAATAAAAGAAATATTTTTTACATAAATAATGAATAAAAACTAAATCAACACAAATGTATTCAGTCACCTTTAAGTCACTAGAGCGGAACAACATAAAGGCTGCTGTGTATAACTATGTGTGAGTGTGAAGGTATGTGTGTTTGTGATGTGTTTGTGTGTGTGTGAGATGTGTGTGTGTGATCGTGTGTGTGTGTGTGTGTGTGTACTGAAGCAGAAAGCCACGGCGGCCAGATGTGTCCCGCCGGCTGTAGCCTCATCAAATTCAAGAGCCAACTTTATTTGTGTAAAAAAAACGAACAAAAACAAACAAGGATCACGGAGCTTTTCACCTTTAATAACCTTTCCCCGCCTTCCACCCCTCCTCTCCTCCTCCTCTCACCCCCCCCCCCCCACCTCTCCTCCTCCTCCTCCTCCTCCTCCTCTCAGGAGTCATTAACGTCAACCCGACAGGATTTCTGCTCGTGTTTCTTTCTTCTCGTCGGCACGCTGGTGTTCTACATTTACTTAAGCCGAGTCCACCGCTGTGCAGTTGCGTCTCCATCACACCCCCCCCCCCCCCCCCTTCCCCCTCCCACTGTTTCTCTGTACGAACCGCAACATCCCGGCGCCCGGTGGAAGCGGGTGTGAAACCGACACCGCGGCCCCGCCGGGTTTACGTCAGCGTCCTCTCAGCGTCCTCCACGTCCAAAACGTCATCGCCTCGTCCTCTTTTCTCCTATTATTAGACGTCCGTGTGAACGCGTCACAACAAGTGTATAACTCTTGAGTGACGGTCGTAGCGTGACCTTTGACCGCCAAATTCTTATTGGGTCACCCGTACGGCGGGTAAATGTTCCTGGGAGTGACGCTCATCAGGAGGCGTGAGAAGCTTCTTTCTCTGGGCTCTCCTCGTGGATTCACGGATATTTATTCGTCTTGTGGAAAATGCAAGTCACAGTGACTCTACTGTATATCAGCGCATACGTTATCCTCGTGTTAGAATATCTCTCCTTCGCATTATGATTACTGCAGGGACATTAAGACCGACAATTCTATCTATAATCATCTTCACACCGACGGATATAACGGACTGAATCGTGCCAATCCTGAACTTCCCATATTTACGGCTCCTTTTCGCTCTCTTCTGGTCTTCTGGGCCGGAATCCAGAAAAAACTCAAACATTACGAATCATTTTCTTTCTAAAAACAAATCAAACAGTATCGTCTTGTTGCTGTTTCTTAGGGACATTTTTTTTTACAACTTCCATTTGTATTTCTGTTGTAGGAGTCCAATTATGGAATAATGTTGAGATGGATGTAAGACTTATTTATAAAACAATTCTTGAGAGTTATAAATGTGATTAAAATATGTATTTATATGGAAGATGTATGTGGTAGTATATATGGTAGTATTTATAATTCTTGAGAGTTATAAATGTGATTAAAATATGTATTAATATGGAAGATGTATGTGGTAGTATATATATAAATATATATATTTTTTAAATAATCTTTTTTTCTTCTTCTTCTTTATTTTATATTAATTTTCTGATTTATTTGATTTTAATTAAGGATAGGAATTTAAAAGCATTTTTTGCTTCTACCTCTACCTTTCTCTTTTCTATATTATATAGAATAATATTGTATTGTATTTGATTTGATTGACTGAATAAAAAATACACAAACAAACAAACAAACAAATTAAAACGTGTCTCCCAAATGCAGCCCGTCGGTAAAAAAAAGAAGAAAGACTTTCAAAGACGGGTTCAACTGTCGAAAGGTGCGACACTAAAAACACGCCAGCGTGGAGGCGTGGCCGTCTGACACGCGGGCCGGAGAGTATACCCGCCGTCTGGAGCGACGGGACGTGGGAGTCACGGGGCGGTATGCGGGGAGGCGTGCTCGCCGCTTTGTGTTCCTTTGAACACGCCTCGAATTTTATACGAAAAAAACATGTAAAATCTTGTCCCTTGAAACTGGAGCGTGTGAGCATGTGTGTGTGTGTGTGTGTGTGTGCGTGTGTGTGTGTGCGCTCTTCACCGTGCTCTGCGTTGCTGTGGTCCGGCGTCTCGGCCCCTCCCCCCGCCTCGCTCCGGTTGACGCTCTCCCGCGAGCCGAAGCGCACGCGGGCGCCGGAGCGCGAGCTGATGTCGGGCGACGTGTCGGACAGCCCCGGGAGGTCCTCCGCCTTGGTGGGCGTCACCGTGAAGCGCACCGACGCCATGGCGAGACTCACTTGTGCGGAAACGGGGGAGAAACGGGATGGGGGGTTGTCGTGCGTGTGTGTGTGTGTGTAAGGGGGGGGGGGGGTCAAGGAATAGCGAGTGTGGCGGGGGGGGCGGAGCTAGGCTATCTCCCAGGTGGGACTGAGGTACCGGCGGCCGCTACGATCCGTCCTGCTGCCGCTGCGGTTCTCCATGGAGGCGAAGCGATCGGCTGCCGGCAGGCGAGCGAGAGAAGGAGGAGGAGGAGGAGGAGGAGGAGGAGGAGGAGGGCCCGGGCCTCCTCTCGGTGACCTCTGACCCCGTCGGGGAAGATGGAGGACGGAGGAGAGACACAGGAGGACAGATTCCAGGTCCTAGGAACGCGTGAACACGCGGGGCGCCGGCATCACGGGGAGGGGAGGACGCCTCCCATCAAACTCTCGTCTCTCTCTCATCGAACGGTTCCGTTACTCCTCCGCTACGTCTCGGAGGGGTGTGTGTGTGTGTGTGTGTGTGTGTGTGTGTGTGTGTGTGTGTTTAGGATGGCGCGTCCTCCTGTCCGCCGCGTCTCCAGACAAAAGTACAAACGTCTCTCTGATGGGGGTCACAACCAGGGTGGTGTGTGTGTGGGGGGGGGAGGTGTCATCGTAGGGAGAGAAGAAGAGATGAGAGGAAAACAATGAAGCAGAAATTAGTTTACACAGCAACAACAACATTTAAATGAGGGAAAGCGGCACTCGTCTTAAAACATAAATCTCGACTACGCTCAGATTTTCACCAAATTGTAGGAAATCTTGTGTCAAGCAGCGTGAGCGTGTTTACGGGTGAGGAAATAAAAAATGAGTACTAAACAGATTCCTCCGAAGCAACAGATGCAGACTTTCACACATCCTCCCACAGAGAGGTGTTTCCTTGTTTCCTTGGCGTACGTAAAGGGACGACATTCCTATCTTTTAGGTTAACAGAGCTCAACTAACTCTTAGAAATATTTGACCGTGGGGGGGGGGGGGGGGTACTTTTCCAAATGAAAGGAGGTGTAAAACAATAACTAGTCGTCTTGTGGAAGAAGAAGAAAAAAGAGGGACAAGATTTAATGGCTTCAGCTGAATTGTTGTTTTTAGCTCGGGTTCATAATTTAATTATTAAAAGCAGAGCGGTTCCAGCCGGTTGCGGCGGTGTGGCTGTTTTCTCCTCCTCTGCTCACTTTCCTGTGTTCTACTGCTGCCTCACACCCTCTGTTCACACTGAAGGGATGGACAGGAAGGAGGAGGAGGAGGAGGAGGAGGAGGAGGAGGAGGGGGGGGAGGAGGAAGAGAGACACTATACTGGTTTTGCTGGTTCAACTAAAACACCAGTCTCCCTCAAAGGAGAGAGAGGGGGGATTTTAATGTGCACAAACTTCCAGCTCTCAGCTGTTTTTGGTCCGATACTTTGGAGGGGGGGGGGGGGTCTATCCCAGCATGCATTGGTGTAAAAAGATGGGAAACACCCTGGAGATGTTACCAGTCTAGTCTCCAGCTCAACTCAGCTTCGGGAAGAGAGCGAGGAGGCGACAGGAAACCAGTCGGAGGCCCGGGAGGAGAAAATGTCGACGTCGGCGTTCCTGTTATCTTTTCCCACACTGCGTCGCCGATGTATTAATACACCTTGGGGAACGATTCCCACGTATCCCGGTGTAGATTTATCACAGAACGCATTTTGAAACACGGGTGTTCTGCTTTTTTGTTGTTGAGCGCGACTCGTTTGTTCCTCTAATTGGTCTGACCTATGACGACACGTGTCGTCACTGTAATATGTTAGGTTCCCCCTTTCTGTCTGTCGGCGTCAGCGGGAATATAAAAAGCTCTCACACGGTTCAGAACATAATGTTCTGCCTGCGGGAATTTGTGTGGAATTTTTGGCGTGTATATATATAAATATATATTGCAGAGCAAGTCAGCATTACACAACCCTAAATGCTTAAATACACAGATATGCACGTGTCATAAACAAATACGTCCCCAGGGTTATGTTAAATCAATATGACATTAAACCACCACCTGGGACTTTGTGTTATTTTGTTCAAATAGTATATAACTAAAAATCGTTTAAGGCTTTTCTATGATGTTATTCATTATTATTTATGATCAGGGAACGGCTGTGACGTCACAGGTCACGTAACATTAAGTTAAGCGATCTTCAGCATAGTTCACAAGACGGGAATCAAGGCGACAGTCATTCAAAGTACCGCATAATAATGACCGATAACAAAGTATAAAGGGGGGGGGGGGCTCCCTTACCGGGCGCTTGAGTTAATCAATATGATCAATGGAGGACGAACACGCCTCCATTAATGAGGATAAGCATCCTCTAACTTAAAGAACGTGATCCGCGCGTGCTAATGCCGCCACACAGCTGCCGCCGTAAGCCAATTAAACTCGCCATAATAATTCTGGTTTGAACCAGTCCGTGAACGCCTCCCCGATATTAATACGGCGTTATAAATCTTTCACAATAAAATGTAAATATATATATTTATTTTAAACATGTGAGCAGATGTTTCTTTTTCTATTCCTCCCCGAGAGAGAGAGAAAGGGGGGTGAATGCGGCAACCGAGCGGAGCTGCGGGTTCGGGGTTTCCAGGCAACAACACGCATTCGAAACCGGCTCGATTCGAGAGAAAGGCGCGCGCAGTCGAAATTAAACGAACAGCCGTTGGAATTAGCTTCGGGGCGGACGAACGTTCAGGAAACCGTTCAATGGAGAACGGCGCGCCGGGTCGGTTCAGGCAAAACCCCCGGGCGGTCGCGGGTACCCTCCCCCCGGGCGGCTGTCCGTACCGGGGGCTCGTATCGACGAGAGCCCCGGCCGCTTCGCTTCGGTTGGTCCGGCTAACCGACGTTAGCTAGCAATGCCGCTGATAAACTCCGCGGACCTCCGGGTTTATTTTACTGACAGCGACAAATGCTCCCTGGGAAATATCGAGGCGTATAAGTTAGTCGCGTAAAGCGCATACCTGGATCAAACTCCCCGTGAAGAACGCATCCTCTTCGGTTACATCTGGGGAGATTTGCCTCCTCTCCCAGGTTTTATCGGCACTTTTTTTTGTCCAATAGACCCAGCGGAAGAAAAAAAACATGCGAGCGCGTCTGGCTGGTCCTCTGTCGCTTGCCGTCGTCCCTACACTTACGCGCATGCGTGAAGACGAGGAAGCGTCTCTTCCTCTGGTCTGGGTAGTGTAGTCCATTAATGAACGTTCAACGTTACATGATTCAAACATACATTTTAATACATATAGTTTGAAGAATGCCAAGAAGTTTAAAAAGTGGGAGTTAAAGTAGATTAATCATAAAAATAGGGAGTATCATCACTGGAAAACATTGTTTTGTGAAATTAAAATTGAGGTATTTGTATTTTAATACTTCTACCCTACTACATTTAAGAGGAAAGTATTTCACCCTGACTGTAAACTGAAACAGCTGTATTAAAATATTATAAACCACATTTGAGGAATGCTCAACTTTGGCAGTTTCTAATAAATTATAATAAAAAAATACATGGTTGTTTTTACATTGTTGTATTAAGCTTCTTCCACCACCAAGTGACTCATCTACCGAACCAAGTAAATGTGTACATGCACTATTGAATAAGTAGCATGTGCCATTCAGCTGAGATTTTTAAAGCGGTTTCTTTTTCCAGCTCTTTACGAAAACCAGTTTAAAAGATTGAAAGAGTTTGTACATAGTCAGAATTAAAAATGTTCCATGTGTTGGCTACAGGTGTCATTTACAATGTGAGATGCGTTGTTGTTTTAGGTAAAGATGAAAAGTCTCTGCAGGTTGCACATTATCACATTGCGAGTAATGTTTTACCTTCAGCATTTGGACATGACCGGTCATCTATACAGGAGAATAGCATCCAACGCACTACTCCATTCACACGCAAAGAGACACCCGACTACAAACTATCAACCAAACATTTATTCCATAAGAAAACAAAATGATAGCATTATCCTAAAATGAATGTGAACAAATTACGATACATAAAAAGAGGATCCTCGACAGCTAGAATCCAACGCCACACGACGGACCCTGAAATGTGGGTGAACCCGAGGACAAATCCTGGCTGCGTGTTCACAAGCTGTGATTCTGAATGCGTGTGTTTCTCTCTCCAACTTTACAGTCCCAATCTTCGCCCGCGGCGCTCCACTTTCGGGTCCGGTCCCCATCGCTCCACCTCTCACAGAATGGGTCTGGGCTGCTGGGTGAGCAGGAGGCCGAAGCGCTTCTTCACCGTCACGCGATGGCGGGAGAACTTGTCGTCCGGGGAGAAGCGAGCCGGGTGGGCCGAGCTGGTGGGCTCCCCGGCAGGACAGATCTTCTGTAGGAGACGAGAGAGAGCAAAGACGGTTCAGTTCATTGCAGCAGAGGGCGATTATACAAATAAAATACAACACATCGACTATTAGTCGTGATGAATACGAAATAAAATGGTGTTTAATAATAGAAAAAATGTCCCTGTGCTATAACCAAGTATTTTCATGAGCATTTAATGTATAAATCCTTTTCTTGATTAACTGGTTTAATAGTCTGTATGAATTATGTAAAGTTGCATCATCTGACTAATATTTAGAATTTTGACTTAAAATAGAGAAAAGTTGTATTTTTAAAACGTGAATACAGTTTATTTGCAGACTAATTCAGGGCAATTGACATACATTATTATGCAACCTAATAACTTAATGTGCTTTAGCAGAACTACTATGGGGAGTTATATTTGTCGATCTCAATTTACAGCCCATGTCGTTTATAGGAAAATAAATGTAAGTTTAGACATATTTTTGTTTTTGTGATCTCAGGTGGACGTTATTTCCGGTCAAGAAAACCCCCAACGAATAAATAAATAATAGTTGGATATACAAAAAATAAATTGAAACTAGATTACATTTAGGTTAGTAATCTTTACTTTTTAAATACACAAATTACAGTTTACACTTGATACAGGTCTCGAGATAACGAGCTAGCGTGCATTCACAAACGGTACTCTGCAATATATATATATATATATATATTTATTAGGGCTGCACCGATCTGATCGTCGACGATCAATATCGGCCGATATTGCCATTATCGGGTTTGATCGGCGTTCTCAAAACAGCCGATCAAACCGATCGATCAGATGACGTCACATCTGCGAGAAATACTATCAGAGACGTTTCAATCGCCGCGTGCCGCAACGGAGACGATGCGCCGCCGAGTGAGAGGTCCCCGAGGGGATCCTCACGCACCGAGCGGCGTCCCGTCCCCCGAGTTGAACCTCTGGGTCAGCTCACCGACACTCACATGTCTGACCCTACAGACTGATGTTCACATGTCTGACCCTCTAGACTGATGTTCACATGTCTGACCCTACAGACTGATGTTCACATGTCTGACCCTACAGACTGATGTTCACATGTCTGACCCTATAGACTGATGTTCACATGTCTGACCCTATAGACTGATGTTCACATGTCTGACCCTACAGACTGATGTTCACATGTCTGACCCTATAGACTGATGTTCACATGTCTGACCTATAGACTGATGTTCACATGTCTGACCCTATAGACTGATGTTCACATGTCTGACCCTATAGACTGATGTTCACATGTCTGACCCTATAGACTGATGTTCACATGTCTGACCCTATAGACTGATGTTCACATGTCTGACCCTATAGACTGATGTTCACATGTCTGACCCTATAGACTGATGTTCACATGTCTGACCCTATAGACTGATGTTCACATGTCTGACCCTATAGACTGATGTTCACATGTCTGACCCTATGGACTGATGATCACGGTACACGCATTCGATCGGGAGCGCGCGAGGGTTTTCATAAAGTTAGCCGCGCGCTCCTGATCGAATGCTAACTGTTAGCGGAAGGATTTGTGTGACACAACATCCGGTTTTGCAAAGTTAGCGGAAAGAGCCACGTGAAACAACATCCGTTTTTCGAAATAAGAGGTCGACAAATCATACACTAACATATACAAGTAAACAATGAACTGATTTTGTATCTCTATAGATCGTTTGAGATTTAGCTTAAATTATGCTAACATTAAAACATTTTTACTGTACAAAAGAGTTTATAAAAATAAGTCGGACTTTTGTATGTTAAAAAAAGGCCTGTATATAGATTTCCCCAAGTGTTCCAGGAAATGAATAACGCAGATGTTTTCCATACATATCTGAAAACAATCCCCTACAATAGCGATCAAACAATTTTAATGTATCAATTAGGAGAGTTTTCAGAGTAAAAGTCCTAAATGTTTAAATAAATCTGTAATTTCTTTCATGTTTGAGGTGCTTTAGATGTGTATTTCCTCATAGTCCTAGGCAATATTGCTACACAATAGATAGAATGCTTCAATCGACGCCGTGATCGGTATTATGGGATCGGCAGATACTATTTCAGTGATCGGTGATTGGTATTATCGGTGATCGGCTGACACTGATTTCAATGATCGGCCCAAAAAACGTGATCGGTGCATCTCATATATATATATATATGAAATACGCCACAGCTTGTATGGGCTACTTTAAAACCAAGAAGTAAAATATACTTTAACAATACGCATGGCTAGGAAGGATGTAAACACAACGTGGCGTTACCTTCAGCGTGTAGACTCGCTCTCCGGCATCGTTTTCGTAGAACTGGAGGAACATTTCGACGGTTTCGTGTTTTCAGAGCTTCAAAAGCTGTAACAATCGTGGTTTTATCGTGTAAAACAACTAAAAAGTCGCAGCTAACTGGCTCCTCGTCTCCGGGATCCCACGTGTGGCAGACTTCCTCCTTGCGCGGACAGCGGAGCGGATATCCGGTTTACACAAAAGCGCTAGGCATGTTGGGAAATGAAGTTTTATAGTAATTTACGTAATATCGTAAGATTGTTTTTATATTTTTTGTTTCACATGCTGTCTGATATCAGGCAAATCAAATGTATTATGTGAAATAAAATAATAAATAATATAAAACTTTACGAAGTTTGGAATGTTGTTATTCATAGAAACTTTTTTCAAAATAAAACAATACGACTTGAATCAAGTTTGTTTTTAAAACGAGATGCAGATGCAAACTGAATAATTGGTTGAAGACGATTCATCCCTCGCATGAAAGGTAGGTACGATGATTATAATACTATTTGATAGCAACTACCTTATATATAAAGGAAAATATGAGCATAATAAGATATTATATATTAGTCATATACTGTTTGTATTTATCACTGTTGTAATATTTTGTTAATGTTGTGTTGATTTCCATATTATGTATTTATTTTGATACTTTGGTTACATAATTTTTTACTAAAACCTTCATGCTAATAAAGCCACGTTGAATTAAATTAAATTAAATATTGTAATTGTTCATGTAGCAGTTACAGTAGATATATTAAGCAAATAAAACAAAAATGATGTGCAATTTCTTTTCCACGAATCCAGAAATATACAGGTTAACAATAAATGTCATATATATTTATATATTGGATTTTTAGACACATGTAAACATTATTTGGGTATTAAAATGTCCAATTATTAAAATAAACAGGTAAAAGTTGCAATTAAATATGAAATATGTATTTATGGGTGCTCACTTTAAATCATCAATCTGTAGTTTTATGTATATTATATACTTAATAAATACTGTATTTAAAGTTCAATATGAAATATGTATTCACATGTATGGCGCTTACTTTAAATGATCAATCTGTAGTTTCTGTATATTATATACTTAATAAATACTGTATTTAAAGTTAAATATGTATTCACATGTATGGGTGCTCATTTTAAATCATCAATCTGTAGTTTCTGTATATTATATACTTAATAAATACTGTATTTAAAGTTAAATATGTATTCACATGTATGGGTGCTCATTTTAAATCATCAATCTGTAGTTGTATGTATATTATATACTTAATAAATACTGTATTTAAAGTTAAATATGTATTCACATGTATGGGTGCTCAATTTAAATCATCAATCTGTAGTTTCCGTATCTTCTATACTTAATAAATACTGTATTTAAAGTTAAATATGTATTCACATGTATGGTGCTCATTTTAAATCCTCAATCTGTAGTTTCTGTATATTAGATACTTAATAAATACTGTATTTAAAGTTAAATATTAAATATTTATTCACATGTGTGAGTGCTCACTTTAAATCATCAATCTGTAGTTTCTGTATATTAAATACTTAATAAATATTGTATTTAAAGTTAAATATTTATTCACATATGTGGGTGCTCACTTTAAATCATCAATCTGTAGATTCTGTATCTTCTATATTTAATAAATACTGTATCTCTTCCTGCAGTTAGACGGTAAAAGACATTTAATACTAAATTGCCAGTCGCACCGACAGAAGAGAGAAGATGGACCCTCTGTTGTTTTCTCTCCCTGAGCTCATCCTGAGCGACATGGAATACCCCGACCCGTCCGGACCCCCCTCCTCTTCTTATTTCTCCCCCCACCCCCCCCACCTGGCCCGGGAGTCGGCTCACATCCACAGTCTGGACCGAGTCGACCCGTTCGGCCCGTCAGAACCTCACCTGGCGGGCGACGCCCCCCCCCCGCCTCTCAACCTGGCGGGCGACGGCTCCCACCCCGGACTGGCCCCCCTCTTCCCAGATCTCATGTTCCCATCGTGCTTGTCGCTGGACCCCTGCTGGCCGACCGTAAGCCCCGCCTCCTCCACGCCGCTCCCGCTCGTGCTGGTGCCCCACGTGCTGCTGCCCGTCGGCGGCCCGCTCCGCTGCGGCCCCTGCTCGGGTCCTCCTCCTCCTCCTCCTCTGCTCCTCCTGCCGGAGGTGCGTCACGCCTGGTGCTCCTGCCATCGGCCCCGCGGTCGAGACCCGTAAGAGACCCGCCGCGCTCGCCGCCACGCCGCCGACCCCGCTGCCCGTGGCTCATTTCGCCCGTTTCTCTGTTTTCTTTGGGCCCCAGGGACTCGAGAGGAACGCCGTCCGAGGGGCAGCGGGCCGAGCCGGAAGGTCAGAGGTCACGTGGTCACGGGAGAGGAGGTGACCTAACGCTTACATCCAGACTCAAACATCTCGACCACCAAGGGATGAAATCAAGCATTCTGATTGGTTGACAATAGTAGATGAAATACAAAAAAATCTGATTTAATTTCTTCTTCTTCTCCTTCCTCCTCTTCTTCTTCTTCTCTGTGGGGATGACACAACTACACCTCCTTCTTCTCCTTTATCATCTTCTTCGTCTCCTTCTATCTCATCTTCCTCGTCTCCTCCTTTGTCTTCCTCGTCTCCTCCTCCTTCGTCTCCTTCCGTTTCGTCTTTCTCATCTCCTATCTCGTCTTCCTCGTCTCCTCCTCCTTTCTTCGTTCTCCTCCTCCTCCTTTCCTCGCAGGAGAAGAGCAGCACATCGATAACCTCAGAGGAACACCTGTGCCTCCTGGACGTTTCCCCTCTTTTGACGATGAATCCCTCAACTTTGAGGACTTCGTGAGGACCGTAAACTCCATCGGGCTCAAGGTGACAACTCAAATCTAGAAATAGAAGAACAAAATGTCCAAAGAAACTCTCCATCATTGAAATATGAGGCCTTCAAATCCCCCGTCTCTCTGCAGGCCGGAGAGAAGAGACAGGAGGAGGAGGAGCCACTGGCGTGGGGGGACTCCTTCCTGCAGTATGTGGAGGTACTGTGCTCCGACGAGGCCTTCGTCAGAGAGGCGAGTTGCGGACGATGACGATGACGTCGTCGTTAGATCGGCGGCGGTCAGAAAACACGTGTTCTTGAAAACCGCCGCTGACGAGTTTCTCCCCCCGCGCTCGTCTCCTCAGGCGGAGTCCACGCCGAGCGCAGAGTTCCTGGACTCCCTCCTCTCGGCGGACCCGGAGCCCGTCGACCTTCTTTTACTCGGAAAGCGAGAGCGAGAGGTGACGTTGCATTGTGGGAAATGTAGGCGAGGGCGAGTAAACCTCAGGATGTCTCGGCCGCCGCTGCCCCTTTGTGAATATGAACCGGGGGAGTAATCGAACGTCTTCCTCTCAGACGGAGGCCGAGTCCCGGGACCGCCCCCCCGCTCCTGACCCCGTTGACCTTCTGTCCTACAGGGAGCTCTTGCTGGAGGTAACGTGATGCGAACACACGCCGGGAGACCTACAGACAATTTAAATAACATGCAGAGGAAACGGTTATGCAACAGTTCTGATTACCTTTTAATGAACAGATATCGTCTCTTCTTCTTCCTCTTCTTCCTCTTCTTCCTCCTCGGGGGTCACCAGATTCTGGCGGTGGTCCAGCAGCAGTTGGCCGACCTGGCGGCCGCCGAGTCCGACGGCGCGCCTCCCGTGACCGAAGAAACGGCCCCGGCGACTTTGAGCGTCGAGGAACCGTCGCCGTGGGAACCGTCGCCGTGGAAACCGGATCCTCCGTGCTCGGAGTTCCCCGCGAGCCCCGACCGGGACGGAGGAAACGCGCCCCCCTCCTCACGCCGCCCGGAGGCCTCGCCGTCTCCTCTCGACCACGACGGACGCCTCTTCCTGGACCACATGGCGCTCCTGCGGTTGCGCGCCGTCAGCCCGCCGGACGCCGGTCCGACCGCGGAGGCGAGGGACGACCCCGGGGCGTCGGGCCGAGAGCCTCGGGGAGGAGCTCCGCCGGGGGGCCCTCCTGCGCCCGAGGCCCCGTCGACGCCACGTTCAGGAGCCGACGAGGACCCGACGAAGAGGAGCCCGGAAGACTCAACTCCAGAGCCCTCCGACGAAGACCTCCCAGCCGTAACGAAGAGAGCAGAGGAGGAGGAGGAGGAGGAGGAGGAGGAGGAGAAAGCGAGGGAAGAGGGCGAGGAGGAATCAAAGAGAGACGGGACGGTCGGAGACAGACGGGTGAGACGGGCGTGGGGGGGGAGGCAGTTGTTTAAGGAGCGCCGCGTGGAGAGGAAGACGAGGGAGGAGGAAGACGGAGGAGCGACGCAGGGAAGCGGGAACGGGAAGGAGAGCGGCGCCGAGAGTCCGTCGAAAAGGGGGAGGGGCGGAGGGGAGGAACCCGCGAGAGGAGGCGTGTCCAAGGAGGAGGCGCCGGGCCGCGAGCGGAGCAGCCCGCCCTCGACGAGGAGCGGCGCCAGGAGGCGGCGCTCCTCGCGGCTTTCCACCAAATACGAAGACTTCCTGTTGAGGAAGAAGGAGAACAGGAAGCCGGCGAGGAGAGAGAGGCGTTAAGAACGGGAGGAATCCTGGGAAACAATTCACAGTTTAATTTATTGTTGAGTATTAATTTGACGTAAAATAAACGTATTTTTGTTGATTTACAGAGTTTTTGTCTTTTTGCACAAACACATAAAAAAAATACACACAGAGGGAATTATATAAATAAGACATGGCATGGAAAGGTAATGGAGTCTTTGAACATCTGGGTGGGCAATTAAAAAAATGTACACTGGTAAACACACACACACACACACACACACACAGGAGCCACTGTCGGCATAATTTAAATCATCCTTTGTTTTTTCTAATCTTGGCATGGTTGACTGTAGTATACAGTAATATAGATTTAAAAAACACACACTCTCACTCTCACACAAACACACTCTCTCTCTCACACACACACTCTCTCACACACACACTCACACACACCTGAGATACATTCCTGTCGACGGTTACTCTGTTATTCCAACATGTCCCTTTTTGCTTCACTCGAGGACGGAGAACACAATTCTTCTTCTGTCGTTTCCTCATTCGAACTTCTTGTTGCCGCGGGAGACGCTCCCGTTGTTGTTAACGGGCTTCCCATTGGCCGGCCGGGAGCCCGCCTCGTCGGCCCGCAGGAACTCGCTGGCCACGCTCTGATAGGTGGGATGGGTCGTCAGCACGCGCAGCAGGTCCTCTGTGGGCAGACGAGGAGGTGGTTCGGTTTTGTTGATGAGCAAGGCTCACCGTGTGTGTGCCTTATGTGTGTGTGTGTGTGTGTGTGTGTGTGTGTGTGTGTCTCCTCTCCCCTCACCTTCCGTCAGCCGGCCGTGGGCGGCGGCCTCGGCGTGCAGCGCGGCCGTGTGGCGCTGGGGGAAGTCCAGCAGCGCCGCCATGAGGGCGCCCAGCTGCTCCTCACCCAGGCTGCCCCGGCCCTCTGAGTCGAACAGCTGGACGGGAGGAAGGTGAAGACATTTAGACATTTAGACCGGGGGTCATCGTCAGGGGCTCACAGTGAAGGCCGTGTGGAGCAGAGACTCGAAGCTGCGGCGTCCCGACAGAGCGCCCACGGTCAGGTAGATCGGCCTGAGGTCCACCAGCTCGTCCTGAGGAAGAGGAGGAGGTTCACTTAGAATCTTTTCTCCAGGGATTTCCCCCTTGTGAAATTATATATATATATATATATATATATATATATATATATATATATATATATATATATATATATATATATATATATATATATATATATATATATATACACACACACATATATATATAATATATATATATACACACACACATATATATACATACATATATATATATACACACACACACATATATATATAATATATATATATATATATATATATATATATATATATATATACACACACACACACACATATATATATATATTTTCTTAAACGCCAGTGCAAAATGTTCAAATGCCACCAGCGTCTGATTTAATATATATATATATATATATACATACATACATACATACATACATCTTGTTGTACCTTGGAGTAAATGTCTCGGACGGCTAGCACCGCCTCCTCGTCCGTCAGCCCGAGGATGAGGGTCAGCTCCTCCGCGCTGACCTTTGACCCCTGAGCTCCCGACCGACACCTGGCGATCATCCTGTCCAGCGCCGCGTCCACTCCCGGGCTGAGAGATGGAGAGGAAGAGGAGCAGGTGAACACGCTGAAGCGTTTCCACGGCGATGCAGCAGACACACGAAGGAGGCGGCGCTCACCCGTCGCCGCGCAGCAGCGCCAGCGTCTTCCTGGCGGGAGACTCCAGCGGGAGGAAGAGGCCCCCCAGCTTGTTGACGGGGACCCGGCCCGCCATCTCGTAGTCTGTGGAGGGGAGTCCGAGAGCCCTGGGGGGGGGGGGGGGGGGGGGGGGCATTAAGGTATGATCAAGGGTCGGGTGGGTCGCCCCCCCCCTGATGAAGCATCCGTTACACGTACCTGGCCATGAGCTTCTGAACGTTGTCCGCGTAGAGGCCGGGGTCATTCTTCTCCTCCTGGGAGGGCGTGTAGACGGGGAGGAACTGGAGGAGGAGGAGGAGGAGAAGAAAGAAGAAGGAGGAGACGAGGAAGACGAAGAAGAAGAAGATGGAAGAAGAAGGCGAGGGAGAAAGAAGGAGGAGAAGAAAGAAGAAGAAGGAGGAGGAGACGAGGAAAACGAAGAAGAAGGAGAAGATGGAAGAAGAAAAAAAAGAAGGAGACGAGGAAGACGAAGAAGAAGGTGGAGAAGAAAGAAGAAGAAGAAGAAGAAGAAGAAGAAGAAGAAGAAGAAGAAGAAGAAGAAGAAGAAGAAGAAGGAGACGAGGAAAACGAAGAAGAAGGAGAAGATGGAAGAAGAAGACGAGGAAGACGAAGAAGAAGGTGGAGAAGAAAGAAGAAGAAGAAGAAGACGAGAGAAGAAGAAAGAAGAAGGAGGAGAAGAAAGAAGAAGAAGAAGAAGAAGAAGAAGAAGAAGAAGAAGAAGAAGTCATGAATGTGATCATTGACTGCAGTGATGTCAGACTGAACACACACCATAGCGTTGTTGTTGTTGTTGTTGTTGTTGTTGTTGTTGTTGTGTCTCATGAGGTGAACTCACCTCCACCATGACGTTGGTGTAGAGCTGAGAGGCGGTGTGCCACAGCGCCTCCTGCCTGGGAGACAACACAGGGTTACAGTCACCATTACATTTGAGCTTTATATATATATATATATATATATATATATATATATATATATATATATATATATATATATATAAATAAATAAATACACACACACATACCTAAGAACGTCTTAATACCCATTATACTTGAAGTATATATATATAAACTTCAAATATGTTTTTTATCTCTCGTGAGCGGCGCTTACACAACGAGTCCAAAACTTATCAGAGTCAACGTGACTCATGTTGCTGCGTCCACGCCCAGAGCCACAACACCATAAAGCCTCCGAGAGGTGTCAGTTCAACTTCCTGCTGCAGCGCGCGGGCATTACAGTAGAGATTATACAGATTATTATACCAGAGATAATACAGATTATTATACCAGAGATAATATAGATTATTATACATTATACCAGAGATAATACCATTTTACTTATTATTATTATACCAGAGATAATACCATTTGAATATTATTATTATACCAGAGATAATATAATTGTACTTATTATTATTATACCAGAGATAATATAGATTATTATACATTATACCAGAGATAATACCATTTTATTTATTATTATTATACCAGAGATAATACCATTTGAATATTATTATTATAATTATACCAGAGATAATATAATTGTACTTATTATTATTATACCAGAGATAATATCATTAAATGTCCTTATTATTATTATTATTATAATAATAACAGAGATAATATCATTTCACTTATTATTATAACAGAGATAAATTTGCTCATTATTAATTATACCAGAGATAATACCACTATATATGTCCCAACAGGAGAAAATATAGTGCAACATATTATAAAATATTCTCTTGATATTTCAGGGTAAAAAGATATATTAATAAAATCTAGTTGCCGAGCAGATTTTCAAACAGGTCCAAAGTCCTGAGGTTGTTGGAGAAGCTTCCCATGCTCACTCACCAGCTCGTTCCTTCGTGCGTCCAGCGCACCGTGTCCTGAGGAGGGGCAATAAGAAGATTAGAGATTAAAGAGATTAAAGAGATTAAATTAATCAGTAGACAACCGGAGAGAAAAGAAAGAAATTACCTCCTTCAGGCCGGACGGGGAGTTCCCTTAAACACCGATAACCACCGATAGCTGGCATGGGGTGTGTGTGTGTGTGTGTGTGTGTGTGTGTGTGTGTGTGTGTGTGTGTGTGTCGGACAGAACAAAGCGTCCTGTGTGCTCCGTCGTGGTGAAAGTGGTAAATCAATCAAAGGTGGAGACAGTTTGACTTTTTCTCGTGAAGTTATCGCTCCTGGTTTATGTTTCATAATCTCTAAAGACGTTTCATATAATCTCTACAGATATTACCAGTTCATATCTGGACGGACGTCAAACCTTTGGATGCTCCACAGAGAGCTGATCATCTGAGTCATCACTCATTCAGTTATTTTATTATTGTTCTGAATTATTTAATCAGATTTAACCGTCTCAGTCAAGAACTTTAGTACCAAGAGTTCTTAGATAAATAAAAATACTCATTTTAATAAAAATTTGTAAGCATGAGATAGAATTTGGGCCTCAATTGAATTAAATTCTTTCCCACAATTTATTTAAATTGTAGCCATAAGATATGTGTATATTGTACTTTATATTTGTTGTTAAAATAAAAAAAATAAAAATGAATTTAAAACAAATAAAAAATGCAAATAAAAATAATTAAATAAAATAAAATAAATAAATAAAGTGCACCTGCTTCAGGTTTCTCAGCACATTGCCAACCATACAATCCTTGATAACTCAAAACTATCACTTATTATCAATAACTCACGCCCTTAGAAGTGCCTTAATTACTTAATTTACCTCCACAAATGTAATTAATTTAATTTAGGTAATTAGTAAAGTGTGTGGACATATAAAAAGAGGAGGAGCCACAGTTTTGTAGGAGCTTTTTGTGAATCGGTGCATAGAGACATTCTCTAAAAGGTAACGTATACACGTTTTGTTGTTTGTTTACAAACTCAGATTAACGCCACGCTGGAGTTCAGAAGTTGAAGGTTTTCTGATTCGGCGACCTTGATGAACGACATTCCTTCTCCGATGTCAACCGTGACGGGTCCGAACTCTCACAGAAACATCGGAAAGCGGCGAGCGTCGAATCTGCGTGATGAAAAGGAGGCGATGCAGCTGCCACTCACCAGCTTGTTGGGGTAACGCAACAGAACCGGTTGGATCGGGAGTCCGGCGAGGAAGGCGCCTGATGGCGGAGAAACACCGAGAGAAAGGAGTCAAGACGGGAAAGACTGGATGAGGACGAGTTGCGAAAAACAAGCTGCGCCCTTTTCTCTCATTCTCCAAAAAAACAATCGTACGAGCTCGTGAATAAAAGTCAGGAATGTGGAACATCGGGAGCGACCGGACCGACCGGACGGGACTCACCGGGTTTGAATTTGATGAGCGCCCTGCCGTTGGTCGTGGTTCCCTCGGGAAACATCAGCATCTGGCCGAGGAGGAAGGCATGCGACATGAGAGTTAGAGGGAAAAGAATACACACATATACTTAAATAAAAAAAAAATATATATATATATATATATATATATATATATTTATGTTTATTTATATATAAAAGAATATATGTATATATAAAATGTATATCTTTTTTTATATACTGTATATATATATATATATATATATATATATATATATCTTTTTATATATGTATATATATATATATATATTTTTTCTCGATAAAAGAAATACATTATATTTAATATATATATTTACACATTATTTATATATAAAAAGATACATATAATGATATATATAGATACATATAATGAGAGAGATATATATATATATATATATATATATATATATATATATATAGTCAGATCAGATGTAAGCTCCGCCTCCTGACCAATCAGGGTTCATGGAATATTAGAAAATATTATAAAGTTAGAGACTCTTGACTTTCAGTCTGAGTTATGACTTCAAAGTCTTCGTATTACCACCCCCCCAAAGATGCAATCAGAGAGGCCTGCAGGTGTTTTGTTCCCCTCTTTGCCAATCCAAGAGATAAAGCTCTTGACGGGAGTTACGGGCGCCTAGCAACGACTTAAAGCGACACTATGTAACTTTTCCCCTGTAGCGCCCCCTTCAGGTATTTAACGTCTGGTCTCGAGCCATATATGGCTCTTCCGGCTCGTCTGCTCCCAGCTGATCGCGACCGGGCTGCGGCTGAACGCGACTCGCTGCCGCTGATCAGCGGTAGCCAGGTGTTCAACACAGCAGCGTGTCACTCCGTCTCTACGAGTCGCGTAGCGGAGCAAATAAAAAGTCACCTGGAGCGTGGACCGGCTCTATAAGACGTTGCGTAAAGCTGCCAGACAGCAAGTTGAACTACTTCCGCCGGAAGTACCGGGTCGGTCCCAACCATCTTACATTCAGCAGTATTCAGCCCACAGACCCCCGATGGCGGAGGAGCAAATCAACATATTAAAAGTCATTGGCACCTTTTTTTTTTCAAGCTGTTATTTTAAGGTGGAAAAGTTACATAGTGGGGCTTTAACGGTGTCAAATCAGGTTCTGCCTCAGACCACCAGATTACTTATGAGATCTTCCCCTAATTGCGGCAAAGGGCGATTTGATTGGTCGCTATCCGTCGGTTCCGGTGAGGTTGAGAAGCGAGAAGCGAAGCGCCCCGAGTGACATCACACCTGAGGCCAGTAGCCGTCGGACGTCAGCCTCTCCGTGACCTGAGCCACGGCCTTCTTCCTCGACTCCGGATCCGTCCGGCTCACCATCACCGACTGGTTGAACTCCAGCAGAGCTGCGCACACACACACACACACACACGCACACGCACGCACGCACGTCACATGAGAATCAGAACCAGAACCAGGTGGGAGGAGCCAACCGGGAAAGCATGTGCCCAAGCGAGGCAGAGGAGTCTCTTGTTTATCTTTGGACTTCCTCGCATACTTTCATATTCCTCGACCCGTCTTTTATAAACATTAGTTTTGGTTGTTTGCCCGAAAGATTTTTTAATGAAATAATAATAAATGGATTCTTGACATGTGATTAAACTAATTCTCCAATATAAGAAAACAAACTGTATTTATGTGACGAGTCAGTCAAACACACTGTGTGTGTGTGTGTGTGTGTGTGGGTGTGTGTGGGTGTGTGTGTGTGTGACGCAACACTTTGAACATGACAAACAATCGATGTCACTTACAGCTGCCCGCACGACACTTCAGGATAAAAGATCAAAAGATACACAATCTCTTCTTAGAATTACAACAACAACAACAACAACAACAACAACAACAATAGTAAAAGACCAAGAAACACATTTCCGATGTGGATGAGGATGTGGTGATGATGCGTTACTCTCCGTGAAGAGAAGAGCAGCGAATGTCGTGTTGTTGTTTTAGGGCTCCGGTTGTGAAGCAACAACTGGTTGGATGAAGCAACTGGATTCTAAGGAATCTGGGAGTGTGTGTGTGTGTGTGTGTGTGTGTGTGTGTGTGTGTGTGTGTGTGTGTGTGTGTGTGTGTGTGTGTGTGTATGTGTGTCTGTGTGTGAGTGTGTGTGTATATATGTATGTATCTGTGTGTATATATATATATATATATATGTATGTATGTGTCTGTGTATATATATGTGTTTGTATGTGTGTGTGTGTATGTGTGTGTGTGTGTGTGTGTATCTGTATGTATGTGTGTGTGTGTGTGTCTGTATGTGTGTCTGTGTGTGTATCTGTATGTATGTGTGTGTGTGTGTGTGTGTGTGTGTGTTTGTGCGTGTGTCTGTTTGTGTGTGTGTGTGTGTATATATGTGTCTGTGTGTATATATATATATATGTATGTATGTGTCTGTGTGTATATATGTGTGTGTGTGTGTATATATATATATGTATGTAGGTGTCTGTCTGTATGTGTGTGTGTATCTGTATGTATGTATGTATGTATGTATGTATGTATGTATGTATGTATGTGTGTGTGTGTGTGTGTGTGTGAGTGTGTGTGTCTCACCTCCTATGACGGGCAGCCCGGTGTTCTCCGAGCGCGACACCACCGTGGCCAGCTCGGTGGGCACCAGCACCACCATGTCCAGGTAGGTGCTGTGCGGCGCCACCACCAGCACCGGCGCCTCCTTCAGGTCGGCCCGGCGACCTTTGACCTCCACCCACAGGAAGCCCAGGAAGAAGAAGACGGAGCGGCTCAGCAGCTTCATGAGCGGGTGGAGCAGCCAGCGGCGCCAGCCCTCGACTGGCCGGGCGCGCGCCTCCTCCGACAGGCCGGCCAATCGGAGCCGGGCGAGCGGCCACATGAGGAGGAAGCAGAGCGCCGCCACGGCGAGGCGGAGCGGGACGAGGATGGCGCCCAGGATGACGCCCTAGTGACCGGAGGAAGAAGACGTTATTCAAAAAGTAACAAACATGGAGGCGTTTCCTGATATCAGAAGTGACTCCGAGGTATGTTGTTGTTGTTGTTGTTGTTTTTGTTGTCGCCCGTCGAAGGCCGGGATTATTTATGGCTCGTCTGTTTTGTTTAGGCGCCACAGTCCGATAGAGAAGTGTGAAACACTCGGTGTTCCCTTCAGCTCGGGTTGACAAAAACAAAACATGGAAAACAGAAAACAGGCATGTGGAAACATTCTTTAAAGAGAAGGGAAAGTATATCCAAACATAATCAGCACCCTTAACTCCTCGACTCCTTCAAGCAAATTATTAATAATCTATGAGGAGGACTGACTATAAATGAATGCCCAATAAGTTTCATGTAGTATATTTAGATTTAATTTCTATTTTTAGTTCTGTTGCTTTCAAATTAAAACCTGATACCCTGAACATGTGAACCTTACCCTGAACCCTTGAGCAAGCTGTGGAGATGAACCTTACCCTGAACCGTACGCTGAACCCTTGAGCAAGCTGTGGCGGTGAACCTTACCCTGAACCCTTGAGCAAGCAGTGGAGGTGAACCTTACCCTGAACCCTTGAGCAAGCGGTGGAGGTGAACCTTACCCTGATCCTCTGAGCACTGGTCATCTTCACCTGGTGGATGAACGGATGTGGAAACTCCTGCGTTGCCGAGTGCCAGCCAAGCTTCGCCATGGCAACGGAGGAGAAGGAGGGGGGCGGGGCCGGGGGGGGCAAAAACCTCAACGTTCTAGTAATAAATAAACACTTTAAAAACAACTACGTATTGACAGTGACTTTTCCTCTGAAGAAAGTGTTTTTCCTTCCGTTAAAAAAAAAAAAAATGCGTGTAAAATCCGTGGTCGCCGTCCAAACGGACAGCTGCGGTTAGAACGTGAGATTTAAAAATAGAAACGTTAGCTAATGTGCAGTTCAAACCAACGGCGAAGGACAGGAGGACCCCGACCGGGCGACGGAGCGCGACGAAAACCACCGACGTCAACCGAGTGGACTTAAAATAAACAAAAACAACAATAAAAACACTTTAATTCCAGTTTGAAAACTTCCCCGGCTGCTTTCTGTGGTGCGCGCGCTGAGAGCGAGCGAACGCCGTGAAGGGAAACTGCCCATCCTTATTCTCTCTTGTACTCTCCTCCTCACCTGGCCACGCCCCCTCGCGGCCCCGCCCCCTGCTGTCTCGGGAGGGGGGGGGGGGGGGGGGGCAGTCCGGCAAGCTGAACCGGTCCCTGACGCTGTGAAACCACAACCACAGCTTTACTAAAGAAATTAATAATACATATGTAAGAGAAGAAATATCATGAAATAATTCAATTATTTAAAAAAAAATATATTTTTTTTTATTTGATTAATGTATAGATGAACCTATAGTGTCAGTTAAGTATCTAGTATGGTATTTGAGTAAATGCACTTCCAACAACGTGACATACCAATTTGAAATATGATAATACTAATACAGAAGTTTAATTTGTATTATTATTTTTTATTATTATAATATTTGGGCTTTTAATGTGCCCATTTACCTTGATTTCTTTCAATTTTTTCATCCTTTCACTTATACATTTAAATCGTAAGATACCCACAAAATACAAGGGACTGAATGCACATATTTATAATATTTTTTTTAAACACATTCTTATAACTTAACTACCAGCATTAGGACATGTTGACATAAAAAAAATGACAGATTGCCTTTTAAATTGCAGAGAAAGTGCACAACCTTGATGTCGTCTTTCACGTTTCGGAGTGTGTGTGTGTTGATGTGTGTGTGTGTGTGTGTGGGGGAGAAGGGTAATTGGACCATCTGTGTAAATACCCGTGCATAGTTATTCGTACCTGGCCACAACAGCAGCCTGTTCAGCTGTGAGCTCTCGCCTCTCAGGTTCTGCCGCTGCCCCGCCTGCCGGCCTTTGTCCTCAGACACGCCCACGAGCAGCAGCAATGAGCACGGAGGAGAAAAAGGGAAATTAATGTTTAACTGCATTTTATTAGTCATATCTTCGACAGAATTTGGATATGTGTAGTTTAATGGACGCGTATATAGGTTGCCATGGTGTCAATGAAAGTTTGAGATTTTTTTAGTCAGGCAACAGGTGACTAGATTTTGAGAGAAATATTTTTAAATCTCCAGCAGAATGTCATCGTCTACTTATCTTATTCTTTCAGGAAACACACTACAGATACAGAATTAGAAGGATCAAATTTAAAGTGAGATAGTCATATTAATACATGTGATGCATTTTTTTCTCTCCAGAAAATTGATTGACAGTTCGAATAAGGCTGTAAAAATGACAATTTCTGGCTGAAAAAAACCCTCCAAGTTGATGCAAAACCATTGTAAATGCATTATCTGCATACAACTGACCCGACTATGAAACCAGCGGATATTGACGGGACATCACCGAGGGAAACGTCGCCTTACGTGACGTCATATTGCACAACAGTCGTTTAATTAAGTTATCTTTTGTGATCGAACCGGTTCTTTTCTTCTTCTGTTGTTGTGACTAAAACGTTTATTAGCTTGAGCAAACAAGTTCTTCGAGCTCTTCCAATTTTTCCACCTCGATGGCGCCAAAATCGATATCGCCGAGGAGTCAGATTACATGTTTATGATCAGAATGCACCGATCGCCTTCACCGCATTATTCACACAACTATATATTATCCTCAAACCTCTGGAGGGAAAATACTATCAAATATTAAAATCTGTATTTTCTTACCCAACACATTTACTGACACGGTATTAGAGCCAGAAAAAAAATATTTATTTATGTTATGTGGCATAGAAGTATAAATTAAAACAGGTTCGTAAATGAAAACAAAATTAGAAACAAAACGATAGAAAAAAAGAAAAAATATGAAACCTAATAAGACATTGTGAGAAAATGTTACGAGTTATAAAGTTCTGTATTAGCGACATTAACCCCCTAAAAACTGTTGCTGTTTTCTGTAAATTAACCTGCGACTGTCGTTTCTACTGGAAAAGAAGAATAAACTTAAACTTGATCGTCTGCTGGCTTTTAACCTCTTTATTAAAATATGAACGGGCAGCGAGCGAAGATCTAAAAACATGAAGCAGCGACACGAAGTGATGAAACATGAACGCTTCGAGGAAAACTAAATGTGTGTGTGCGTGGCAGAAAACAGCGCGCGCACACACACACACACACACACACACACACACACACACACACACACACACACACACACATCTCGCCGCTGGTGTGCCGGACGTCTCGTGGAAAATGAATCCGCCGTGAATATCCGAGTGAGCTGCCTCCGCCTCACAGCACCATCCCTCCGCCCATGATCTCCATCCTCTGTTGAGAGGAAGAGGAAACAACGGTTACATCGAGTCCGTGACATCATCAATAAATGATTAGAATGGAAATAATTATACTTCACACAACTGCAACAGAAAGAGGGTTTTTTTTCCTCATTAAATGCATTCTAGACTTAAAATAATTCTGATTATTAATTGATTATATTAATATTTTGTATATACTATTTAGCTTTTGTATTTTTAATTATTAATTTGTTTATTAATTGATTATATTAATAATATATATATATATATATATATATATATATATATATTTGTATATACTTATTAACTTTTGTAATTTTAATTATTACTTTATGTTGCAGAATATTTTGTTGCATATTTCCCCAAATAATTAGATGCATGTATTAAAGCCTGATCTGTGCATCGACCAATAAAAACCCTGGATTGATTACATAATAAATATTGTGTTTCTGTAATTTTGAGTCATAAATAGAAGGATGAGTCTATTTGACATACATTTTTTAAGCCCCCCTCCCCTTTCCTTTAGAGCAGGGCTATTCAACTTCAGTAGCAAGTGGGCCGAATAAGAAAATCAAGGGGTGTGTGAGGGCCGCACAGAAAATTGATCAAATATCTAAAATATCTAAATTCAAACGGCCCGGCCCGCGGCCGCTAGTTGAATAGGCCTGCTTTAGAGGCTACCATTGTAAATACAGTGTGTTGTCCATGAGCTACCTGGTAAATAATGAGATCCCGCCCTCTAGTGGCCACAATGTGAACAGCAGGCAGGATGTTTGTGTTAAAAAACAGTTAAAGAACCAAGGAAGGGAAATGAATCAGAGCGCCGCTTAGCGTAGGTTTACCTGAGGCGGGCCTATGAAAGCCAGCCAATCAGAGGAGTGCGTGGGCAGCAGCCCCATCGACTGACACTTGTAGATGGCCAACGCCGAGCCCAGGAGGTTCCCGACCAGGTAGACGAGGCCCTGCAGCCACTGCTGACTGGAGCTCTCCAACAGCTTGAAGGCTGAGACACACGAGAAGGGAGGCGTGAGAGGCGGAGCCCCGCGAGCCTCCGATCGGGAGGCGGCGGGCGTGACTTTGGCGGCGGCTAGCGAGCCGGATACTCACTGGCGGACATGGACATGAGCGCCTGGATGGGCCTCCAGGCCATCATGCACACCATCATGATGGGGAAGATGGAGATGGTGTTGCCCGACATGTACATGATGAACAGGTTCATGGGGATCTGCTTCAGGGGCCCGAGAGCCACGTCCCAACAGCGCTGCGAAGGCAAAGGTCAGAGGTCATCTCCGGACTAACATTTTGATTTCTTGCCACAGAAATAAAACAGCAAGAATAACAGAAATTAACCTTAATTATAATTCAGTAAATCTCTAGTTGTTTTATATATTTTCTTTGAATTTAATTAATTACATTTTTGTAAAGCTCTTTATGACTTTATAAAAGGTCATATATATATATATATATATATATATATATATATATATATACACCAAAAATATCAATAAATATTTTAAAAATGAAAATATAAAAAAATATATATATAAAAATATATACAAATTAAAATGTAAAATATATATAAATGTGTATATATAAATGTGTATATATATATATATATATATATATATATATATATATATATATATATTCCCTCCTTCCTAAATTTCCCTCGGGATTAATAAAGTATCCATCTATATACATATATATATAAAAGTATATATATGAGAATATAATATCAATATTAATTTACCACATATCATTTAATAGCTTTCACCCTGATCAACTTAATTCCTAACCCTAGGCCATCTATTTACTCACATATATGTTTATATATATATATATATATATATAATATATATAGAGGACGTAAACCTCAATGTGGGACTTGAAAACAGCGGGAAGAAGAAGCCCAGAGAAGAGAAATCAGCGGTACAATAAAGAACCACATCTGAACCCCAGGAGCCAGAGGAAGCAACGTCTCTCCTTCCCGCCTCACCTTCTCCACCAGGTTCTTGTCCGTCTCCTGGATGCTGGTGTCGGGGACGGGTTTCTCAGAGTACCCGATGGGGTACACGACGTCTCCCTGCCCGCCCTGCCGGTCGGCGCGGCTTCTGCAACACACCCGGCGTTGAGCTTTGTGTTTCTTAACATGTGGCGCCGTCATCGCGAGGACGCTCTCCAGTTTGTTTACCTGCTGTTGCCCAGGCTCAGCTCCAGGGCCCACTTCATCCTCCTGGCCCCGCCGGCTCCCCTCGTCGACACGGCTCCTCCTCCTTGTCCCCCCGGAGACGCCATGGCTTCGCTGCTGGACCCTCAAGAGATGAACAGCAGCTACTTAAAAAGATTAAATAAATTTAAAAAATTAATCAGATGGCCATATATACGTCTTTCCTATTTGTCTGTCTCTCCGCCAAAACAAAACATATATGAACAGAAACGTGTTTTATCTAGTATCTTTACGACAGGTGTTTAAGAAGCGACCGTGTTAACTGGCGACTTTGAACTGAGCTCACCCGTTGTTGTCATGGTTACACACCGCTGTCTAACGTAGCTGCCGCATTGTTAGATTTGTATAGTATAAATGATTATGTATATGAGGGTTTATCATTCTTTTACACAATTAAACTAAGCAGGCATTCACGAGGACAGCTATACGTCGTAATTACGTCACCAACCAAAAGTCTCCAGTTAACACGGTCGCCAGTTACACCGCAACACCTGTAACTGGGGAAAGCTTCAGTCGCTTTGCACCCGTCACTCCGACATATCATTTATGTGTCAAGCTCTCTAATACACACAAACCGTCTCCTGCCATGTTAGGTTATACGCAAAGATGATCGATTATTAATATGTAATTTTAAATAACGAGAAACGACTCGCTCGGCTGCATATTGGGACGTTGGCCATCCCTCGATCTCGCCATTGCTCAAACATGACGTCACGTCTAAAATAAGCCGACACGGCGTCGCTAACTTAAACTCACCTTATAGGAACATCCACGCGACGGAGAACTGGGGAAGAGATCGTTTGTTTTGGGGAGGAAATTAGCACAAATGTTGCTTGCCGTGCGCCGGGGGACGGAAGTCGCTCGGCGTTTCCGGGGCACGTTATGATGACGCGGTCACGCTGGTGACCCGCACGTCACGTCGGTTCCGCCCCCTAGTGGCGTTTCAGGAGAACTGAGCTCCTCCGTTTATAAAACATTTGGTACAAAAGATATACTCCGTAGAGAATCCTACCAACGGCCATGAGGCTTTATAACAAAGCACCTCCTGTCAGAAATGTGCAATAACTCACTGTAAATATTCAAATTCATACTTGATCTGCACTGCACTCATACACACACTTGCATTTTGCACACTATCCAGATATTTATATTTATTTAATTTTACAGTGCTTTATTTATATTTACATTTACATCTATGTTGTGTATATGCTGTGTATATATACATATATATTTTATTTTATGTTATTTTGTATTTGATATTTCACTTTGCACACTTTACTTTATGCACCGTCACTTTCTTTCTTTATTTCTTATACTTATATTTTATATATTTTATTGTGTTTAGTTTTATCGGGCTGCTTCTGTTGTCAACAAATTTCCCCTTGGGGATTCATAAAGTATATTTCATTTCATTTCATAATATAAGTATTATATTTTCTCTGAGGAAGGAGTCAGTAAATAATACGTGATGGTGGTTTCCATGGAAAAATGTAATTGTCACTTTTCAAAAGGTTTTAAGAAAAATGACCAACTTTCCTATTCAGAAACTGAAACGTAAAAGCAGAAAGAGGAATTATATCAACAAATACTATTCTTTTTATTATACTCACATCTATATTCGAATGTAAAAATAAAAGGGCTGTGAAAACATAAAAAAAAAACACCTGAAAGGCTTCACAAGGTTTTCATTACATTTAAATACTTTATCGGTCCCTCTGATGTATTTATATATTGTATACACAAAGTATTTGTTTATTACTTGCCATAACTGTAAAAGACTTACATTAAATAACTTAATGTATACATTTTAAACAACTTGCATTTATTTCTCCAAACAGTCATAATTAAATATTCTTTGAGACAAAAGAAAAAAAGTTGTCTTTATTTTGTATTTAAATGATGTATATTTTGGATGCACACAATGCACCTTGTATCTAGCTGCTGAGCGGCATCTGATAACAGAGAAACAAACTAACTAGAAGTATCAAAGCGTTTATTTGCAGCCGTATCGTATCAAACAACACAAAAAGTTTAAACATCCGAGTGCAATCTTCACAGTGTTTCTAAGGCAACGCTTTCACACGCACACACACACACTGAATGTGCAAAATTGCAAAAATGTAAGCTGTGCAGCGTGAGCGTCATTAAGGCAGAGCTCAACTGTTTCTCTTTCTGTGCGACACTAAATAGAACAAAGTAGCGTCAATATCACAAATCATCATCGATTAGAAAACTAGAGTCACTGGTTGTTTATTAATTAATTTAAAACTGGGAGGTAACAAACTGAGGCTGGAATCACCAAAAAGTGATCACAGGATCTAAGAGGCGTAAAAAAACAAACAAGTTTCAATGAACATTTCATAATATACTGCACCGAGTAACAAGGGCTCCGATAATCAACAACCGGACGCTAACATTGTGGGCGTCGTCTGACGGTTGCATAGTTTCCGTGTGTGTGTGTGTGTGTGTGTGTGTGTGTGTGTGTGTGTGTGTGTGTGTGTGTGTGTGTCACTTGTACAGGCTGAGCTCGGGGCTGTGGTACAGACACATGTAGGAGTCGCAGAGCAGGCGGCGGGCGGACTCCTGCAAGGAGGCGGGGTCAACTCTGGCCAACTCGTCCTCCGATAGGCCGAGGACGCTGCCGACCTCCGGACACGCCTTCACCCGGGGGACGTTGAAGCCGTTCTCGCCCCCTGGGGGGGAGAGAGAGAGAGAGAGAGAGAGAGAGTGAGAGAGTGAGAGAGAGAGAGAGTTAGCGAGTGTGAGTGAGAGTGAGAGAGAGAGTGAAAGAGTGAGAGTGAGAGAGAGTGAGAGTAAGAGAGATTGAGAGTGAGAGTGAAAGAGTGAGGTTGAGAGTAAGAGAGAGAGAGAGTTAGAGAGTGAGAGAGTTAGAGAGTGAAAGAGATAGAGAGTAAAAGAGTGAGGTTGAGAGTAAGAGAAAGTGAGAGAGAGTGAAAGAGTGAGAGGGAAAGAGTGAGAGTGAAAGAGATTGAGAGTGAGAGAGAGATAGTGAGAGAGAGAGAGTGAAAGAGATAGAGAGTAAAAGAGTGAGGTTGAGAGTAAGAGAAAGTGAGAGAGAGTGAAAGAGTGAGAGGGAAAGAGTGAGAGTGAAAGAGATTGAGAGTGAGAGTGAAAGTGAGAGAGTGAGTAAGAGTGAAAGTGAGAGAGTGAGTGAGAGAAAGAGTGAGAGAGTGAGAGAGAGTGAGTGAGAGAGAGAGAGAGAGAGTGACGCAGGAGCTCTTAGCGGTCCTCCTCCGGCCGCCTCACCCTCCCGGTCGGCCATGCTGTCGAAGAACAGCCAGTCTTGGGGCCGCGGGCCGTGCTTCACGAAGCTCACGTAGTGACTCGTCTCGATGCTCGTCACGGCGAACAGGGACATGCGCTGGCGGGCGCCGCCCAGAGGCCCCGCCCACGGGCCGCCGGGCACGGCCACGCTCACGGGGGCGTGCGACGCCCGCTTCCTGTGACTGTGGACCTGCGGGGGAGCGAGTCGGAGGGATTAGGCGTCAAGCGGACACCTCTTAGTTATTATCGTCGTCGTTGTTGTTGTTGTTGTTGTTGTTGTTGTTGTGGTGGAGGTGACGTTGTGTACCTGTGTGTTGCAGGTCTGGCAGTACTGCTTGACCTGACCGGGCGTGATGTCGGGGTCCTCGTAACACTGGAGACACTCCCAGTCAGCCACCGCCTGGCAGATGCTGCACTGCCTCAGGGCTGCAAACAACAACAACAACAACAACAATTTCCATGACTAAACATTTTGTGAAATTTTGTGAAATCTCACTGTAGACATGAACAAGTGAGAACATTTCGTATATTAAACTAAGAAAGAGAATTCAGTATAGAAACCGTGTAAATTAACATATGAATATTCAATTAATTAATTCAATTAATTTTGTCCAAATCTTTGCGATTTCTTTAAGTGAAGAAAAATAATCACTTTTTTCAGGTTTTCCATGACGGTACAAAACCCTGAACAACGACAGCAGGTCATGTGACCGAAGAGGCCTCCGACATGCGGGGTGTAAACGTAAGCCCCCCCCCCCCCTCACTGTCGTCCAGCAGGTCGGTGACGTCCAGGCTGAGCGTCGGCGAGATGGCGTCAAACATCTTGAAGTCCTTCCCGAAGCGGGGCATGAGCAGCAGGAGGCAGGAGGGCGCCTGCAGCGGGCGATAAGACACGCGTGTCACGGGGCGTTTCATTGGACGGCCCGCTTAGCGCGCGGCCAGTTTTTTTTCCGCTTTTTTTTTTTCCGCGACCTCGACAAACTTGAGGCCGGCGTGCAGGAAGGAGGACTCGAGCAGCGCCTGGACGCTGGCCACCCTCATGCGGCCGGGCGACGGCGAGGTGAGGGGGACGGGGGAGCCCAGCGGGGAGGGGGAGGGGGGCAGGGCGGGCGTGGGCGGGAACAGCTGGTAGAGGTGACCCCCCTGAGGACGCTGAGTCATGGATCTGTGAGGAAGAGGGGATGAGGAAGTCAGCAGGGTGCATTTAGTTTTTCGCTAATTTGATATCGAACCGTCGGATGTTTACGATCAGGATTTAACAAATTTTACTTTTATGTGCTCAAGATTTTACCAGGACAAAGCAGTTAAAAATAAAATATAAATAAAATCAATACAAATAAAGTATGAATAAAATAAAATTAAGATACAAATAAAATAAATAAAATAAAATAACTGCTCTTTAAAACAAAATAAAGTCAATTTTTTATATATATTTCAGTTTTTAGGGATGCGAGTGAAGAGGTCATTTTTTATTTAAAATATATTTTTTATTATAAAAATAATTTATATATAAAAATATAAATGTAGAAGAAAGTCTGAACAATATTTTTGTTCTACTCTTTTAAACCACTGATTTAGTCCAAACACAAAAGAATGTTCCTAGGCTCATGATCGGTTATCCAGCTGCACAACCGAGTTGCGGTGAAGTTGTTTAAACTCCTGCCAGTAAGATAACTTTTAAACCTTCATTATAATAAAGGAGGTGTGGTAATGAAGCACTGTGTGTGTGTGTGTGTGTGTGTGTGTGTGTGTGTGTGTCACCAGTGATGTCACCTGATCTTGAGGAGCGGCTCGACTCGGAGGAGCTGGAACAGCTTGATGAGGAACTCCTCGGGATCTGAGGGACAGAACAGCAGCATGACAGCATTCCTACACGCACACACTCACACTCACACTCACACTCACACTCACACTCACACTCACACTCACACTCACACTCACACTCACACTCACACTCACACTCACACTCACACTCATGCACACGGGAGGGGGCGGGTACCTTTCTCCTGATTGGTGAAGCCCATGTTGCTATTGGCGGCCTCCAGCAGGCGTCTCAAGGCCATGGTCTTACTGGCACACACGTAGCCATTCCTTCAGAAACACACCAGCACAGAAACTCTTGAAGAACAAGACGGATGGGTCCTGTAATCTGGAGCCACACTCCCACAATGCACCAGGGCCATCGTGGCAGGGGAAGGGGGTTTTACACTTTTTCTGTCGCGCACCACGGAGAAAAATGTTTACGCCCCAAAAAACACTGACTTATTACTGAAACAGCTTTTTGTGACTCCTCTATCTTTTTTAAATAATTGAATAAAGAAACCAAATGTGCAATCGCTTTGTTAGAACAATGCAACTAAAGTGCAAAGAAGCACAATAAATAGCTTATTGTGGCTGCAATGAACGTGTTTTGCACTGGATATCTTCTCAAGATAATAATAAGGAAAACCTTTGAAAAACAAAAAAAACAAGTTCAAATAATTGGCAATTATGAGTTTTACAATGTATACATTTACAAAATATAACGTGGAAGCTGTGCAAAACTAAATTAGTGCAGATATGCTGAGCTCTTGTTTTGAAGGGCAACAGCGAAAAAAAGCCCATCTCAATTCATGCTGAATGCTGAGCTCTTGTTTTGAAGGAAAACAGCAGAAAAGTTGATTTGTCAAATCATGTTCAATGCTGAGCTCTTGTTTTGAAGGAAAACAGCAGAAAAGTTGATTTGTCAAATCATGCTCAATGCTGAGCTCTTGTTTTGAAGGAAAACAGCAGAAACAGGGCAACAGCGGAAAAAGCCCATCTCAAGTCATGCTCAATGGTGAGCTCTTGTTTTGAAGGGCGCCTCACCTCCTCAGCGGGTTGACGATCTCGCAGCGCAGCAGGTCCTGCGCCTCGCTGGAGTTCTGCTCGGTGTCCGAGTCCGACGGCCAGAACAAGACCCAGTCCACCGAGCTGCAGCAGGAGAACAGACTGCAGGGGCCGCGCCGTCAGACCCTCACGTGTGTGTGTGTGTGTGTGTGTGTGTGTGTGTCGGGCTCCTACCTGAACAGCGTGGCGTCCAGGTAGCAGGAGTTGAGGTGTCCCTGAATGCCTCTCTTCCAGCCGTGGTAGAGCTCGTTGGCCTCGGCGCCGTCCGGCGGCGGCGTGTGCTCCTCCACGCGCTCGCTGCCCCACTCGGCGAAGGCTGGCCAATCACAGGGGAGAGAGGGTATGACATCATCGCTCCATTAGGGCGTGTGTCTTTATGAACGCGCTCCGGACCCACCGACGGAGTTGCAGCGCTCCACCTGGTTGACGGGCGCCTCGGGGGCGGGGAACCGGGAGTCACGGCGACAGTTACGCAGCTTGACGAACAGCCCCTTGTTGCCCGGGCAACGGAAGTGACGCTCGCCCAGGTAACTGCCGTCGGTTCCTGCTGACAACTCCTGGTCCTGAGACACAGACACACACACACACACACAGTCGTTATTATTAGCATTAGTTCCTATAATAAATAAACATGAAAACAACAACAACAACAACAACAACAACACACCTCACCAGCTCAATTCCCGCCACCGGCTCCGTAACCCCGGCGATGAGTCCGATCCAGCGGATGACCCCGACGAGCGGCGGGTCGTTGACCTCCACCATCGAGCCCACCTCCAGCTCGCCCTCCGGCCCCGCCTCCTCCTGCTCCTCCTCTTCTTCTTCTTCTTCTTCTTCTTCCTCCTCCTCCTCCTCCTCCTCCTCCTCCTCCGCACGCGCCTCGTTGCTGCGGTCGGGCGACCTCATCGGCGAAGGCGGGCGGTGGGCGCCGTTGTGTTGCAGCCGCTCGCCGCCGGGCGACACCGGGCCGCGGCCGGGTTTGGGCGGCGGCAGAGGGGGCGGGGCCCCGTGGGCGGGCTTGGGCGGCAGCAGCGGAGGAAGAGAAAGAGGAAGAGGAGGAGAAAGAGGAAGAGGAAGAGGAGGAGGCTTCAGCGCCGGCTTGCCGGGAGGCATCAGAGCGACTCTGGGAGCCGAGGTCGACGGCGACGCGGCGCCCGGTTTGGGGAGGGGGGGCGGCGCCGGCTTCAGGCTGACCCGGGGAGGGGGGGGGTGCCGCTGGGACCTCGACTCTGGGGACAAACGGAAAAAGACGGAATGTAAAATAAATGGAATCCATAATGGAAACATAAGAAAATCGTCAGGGGCGTTCAAGTGTTGATGAAAACTCAGTTTTCTTTAACGCCGTCTCCCGTAGAGACGTCAATCATGACGTGAATAACGGCTCCTTCAGCTTCAGGTATTGCGCAACAATAAAAACAACAACCCTGAAATAACCAACGATCCCACAGGCTCATTAACGGCCGTGCGTTCTGTCGGAGGGTCCCTGAACGCAGCGCTGAGTTCCCCCCCGCTGCGTGTGGAGAGGCGGCTGCCGTACCTGCGGAAACCTTGTTGCCGGGCAGAAGGAGTCCGTACAGAGGGTTAGGAATGTGGCAGAGCTTCTCTCCTTTGTAGACGCCGCCCCAGTTACCGACGGGAGCGTCCTGAGAGAGAGAGAGAGAGAGAGAGAGAGAGAGAGAGAGAGAGAGAGAGAGAGACCAGGTTTAAGATGATAAACACATCAGGAAATAACTTTTTGTTTAAAGAAAAAGTCAGTTCCATCTCTCCGTACTGACCAGCAGGACTCCGACGTACGACCCCGACGAGGACCGGCCGGGCAGCGGGCCGCAGAAGCGCACCTCCCCCCCGTGGACGCCGCCGCCGTCCGAGTCGAAACTCACCCGCTGGCCGATGTGGAGCCGCGGCGGCGACGCCGCCCCCGGGCCCCGGACCTGAACCTGGTGGTGAGAGAGGACGCCCGGAGCCGGAGCCGGAGGCGGAGGCGGGCTGGCGGAGCGGCGCGGGTGGAGGCCGGCGTGACGACTGTGATGCTGCTGGGCGGGACCGGGCCGGTCGGCGGCGTTGCTGCGGGAGCGAAGGTGGTGGCGGTGGTGGTCTCGCTCTCGCTCGCGGGCCGGCGGCTCGCGGCTCGGCTCGTGAGTCCAGCTGCGGAGCCGGACGTGGCTGACCGGCACGAAGAGGGAGCAGCCGTCGGGGCAGCTGAAGAGCCGCTGGCCCTTGTAGGAGCCGCTGCCGGTTCCCTTGCCGACCGCCGAACCCTGCAGGGGGCGGAGCCAATGCATCGCAGGTGAACCTCGAGTCGACGTTCGACGTTCCTACTCGTGTCCCGGGCTTCTCGCTCTACCTTGAGCTGCACGCCGAACAGAACGCCGCCGCCGCGGGTCAGCGGGCCGACGTATTTGAGGTCGGCCTCCGCCAGCTCGTCCTGCGAGCCCGTCATCTGGACCCACAGCGGAGCGTCCGCCGGCAACGAGGCCAAGAGCTGCAGCTTCCCGGGGTTACCTAGGCAACGCAGAACAACGAGACTGAAGCTGGAACCTCACACGATATCAAAGAGTAGTGGGGAAAAATCCGGCTTTATTTTCAATTTTCCACTCAAAATGTTCTTTCCTAAGAACCCTCTGAGGTCATAACGTTTAAACACATCAGGTACTAAGGACTTCTACTGATGTAAAATGTGCCACAGTAGAAAGTACTCTTATACTTTGTTGTTTCATAACTAATGCGCCTGCTCACATGTTTATTTATACGACAGTTTGCAACATTAATACCTCTTTTTTTTATGTTTATGTTACTACAAGACGAGAAGTTTCCCCCTGGGGATGAATAAAGTCAAATCTAATCTCCCATGACTCTCATTCTTTAAAAAGATTTGTTTTGCTGATAACAGAAGTATCTATACGAGGGTCGTAGGCGACGTGCTCATTAATATTATTAATATTAATATAACGGTCATGGTCTTACCCAGGAGTCTCAGGCGAGCCTCCGGGTCGGAGACGGGCTCCAACAGGCCGTTGAGCTCGGTCGGGACTTCCAGGAGAAACTTCCTCTCTATTTTCAACATGGAGCTGATATCCAACACCTGAGAGGAGAGAGGAGGAAAGGAATTAGGAGCAAGAGTGAAGGTGCATAAACCAGAGTACCACTCGCAGGTTTTATCATGAGCTGATGGAGGGTGTGGGGTTTTATATTATAAGATAAGATAAGATAAGATCGTCCTTTGTTAGTCCCTCAGTAGGGAACTTGCAGGATTACAGCAGCAGGTGCACAGTAGTGAACAGTAATAAAAAAAGTAAATTTAAAGTTTTTTTTTTAAATGCAGCTTTTAAAGCAAGAGAGTAGTAAAGGCCAGAACAGACAGGTGAGACATTATTTTATTTTTTAAAGAAGAAAAACAACTTTTTTATTTATTTATTATTAAAAAGTGACATTTGTGAATGTAAATCTGCTGAAAAGAAAATTAAAAACTACAAAACATATAATAGTCACAACTGTCATTAAAATCTCAATAAATAAAATTACCATTATCATATTTATGCTTTAAAATTACTTTTTGTTGTTATTGAAACAATTGCTAATTCATGTACTTAATAGTTTCATCTCTAAAATGTATTCTGCATTACATCTTAAATAGGTGAATGTGTGTTAATACCTTGACCCAAGAGGAGTCGCCTCTGTTCCTGCCCGAGTCTTGCTCGTGGCATATCCACCCCCGCTGCAGCGGAATGGGACCGTCCAGCTCGTCCTGGACATTCAGGTCGGTCGAGATCAAAAACACCTTCGGGGGGCGGCGCTTCTTCACTTGATCGTGAGCCGCTGACATGTTAAGCGTCGCCGGGTTCACGGAGCAATTAAACAACTTATTCGCTCCTACACAAAAAAAAAGCAGAGAAAATAAAACATTTATAAACGTTTTGAAATAAAACGACAAGAGGGCCGCGACGTCAGTCCACCTAGCGACGGTAACTACAGGTAGCGCTCGCGGCAGTTGGCGAACTTTTAAACGTTCTACGTTCCACGAGTCCGTTTGTGAAAACCGTTAAAACCGTTAAATCTACATGTCGTCCGGTACAAACACGGAGGTTTACTTAAAACTGAAGGCGTTCATTGAACACTCACCAACTTCATGAACTCCGTCAACATCTCCCCATTTAAAGGAGCTGCGCTTCAATAACAAACCGCGTGAAGCAGGAAGCAGCGTGACGGACACCGGCGGGGAGCCAATGGGGAGCGAGAGAAGTTCCGCGCGGAGTGGTTTCAGCCAATCAGAGCGCACGTGGGCGTCACGGATATGAAGGTGGAAATTCCACCTTTCTCGGTGTTATATAGTATAAAGTCCCACATTGGTACACAGCGGCTGTATAAAAGGTACACCAAAGACATCAGTGGTTGTGTTTTTTATTAGTTTATAAATAGAATAGAAAAATATTTCTGTATACTGAATATACTCAAACTCTTTTAATTACATTCACACATCATCCCTCACAGAAATATATTACAATGCTAGACAGCAGAAAAAAACTCAAGTGGGGTTGGGGTTGGGGTTAGGGTTAGTTTGTGTCAGTTTGGGGCAGTAGTGTGTGAGATCAGACCACTGGCTAGTGGCTCCTTTCTTTTTGGGGAGGGGGGTTTACACCAAAAGAAAAAGCAGTGTGTACCTATACATGTTTATGTGAGTGAGGATTTAACAACAACATAGATTAGAGACAACAATGCATGTTGAGACACATCCAGCGTTGTTCTTCTTTCCTATGAATCGTTTATTGGCCCCTGATGTCGTCTCGTTAAACCCTCAAAGGCTGGATGAAAAAAAAAGAAGAGGATTAAATCGTAAATGCTGTTTAAAAAAAAAACTGTGGAGTGGAAAAATAGATAACGTAAAATATATCTGATAATGTTGTTTTGCTTATTTGAGGCGTAACCTCTATAATATCCTTCATAAAACAACCTTCATCTTTGGCGCAGCACAGTTCTGTTCCAATAAATTAGTCACGCGTGAACACGTCAGCCGTGTGTCCTCAGAATAATACAGGTAAAGGTGCGTCATGGGCCAGTCAGCAACGCGTCCGCCAGCGTTTGATAGAAAGCTCTTCGCTGTCGTCTCTATTCGACCGGACTTGATTTTATTTAGCGTCTCATCCGAAAGACAAAAGGCAGAAGGGGACGGGTGACGCTCCACGTCGCTACACCTTCGTCTTCGTCGGGGCGACGGCGGGTTCTCGAATGCCCGGCGGTGAGTTCTCACAGGTCAAGAGACGGCGGGGTGTTCACGAAGTAGGTGGTGATGTCCCCTTTGCCCTTGACGTGGATGACCCCCCTGAGGGTGACCCCGTGTCCCACGCTCATCACCACCTGGGCCGTCTCCTCCGTCACCTGAGAGCGGAGAGAAGAACGAGGCCGGAGCTCATGAATATGTATAAATGCTTAAATAAATGCTTAAATAAATAAATGTATAAATAAATAAATGCTTAAATAAATGTATAAATAAATGAAGAAATACATAAATGTAGAAATATTTAATTTAATTATGTCCTGTTGATTTATAATTATATTTATTCATTCCTGTATTTATTTACGCATTTATTTATTTATTTACACATTTATTTCTTCATAAATTTATTTAAGCATTTATACATTTATTTATACATTCATTTAAGCATTTATTTATTTGTTCCTATATTTATTCATGCATTTATTTATATATATACTTAAGTCATTTTGAGTCCTCCATATGAATGATCCGCAGTGATTCTAACCACATAAGCCCCGCCCCCTCCCCGCCCACCTGGATCTTGCCCAGCACCCCGGTGCTGTCCATGCGGCTGGCCACGTTCACCGAGTTCCCCCAGATGTCGTACTGAGGCTTGTGAGCTCCGATCACTCCGGCGATCACGGGCCCGAGGTTTATTCCTGCGGGGAAAGAGAACGTCACACAGAAAAATTAAAGTTCGCTCATCTCTAAAGCGACCGTAGCTTTTTGAGCCTAAATGGTAAATATTAAGTTGTTTTTGTCGGACTCACCGATCCGGAGTTTGAAGCTGTTGAACGAGTGCGTGTTGATGAACTCCAGCTTTCCCATCAGGGCGATGCCGAACTCCAGCATGGTGCGCACGTGGGTGTAGGACATCTCCAGCGCCTGCAGGGGGAGCCAGAGGTCAGGCACGAGGACGCGCCTCCAGATATATGCAGATGTGGGCGAATAAACCGAGCGCACTTTTAGCTCCTCCCCTTGAGGCGCGTGTCTCAGCCCGGCGGCCGCCATGTACGTGCTGCCGATGGTCTTGATCTTCTCCACCGAACAGAATTTGGGCTTCGAGAGAACCTACGGGCGAGAGAGAGAGAGAGGAGGCTTCAGTGGGAGAGTCTGGCTGCGACGCCGTCGACGCTCGTCTTCTTCCTCGTACCTCGTCGAAGTCCGATATGATCTCGTTGAGGAAGCGCAGACACTCCAGGCCGTCCCGGTTGGCGCTGCACTCGCTGTAGAACTCTTTGAACTGGGGCACCGAGGCGAACATCACGCACACCGAGTCGTACGACTGGCTGTAAAGGTCCTGAAACGCACGGGGGGGGGGGGGGTTTAAAGGCGTGAAAAGGGTTCACGTCCTTAAAGCTTTTTTATGAGCCCCTGAAACCGCCTCCTCCATCACATCAATCACTTTCAGTGGCAACTGTGTTCTTAACCCTCCTGTTACTTTTAGGCTCAATTTGACCCCATTCAATGTTCAACGTCTCTAAAAAAAATAGTTGACATCATTTTTCTTGCTTCATATTTCATGACTTTTCCTAATTTATTGGGGACAACTGGGTAAACATAACTTTCACATGATGATATGTTTTCACTGTCCTGAACACAACTTGTACTCATCTGAGTTCTTTGGGCTCAATTTGACCCCAGGCTGTTTTTCACTGTGTAAAACATAAGAAATATCAACTTTATTATTTATTTAAAGGGCTATTTAGGTCGTCAACAAACAAACATAAAGTACCTGACACTTAAACTTGGGAAACAATATTAATTCTAATAATAATCTGGAGGTTTTAATTGCTTGGGTCAAATAGACCCCACGGGTAAAAGATGTTCGTACATTTGAAGGTAACAGGAGGGTTAAGGGTGGATTTATGATTTTTTTATGAAATTCTTTCACAGTGGAAATAGAAAACACACATATTGTCATATAAAACAGGCATTTTCATTGTTAATTGCACAAAATCTTTATATTTTTTCATATTTCTCACCGATTTAAAATGTATGAAGTTACAGTTTCACTCCGTATCATAACCTCCCATCTTTCCTGCTGTTTCCTGTGTCCTGTTTCCTGTGTCCTGTTTCCTGTGTCCTGTTTCCTTGTTCTAACCATGTGATGCTCCGTTCCCTCCCCGGCAGGTGATCTCTACCTGATTGCGAATGGTTTTGCCCATGAAGAAGGCGGCGACGTGCAGCGGCAGGACGTTCTGGAGGAGGAGCTTGTTGACGTTCTCCATGGTCTCCATCTCCTCCTGCTCCGCCTTGAAACAGCGGCCCAGCAGGAAGTCGACGCGGCAGCCCAGCTCGTCCTGGCGGAGAGAGAGAGAGAGAGAGAGGGGGGATGGGCGTACACATATTAGGATCTAAATGACAGAGGATGTGTATATTTGTAAAGGCCCACATACCTGTCTGGCCAGTACGAGGCATACGATGTAAAAGATGACCAGCCAGACCCCGGACATGATCTGAGGGTCCTTCAGGATGCCTGGCCTGTACAGAAAGAAAAGAGATTGAATATTTAAGGCCACAAGAGTGTCTCGTTTCCCCCCCTGCAGGCCTCTTGAATAAATGATCTGAAACTCCAGACTAGGATTCACAATCTGGACCCTGAGTGCCGGACAACAGGCAGGAAGCCGAACACCTGGGCTGAGCGACGCAGACGGCGTGATGACCACGGGAGGCGCCGAGCGGACGAGTGGAGGTGAAGTTCAGGAGGATTACTGGGAGCCTGAAGGCACTCGTGTGTATTCACAGCTACTTTCACGCCTCTCATTGGTAGCAGCTTTTAACACGATGCAGCATAGACAGAATAATACATTTCAAACTTTTTCACAATTAAACCAATAGCAGCCAAAGATGTGAAGTCTGATTCAACTTTATTTTTGCTTCTATCTTGAAGTTGTTTCTGTTTTGTCGCTTATTTGATATTTTGTACTAAATGCTGTTATTGTGAAGTATTTTGTCACTTTTAATTTGGAAAGGAATATTATTATATATATATTATATTATATATATATAAATATAAATAAATATATATATATATATATATATATAAATATTTCTATATATAAATATATGTATTTAAATATATACAAATATATATATATATATTTATATATATATATTTATCACAAAATCGATTTATTGTATATAATATGTATATATATTAAGATTTATATAGATATAAATATATAAACATAACAAAATCGATTCATAAAAATATATATATATACATAAATATATTTATGTAAATATAAATAAATATGTATATGTATATATTCATATTTATATAGATATAAATATATATTTATATAAATAAATGTATTTATATAAATATAATTATATAAATAAATATATATTCATATAGATAAATATAAATTGCTTGCTGTGATTCTCAAATGTAATAATATTTTGACGATATCAATAATAATGTTAAATCATTGACTAGAAAGCTGCTCACTGCTGTTACGGGAACATGTTGGACTCTTTCAGGTGTTTCTCTGTCGACACTCGTGTAAAAACATTACACCCCCCCCCCGGGGAGTCGTTTAAACGTCGCTCACTTGGTGTTGGTGTGGTTGTACAGCAGGTCGACGAGGCAGGCGGACCTGGGGGCGTAGACGTGGAGGAACAGGGCCAGGTACACCACCACGGCCAGCGTGAGCAGCAGAGCCTTCACGGACAAGCTGGTCCTGACGAACACGATCACGCCCAGCATGGCCAGCAGGCAGCAGTACAGGTAGTACTGGGGTGGGCGGGACAACAACAACAACAACAATCAACAATCAACACGCGTAAAGAATCAAGTCAAGAGCCCTTCTCTGGGTTATCAACGAGCTGATTGGACATGGAGAGGAAATCAAATGTTTTATTGCCCTTCAACGGTAAAAATACTGACAACTACTAAACGTCAACAGGTAACTACGTCACCCAACAACTACAAAGCCTTTGATCATGAAAAGCAACTCTATGGGAGGACGAGGAACTCCTGAATTTTACACTCTTTCTTTGTTTTTCTATTCAATTTTGTGTAACCATGGAGAAACACGCTTAAAAACATTTGCGACACATTTGAGATTTGTTTGAGTTAACACGAAAATAAATGGTTCTGGTTCTGGTTATCTAAATAATTTCTATCCGTGCATCTCTAGTCTGAACCGTGGGTCCAGAGCCATGGGGGTGATCAGGTGGAGGTACCTACAGGCCCGGTGTAGAGTTTGAGATTCTCCAGCTCTGTGATGTCGGTGATGGACTTGCAGTTGTTACCGGGCAGAAAAAACTGAGAGACGAAGAAAACAGCATTTAAAAAAAAAAATCTGAAAGAAGGATTAAACTCGTGAAATAAGTGGCGGAAGAGGAGCTGACGTAGTTGAGGATGGCCATCGTCATGGTGATGAGCACGCAGAGCGTGGACGCAAACAGCCGCAGCGCCGCCCGGCTGGAGGCGCTGCCGGCCAGGCCGGACATCCACCGGACGCTCAGCGGCATCTTGGTGCGCCACTTCTGGGAAAAAAAACACAAGAGAACACAGAAAAAGAAAAAAATGAAACGCAGACGCTGAACAACCGGAAAGATAATTAAACAATCTAAGAAACGTACGGGACACGGTAACAAAATACTGAGGTCCACGCGGTTTGTCGTTAACGTGACCAGTAAGGACCTTTAATCTGTTCCGTTAATAGGACGTAGTTTCTTCACTTTAATTCAGAAGCACCAGCTGTTGATGGAGATGCTGACAAACACGAGGTTCCTCAAACGCACCGCGGGAATCGCTCCTTTACCTCCGAGTATCCGGTGAAGACGACGGTCAGGAGCAGCCCGAGCACCGGGAAGGTCACGCCGTACGACACCGCCATCTCAAAGTTTCTGGTGGGGGGGGGGGGGGGGGGGGGGGTTATAACGCGCTTATGACGTAACGAGTACGCTCACGCGACCCGGAGCCCGACTCACTTTTCCGAGACGAGCATCTGGACGGTGAAGATGGTGAGGAAGATGAAGGCGACGCAGCTCACGGAGCGGTGGAAACCTTTGACCTCCGAGAGGCCGAACTGGAAGACGAGAGCGGTGGCGGGAGTTATTGTTTCGGGCCGGACGCGCGGCGAAGATACTGCGCGCCTCCTGCTGCGTGACGCACCTCCTTCTCCAGGCTCCAGTCGTTGAACAGCAGCGTCAAGCAGTTGAGCTTCTCGGTTCTCCTCCTTCAAGGAGAATACGAGATCAAAAAGTCAAAGACGTGGCCTAAAGATGTCGACACGCTTCTTAAAAAACAATCACACGTACACTACCGTTCAAAAGTTTGGGGTCATACAGACAATGTTGTGTTTTCCATGAAAACTCACACTTTTATTTATTAAATGAATACAAGATTTATAAAAAATCTAGTCAAGACATTGACGAGGTTAGAAATAATGATTTTCATTGTAAATATTAATGTTGTTCTTCAGACTTGTGGCTCAAAGGAAGGCCAGTTTTAGAGCTTCTCTCACCAGCATAACCGTTTTCAGCTGCGCTCACATAAAAAGGGTTTCAATGTCAAGGAATAATCTGTTTGTGGAAAATGCAAAATAAAAAGTTAGAACGAATTTAAAAAGGGTTTCATGGGTTTTATACCCCTCTGCTCGTCTTCTAAGGCGATAACACAATGTACCACTAGAACATGGAGATGGGCCTCTACACACCTCTGTAGAGACTTCACTAAAAAACAGAGAATAGTCATTTACCACATTAACTATGTATAGAGAGTATTTCTGATAAATTTAATGTCATTTTCAGTGGAAAAACTGTTTTTTTTTCTTTTTTCTAAGTGACCCCAAACTTTTGAACGGTCGTGTATAGACACGGCCTTCCTTTGACTTACACTGTGTCGGCCACGGCGTCCAGCGACCCCCGGACTTCATTGTTCACCAGCAGACCGTAACTGAACCAGAACACAGTCAGAAACAACGGTCAGTATTGTGTTTTTAACGAGGAGCCAAACCCAAAATAAAGGGAATAAAGTCAAATAGAATGCCGTGAAAGTCCTCTACACCCTAAAAACACTTTATTCTGATGCTGCTGAAGAGGAATAATGCTGGGGTCTTACCAGTTGGGGTTGTTCTGGGGTTGTTGCTTTTCCTGACAGACACACACACACACACACACACACACACGGTCAAGGCAACAGACTGTAATAGATATAATTTGTTCCTGAAAACGAGTCCCTTCACAAATACGTACGGTCCTCGCCAGCGATTGGTTCACGGAGAGCTTGGCGGGAGCGGCCGGCTGCTTGGGGGGCGTGGCCTCGGGGTCGCTGAGGTCGGCGAAGGGGTGGATGCTCTGCCAGGACTGCAGGTACTGAGACATCCGGACGGACGCCCGCTGCTGCCGGGGCTCGCCGGGCGCCAGAGCGTCGGCCTGACAGACGGAGACGGCGTTACGTGGAGAAGTCCCTCCTCCTCTCCTGAGCTCGGCTTTTCAAAGTAAAGGTCAACCCGCTTCTCTGTATCCTCACATAGAGTCTTAACCAGCTTCACACCAACCAATACACTCAATTATGTATTCATTTAAAATGTGTCATTACTGTTATTATTTCTTTTATATGGTTTAAATTGAGTTACGTTAAACAATAACAAGTTAATAATAAAATAAAGTGATAAGTCTGTGCTCTAAATATAGTTTTATAGTAATGGAGCACCTCTTGAGGCCTCCGGAGGCTTCTGTCCGGCTCGTGGGGGTCGATCACCAGGAAGGTCTTCCTGTCTTTCAGGAGAGCGTCCCGACTCCCCCCGTCCGTGTTCTCCACTTGGTACGCTCCGTCCAGGTGCCGCATCGTCTCCTCCGTGATGTGGACCCGCCTGTCAGAGCCGCGATACGGTGAGCGGCAAAACGGCGTGGGGGGGTGGGGGGGGGGGGGGCGTGTCTAACACTCTGCCTGCGTGTTGGCGTTCTCACCCGGGGAGACCTCCGGACTCCATGTGGTTGGCCAGCGTGACGTCATGTGACCACACGTCGTACTGCCACTTCTGCAGGCCGATCACGCCGCAGAGCACGTTGCCGCTGTGGACCCCCACCCGCATGCTGATCTCCACCCCCGTCGCCTCGCGCAGTTTACTACGGAGAGAGGGAGGGGGGGGGGGGGGGATGAGTTAAATCTGGATCTAATCAGGGTTCATACACATGTTGACCAACGGATTTACAGGACTTTTCCCGAAATCTCGGTATAAACATGACATTTTTTTGAAAATGTTGCGTATTGATTTCGTACGCCGGCTTATATTTTGAGCGTCTTGCTTTAAAAAACATATTAATTATTTTAAACTCGCCGTGAATGAACACGTGATTATAACACATTTCCAGGACTTTTCCAAAACTTTTGTGATTTCTGTTATTTTTCACACTTTTTTCCATGACTTTTCCAGGTCTGGAAATGACCGTTTTAAAATTCCATGATTTTTCCAGGTTTTCCATGACCGTTTGAACCCTGCTGAATCTAATCAGGGATCATACACATGTTGGATTTACAGGATTTTCCCACGAATTTAAATCAAATTTCCACGACAAAACATTTTTTTGAAATCTACAATATACACACGAGTATATAAACCTTACATGACACAAATACAGTAGTTTGATTAAAAGAATCAACATGTATATAAATGTGTACTCTTGTAATCAAACTGTGTGAATGAACATATGAATATAACACATTTACAGGACTTTTACAAAACTTTGGGGATTTCATTTCTTTTCTAGGTCTGGGAAGAACTATTTTAAAATTCCATGACTTTTCCAGGTTTTCCATAAGAGTCCTGACATATATATTCACTTCTGCCAACTTGTAACCTCTCCTCATGCTCTGGATATCAATATTTTCATTCTGAGCTTTACGACCAGCAAAAATACAAAATAAATTAGAATCTGATTTTTTTAAATAATTCTGAAACCTTTTGATCTTCTCACCTGCGAGAGACTAATAACCATCTCACACCGCTTCAAGTCCCCTCATCGAGAGAGTCCAATTTAGTGAGGGGACCGAAACGTTCCAGTCAAATGTACGACGAAGGGAACCATGACAACGACGGAAAGACTTTGCACTACTCCAGTACGTTATTGTAACACTCTAAATACCCGTCCCTCAAACTGTGAATGGGCCTGACCTGATGGCCGTGCACATGTCCAGACCCATCTGGACACAGTTCCTGGCGTGGGTGGGGATGGGGTCGGGGAGCCCGGACACGCAGTAGTAGCAGTCGCCCAAGATCTTGATGCGCAGACAGCCATTGTTCTGCAGGGTGGAGGAGAGAGAGAGGGGGGGGGGGGGTTACCTGGCTGGAAGCAGCCGTCGCTCTGTTCTCCGGGCGCTCTCTCTCTCTCTCTTTTCAGGTTTTATAAACACATTGGAGACCTGGATGCTTTTAAACAACGGTAGTGTTTGTTCGGTGGTGGAAGAGCCTCTTTTTATTCGGTAAGACATGTTTTATTTTAATTTGAACTTGATTTTAAACAACCAGATTTTTTTTAAACACTTTATTTTTTAAGAAATGTTGTAAAAGCTAAGAAAATGTGAATAAAGTGTTTCTCAAAAATAAAATGCAATAAAAATCTCTCTCTCTCTCTCACTCTCTCTCTCTCTCTCTCTCTCACCTTGGCGGTGTCGTCGAATCTGCCGAAGAGCTTGTTGAGCACGGCGACCAGCTCCTCCGGCGTGCAGCTGCTCGCCAGCTTGGTGAAGCCCACGATGTCGGCGTACAGGATGCTGCGGAGGTGGAAAAGGTGAGTTTACGGAGGGAAAAGAAAACCCAAACCGCCCCGGCCGTCGCTTCCTTCAGCTCCGATCACCTGACGTCGTTGTGCCGGCGGATGTAGAGGCTGTGGAAGTTGTGGCGGATGCTCTCGCCCGCGCCTTCGCCCGTGGGCTTGACGAGCTTGTTGATGACCTCGGTCTTCAGCTCCATGGCGATGTACCGCGGCAACACCGACAGGAGGAGCTGCTCCTGTGGGGCGAGGACGCAGAAGGGGGAGTTCTTGAGACCTTTTTCTACACCGGCTCATTGGATTTCTTTGACAATCTTTTCACACAAGGCCGTAAAAGAAATCGTCGTCCCCCCTGGACGGCGTTGTTTACCGAGGGACGCGTCTCACGGTTCTGTTGACCCGCCGCAAGCGCCGTCTATTTGGCTTGGACTATGGTGTCGCCGCCGGGCTTCAGACGGGTGAATGATTAATCTGTGGAGCCAACAGCCAGAGCGGCATACAGTAACCCCACCCAGAGGGCCCTTCAGAACGAGGCGTTCTCCTCAGCGTGGAGAATGAAGCTGAAGGCGGTTCCAACCTGCTGGTATTTCCTTATTGTCTTCTGCGAGCGGATGGCGCTGAACTGCTCCCTATTGTGATTGGATATCCGGCGGTCCTGCTCGGTCATCCACAGGTGGAAGATCCCGACGCAGTTGACGCACGCCAGCAGCAGCACGTTGGCCACGAGCTGAGAGGAGGAGGAGGAGGAGGAGGAGGAGGAGGAGGAGGAGGAGGAAGAGGAGAGGATCTGTGTGCGTTATCTCTGGGACGCCTCTCACACTGTGCTCTTCAGTTAGAGATGCGGATCATTTGCATATGTTTTGTTTTGTCAGCAAAAACAAGCCACGAACCACAAGGCAGCAATATGCCGCCCCCCCCCCCCCCCCCCCCCGAGGTCTCTTGCAAATATTTGTCTATGTTTACATTTGAAGCTTTATTATGTCACCATATTTGTTTTTCAAACAGTATGAAGCATTATATCTCCCCTTGTTTCAAGTCCATGTGCGATGCTAAGCTACTGTCGCTAGTGTTTCACATAAATCTACATAAATCTATTTACATCTCTAATAAATCTGCTTAAATAAATCTCTAATAAATCTATTTAAATCTCCTATGAATCCACTTAATCTCTTATAAATCTACATAAATGTCCTTTAAATGTTCTTATACCTCTTGTAAACTTACATAAATGTCCTTTAAATGTATTTATGTCTCTTATAAATCTACATTAATGTCCTTTGAATGTACTTATACCTCTTATAAATCTACATTAATGTCCTTTAAATGTACTTATATCTCTTATAAATCTACATTAATGTCCTTTAAATGTACTTATATCTCTTATAAACCTACATAAATGTCCTTTAAATCTATTTAAATCTATTTCTATCTCTTATAAATCTCTTATAAATCTCTTATAGATCTCTTATAAATCTCTTATAAACCTACATATATGTCCTTTAAATCTCTTATAGATCTCTTATAGATCTCCTATAGATCTCTTATAGATCTCCTATAGATCTCTTATAGATCTCATATAGATCTCTTATAGATCTCTTATAGATCTCCTATAGATGTCCTATAGATCTCATATATATCTCTTATAGATCTCCTATATATCTCCTATAGATCTCTTATAGATCTCATATATATCTCTTATAGATCTCCTATGAATCTCTTATAGATCTCTTATAAATCTCTTATAAACCTACATATATGTCCTTTAAATCTCTTATAGATCTCTTATAGATCTCCTATATATCTCCTATATATCTCTTATAGATCTCCTATATATCTCCTATAGATCTCTTATAGATCTCTTATAGATCTCCTATATATCTCCTATAGATCTCTTATAGATCTCTTATAGATCTCCTATAGATCTCATATATATCTCTTATAGATATCCTATATATCTCCTATAGATCTCTTATAGATCTCCTATAGATCTCATATATATCTCTTATAGATCTCCTATATATCTCCTATAGATCTCTTATAGATCTCTTATAGATCTCCTATATGTCTCCTATAGATCTCTTATAGATCTCTTATAGATCTCCTATAGATCTCATATATATCTCTTATAGATCTCCTATAGATCTCTTATAGATCTCCTATAGATCTCCTATAGATCTCTTATAGATCTGGTACCTGCACCACGAGCTGGGGCGTGTCCGGCTGGGTGACGGGGACGTAGACGCTGATGATGACGATGTGCGACAGGCTGGTCCCGACCCCGACCATGAGGGCCCAGGCCAGAGAGAGCGGCAGCACCGTGTACACACTCAGAGAGAGGAAGAGGAAGAACGCCACCTGGAGAGAGGAAGACGAGGAGGTCAGAGGGCCGTTGAAGGGGAGAAGTCATTGTGTCTTTGTTTCCTTGCTTCCTCCTCACCTGTTCCCACGTGCTGACGGGTCCGCCGGTGAAGACGAAGACGAAGGCGACCACGTACAGCGTCCCCCAGACGAAGAGCGCCAGCGCCCCGCCGCAGCGCCTCACGGCGGCCAGCCAGGGCAGGCCGGCGAGCAGCGCGGCGCTCAGGCAGAGCGCCACGCACAGCGCCGCCAGGGCGCCCGCGTGGACGCCCACGCTCTGAAACCACACGGCAAGGTCACAACGCCGGAAAACACAGAGGACTGAGACCAAACGGTTTTGTTCACCGCCGTCCCAAAGCCGGCCGAGCTGGCGGCCGTCTAATCTGCTCGCATCACGTGACGGTTTTCTCTTTTTAGAATCGGTGAATCGCTGAGTTCAGCGTTTTAGCCACAAGTACCGGCTGTAATTCTTCTTTTTTCTTTAAATGTATTTTCTTTCTTTGGAAATATACGTACGAAACACAGTAAACTAGAACGGGCCCTCGGTAGAGCGCACAGCTTCACACATCACAAGATTGAGCATTGAATTATCAACATGTTGGCATTAGTTGCCAATTGGATATAAATTGACCGTGCTATGGTAAAAAGAAGATGTTGACCTTTTCATGACCTTGACCTTTGACCCGATCGATCCCAAAATCTAAAGAAATGGTCCCCGGATAATAAACAATCATCGCACCAGATTTCATGCGATTTGGATTAATACTTTTTGAGTTATACAAATAACGCGCATACAAACAAATAAATAAATAAATAGATAAATAAATAAATAGATAAATAAATAAATAAATACACGGCGATCAAAGCATAGCAGCACCAACTTCCGTTGTCGTCTCCAGTTAAAACTTTACATTCACATTTTTTTTGTCTATAGCTACACACGCATCGGACAGTTTTCACGCGTGCCGACGTTTCCGTGGTAACGAGAAGCCGCGAAAAAAACCCGAGAGTTGCGAGCTCCCCAACCTTCTCGAGGTCGGCCGTGTTCGCTGGAGACGAAGAGGAGGAAGGAGATGTCTTCATCGCAGAGCATTGGACCATAAAATAAATAAAACAACCTTCCTCAATATTGGGATTAGTAAAGTTGTTTTTTAAAGGTATTTAAAATATACTGCGACAAATCCTCTTGATTGAGGACTGCTTTAGTTTGGAATAAAGACAAATGAACTGAATTCTCTTCCGGTCACTTCGGGACACGCACAGTAATATCTATACGATGTCGTTCCAAAGACGAGTCTCACCCTTCCCGTGGCGGGGATGAGGACGATGAGGACCACGCAGAGCGCCACAGACAGCAGCAGCCCCGACAGCATGGCCGGCGTCTCCTCCACGCACTGCAGCGCCGCCCTGTGCGCCGCCCGGTAGCAGCAGCACACGCCCTCCGTCAGGCGGCGCCGCTCGTCCTGCGGGCATTCCTCGGCCCACCGGACGTCCGCCTCGCCGCCGTCGGGGAAATCGGGCGAACCGCAGACGATGGAGCTGTCCGTTTTGGCGTCGAGGTCGGCGCCGTCGGCCTGGAGACGCTCCGATTTGGCCACGCCGACCTCTACGGAGACCTGGGACTCGCCGAGTCCCGAGTCGCCGCCGTTTGATTTGCTTTCGGAGTCGTCGTCGCCGTGGGAGACGTCAACGTCTCCAGCTACGTCGTCTTTCCTTCGAGCGAAGTCGTCCAGCTCCACCGCGCCGCCCTCTCCGCCCACGACGTCCGGCACAAAAGGCGCCCGCGGAGCTCCTCCTCCTTTCTTCCCACTTTCCAGAAAATCCCGCGCCGCGTCCGGCATCGCGAGTCGCCGTCGCTCTGCTTCGCCTCTTCGCGGCTCTACCGCTTCGTCTTCATCGTCGGCGTGCGTCCCAGACGCTCCGCTGTCGATATCGATTCGATCCAAACTCAATATCTTCCGGATATCCTTCGATGTGGCGCGATGTCCTTCGATGGCCGACGCATGCTGGACGGAGTCTCGCTGCCGAAAAGACAAAGACAAAAGGAAACGTGAACAATGACCACGGAGGAGAGAACAAATGAATCTCGGAGAGCCGGAGCGCGTGTCTCGCGTCGTGGACGTCCGACCTGTGGGAGATTTTAATGACAAACGGATTGGCGTCATTTCCCCATCATGCAAAGAAACCCGTTCGTCCAGCTGCGTGCTCTTCCCCTGACACACACACACACACACACACACACACACACACACACTGTTCCACTATTCAGGTGTGTACCGGAATGACTCGAGAGCAGACGCGCCCAGTGCCCATTAGACGCATTTGTTTCCCGTCACCACCCCGACTCGGTGGTTTTCCCCATGTGGAAACGTCTCCTTCGTCACGCCCAGCCGGATCCGGTGTCGTCGTAAATTGACGGTTTGAAAAAATGTAATCGGCGCTTTAATCCGTCTCTTTAGCCGCAGGTACACATCCAACATCTGATTTTATAGCAAAGCCGGAGAGGGATTAACGCGTCATTCGCCCGCTCGCTGTGATCCGCCTCTACGCTGATTCCTCTTACATCACCAACAATTCATTTTAATAAGGCTCGCAGAATCAGGAACTTCTTTTAAATCACTTCTCAAAACCCATTTTTATAGAACAGCTTTTAAGTGATCTAGTCATTTTATGCAGAAGTTTGGTTCCCCTAATTTAGTTTGTCTGTTTTTCATTTATTTGTAATTTATTGGGTTTTTAATTTATTTTTAGTTTATTTGTAATTTATTTGTAATTTATTTTTAATTTATTTTTAATTATTTTATTTTATATTTTATTTTTCATTTTAATATATACTTTTAAATGTTATATTGGATTCCTGCTATTCCACTTGTTTTTCTTTGACTCTGTGGAGCACTTTGGAAACATTGTTTTTAAATAAATATAAAAATAAATAAATATAAATAAAGTATTTTACTTTCGTCTTTTTTTTTTTAAGGCATACACACTTTTCACTGGGATGTTTTGTTGCTCCACTGGTGTTCTTTTCCCCGGCCTGCTGGTTTCACTTCTCTGTGTAGAAGAACAAAAAAAAAGTTTTCCAAAAGCTCACTCCTTTATTTCAACGTCAGAGAAAGAAAACAAAAACACGCCTCGACGATGATGACAGAATTATTTTTATAATTCCTTGGGACCGAATTAACCAAAAGAAATTTGTAACCTGAATAATATTCGGCACAACACGGATCGCATCACGCAACTGTACTGACGATAAATACTTCGACACGCAGGAGTTTTGTCGTCTAAAAAACGTTATATCCGCACATTTAAAAAAAGGAAGTAGGTGAAGTTTAAGCGTCAGGCGTGTAAGAGAAGTGGCGGTGAACAGAAGAATGTTGTGGTGTTTTTGGAAGAACAGGTTTTAACGCTCTATTCCTTTGACCTGCGTTGAGGTCGGCTGCAAAGCGCTTTACAGTATTGAGGCGGAGCCTAAAAGAATAAACAGCTTCCTCCTACCGAAACACTTCTGGGATCTTTTTTTTAGGGATTAAATAATTACCTAATCAAATAACATTTCTTTAAATAACTTATCCCCGTTTAGGGCTTTACGCGCGTTACAACGTGACGTGATGTCATCAAAAATAAATTAATTGTTTTCCCTTTCTGATGTTTTTGTATAATCCGTTCTGTCTGTAAAGCACTTTGCAAAAAAAAAAAAAAGAGTTAAAAGTCAAACCAGGATCATAGAGTTTTGTAGTAAGTTTAATCTGCAGGTCAGGAGAACACAGCTCAAATTAATCCAAAAGTGAACATCTATTTATATTGAATTGTATTTAGGACCTACTTAAAAATGTCATTTAGTTATTAAAATGTAGCTGGACCACTTAATTAATTTTAGATGACCAACCATACAAAGAAATCACATTACAGACTATTGTATTAAACCCAGGGCTGCAACTTTATCATCTTCTTTAACTATTACGGATGAATCCATAAACATAGCTTAGTAGTTTTTTCTATACAGTTCCCACAGTGAAGTTAAAAAACTTACGTTATAGCTAGTTAGTTAACACAGCTAGTTAACTTAGGTTATAGTTGATTAACAGCTTGAACCAACAACCAAAATAAATAATCAACCAAAAAAGATATATTTATATTGTTAATAAAAGCCGAAGAAAGAAAAGGGCTGCTACTTTATCATCTTTTAAAACAATTATGGATGAATCCATTAACCTAGCTTACTTTTTTCTATACAATGCCCACAGTGAAGTTAAAAAACTAACGTTAGCTAGTTAGTTAACCTAGTTAGTTAACTTAGGTTATAGTTAATTAACAGCTTGAACTCACCTTAAAAATAAATAATTAACCAAAAAATACATTAAAACAATATATTTATATTGGTAATAATAATTATTACCAATATATATATATATATATATATATATATATATATATATATATATATATATATATATATTCTGTCGGCTATTATTATAATAGCCGACAGAAAAAGTTAAAAACATTAACATACAACTTACAAGAGATGAATAACATTCCTACCTCGTTGTTTACTAACGTTACCGTCAGTTAGCCTCATTTCCCTCCGTCACTGGCCGTTGCTGGACACTTTAAAACCGTTGAAACCGGTAAAAACCGGTAAAAACCGTCACCATCGCCGTTAAAACTACGGTTGGTCGTCACGGACGTTACGGTCACGGAGGTCCGAGAGACGGGGCGCCAGGGTTCTGCGCGCGAGAGAGTCTCGTGTGCGCGCGAGAGGCTTCGAGCGAGGAAGCAGGTGGATGTGGCGCGGGGCTGCGCACCGCCATCGCGGGCACGAGCGCGCTGGTCCAGCAAAAGCAAACAGGATGAGAGCAAACAGAGAGATGGAGAGGCTGGACAGACTGTGTGCTAATTAAAAACAGAAACAACAACAACAACAACAACAACAACAACACATTATGCACTGAACTTAAGTACAACATGTAATGCACTTCACTTAAATATTTAAGTAACTTACTTTTTCTTCACTGCATTAATTTGACCGCTTTAGTTAAAAATCAAGATTTTTACAGACAAAACACTGAAATTCTGAAATATGTTTTGCTATAAATTTAACTGTTGATTAATCAATAGACTGTCACACAATTATTGTTAATTATTTTTATGTTTATGGTCATTCATAATCATTATTTATAAAAAATACAAAAAATATTTAATAAGTTAAAAGTAAAAAAATAGATTCACCCCACGACAACGGTATAACATCCTGCTTTTACACAAATGCACGAGTAATAACAAATGCATAATATAAAATAGTAAAACATTCTGTTTTTAGTACTTTTACTTTAAAAAAAGTACATTCTGGTGGCATTAGAAGTATTTCCTCCACTGACTCAAAATATTTAACAAATTTGTACGGAGGTGTTGATTAAATTATCTGATGATTTTTTTCGGCTATATGTCCGAGGAACCGGTTTATTATTTAAATAGTGGGCTGTTCCAAATATTTACATTTAGGACTGATGTATGCAATTATGACGGACAACATACGTATGTGATGAAAGCAACGCCTTAAGAAACAATGAGAATCCTCAAAAGAGGGGAATATTTGTCTAACAGCATGAAAATATATATACAATAAAAAGATCCTATATGTTTTATTGCCATTGTAATATTTCTTTATATTGCAATACAAACAATTTTACAGCATCGGCGTTCGTGTTGTGGTGAAGACGATGACGCTGCAGGTTTTAGAATTATAACATTTAACTATGTGTGGTAATTATGAGGTATAATAATGCGTAACTATTTCCATTGTTTTGTATGTTAAACCTTGACTCAACCCTCAATTTAAATAGGCAACATACTTCACCTTTAGTTAGCAGATTATAATTAATAACACAAAATAGAGTCATCAAATAAATCCTGTCACACTATTATTATCATGGATTAAAACAATAGATATTGCACATACTGAGCAGTATTTATAAGTAATTAAAAAGAGCTTAATAACATATGTAGCCACAGCAAAATATGCAACTAGACAAGCAAGAGAACAAACATGGTGTAATATTTAATAATCAGAGAATATACAGAATAGGTTCCACTTTCACTTTTTCCTTCATCTATATTCATTTAAATAAATATTTTACTTTTCCTACTCATCCAAATAAGTACACATTTAAAGAAAGCACGATTAAATTGTTGATTAAAACTGTTGATAAGAAGATGTTTGACACTTTTGTGACACTGAATGGAGATTATATTTTATTTATTGCATATATATAAGTTCATATTGCATATGTAAGAGTTCAAATCTAACTGGAATTAATACAATTACCACAATTTATCAAAGACGCTGCAGAAATATGCAGAAATATGATGCATGTTGGAGCTTAGGAGGCTTTTCTTTACCCCCACCCTCCTTAGATGCAACATTATTTATCCATTTATTATGATTTAATTCCTTTTGGATGTATTTTTTTACTCTCTCACCTGAGCAAAAAAGAACATTGCACTTTTCTATTATTATTAATAGATTATTGTGCACAACACAATGGTAAAAAATAGCCAGCCACCGCCCACATGCGTGTGACTTTAATTTAGCTTATTATTGAACTCCTATGAAGTGAACCAGGACGTCACTGGTCTCGCTCATTATGTTCCCAAAATAGATTAACACCATTGTTCACAGCTCTCCCATCAGGTGTGTCATTTTCTCAGAAGAAAGGCGTCTTCAGTGAAGACCCAAAATAAGAAATAAAACGAGGCTCGTACCTTTCTATTTTCATGTGAAATACAATATACATGTCTATTGCGCAACAGTTGCGCAGATGAATTCACAAAACATCTGATACCCGATATATGTCATTTCTGATATAGCCAATAAGATGTTTCTGAAGCACATCCCCATCACTGTTTGGCCATTGTTCTTCAACATTTACCTTTGCGTTGTCATTTATGTATTTGTGATGGGTGACACATCCTAATAAGTCTGTGAATATTATGTTAAGATGAATATTTGTATTAAACATTAAGTTATTCTGTATAAATTTGCTCATTAAACTTGGAAGAGCAGAAACAGGAAGCTGAGCTTTAGACACCTGAACGCATCATTTTGTGGAAGATGTCATTCTGCAACACATAGGGACGTGTTTAATTCACTGGATAAAGCGCGGTGAACAGCGGCCCCTAGTGGACAGTGTCGTGAACAGCAGTTTATTATCACGTTAAACTTATTATCTCGGGATTCGTATTCCTGGAAAAAAGTGGCGTGCATCGATACACCTGGCAGTAAGTACTGGGTCAGTGTGTAATGTGTGTGTCAGTCCATAACATAAGAGTTATACGGGGGTTTAATTCATCAAAGCTATTCATAATGCTATTTTAGGTCCATGAATCTGAAGGATTTGGGGGGGAAATTAATAAAAAGACTGGAAACCGCTTATATAGTTACTGTTTACGAATATTATTCTTGTAATTGAAGTCAAACTACTTAAAATGCTTAATTAGACGACTTTAAATGCTCCATGAAACTATTTTTTATAAATTGTAATCATTTTTGGCATGTTTTAATGTAAATACCTGCCAAGGAAAACTGAATAAAGCAACTCAAGAGCCACACATGGAAACACATTAAAAGCTTTTCAAAAGATAATTTAAGACACTTTTTTTTTAATGAAGAAAAAGCTTAATGGAACACAACAAAAAGGCAGAAATCAGAATCTCTCAAAATGTACAAATATAAACAACCAAAATAAGACGATTCACTCACAGTGAACAGAGTTCCGTTCCCCCCGATCACAGTCTACAATCAAGCCAGTGATCAGACCTGCTTGAAATAAATTAAAGACATATAAAATAAATTGTAGGAGATTGTAGGATAGTTTTTTAGTATTATTGTAAAGCTGCAAAATGACATCCAACCCCATGACGACAGCCAGCCGCTCTCGTCGTCTGCATGTTTTACAAAGCTGTAGCTATACAGCGGCTTATAATAAAAACAGATTAAAAAAATAAAATATATAGCATATATTGCAAAAATAAAAAAACGTTTCTTAAAGATAGAAATCCTGTAAAAACTCGCTCAATATTTACTCGACTCAACAAGAGGAAACGCTGGTGGAATGAACCACGCTTTAAACCGCCCGGCGATGACCTCGCTGTCATGGTTACGGGCGAGTGGCGGGTGGGAATGTCGTCAGTTTTTTTCTCACATATTTCATCATAACTCAAAAGGTGCAAAGAGAGTAAAATAGGCGTTTAGATATTTATATAATTTTTTTACGTCAGTGAACAGATCAAAGGAGTCCAACCTCTCTCTCTCTTTCTCTTTCTGTCTCTTTAAGAATAACAATGGAGGACTCTTGTTGGAGGGAAAACTCATCCACGCTAGTCGCTCTGCTGGTAAACAATCGCTTTTAAGAACATTTTAAGAAAAACATCCCCCGGATCAAACATTGAGACGACAAGACGTCCTTTCACTGCTCCAGGATCAGATCCGACAGCACGTTCATGTCCGTCTGCGCCGGGTGGCCCTGCAGCACCAGCGCCACCGCGTGGTCCTGGCCGGGAAACACCTGGCGGAGCTGCTCCCGGAGGCTGGACGTTTCCTGGGGGGTCCGGTCCGGCCTCACCCCCAGCAGGTGTCCCGGACCCCACCCTTTGGCCTGGGCCTTCCCTCTCCCCCGGCTCCCGCCGCCGCCGCCGCCGCCGCCGCCGCTCCGTTCGTCAGCGCGCCCTCTAGTGTCCGGTCGCGGAAGTTCAGGAGCTCCGTTTGGGAGAGCGTAGGAGGCGTGGAGGACGGGAACATGGTGGCCACGCCGGCGAACGAGTGGTTTCCTGGGTACGGAGTCCTGAGAGGAATCAAAGAAGTATGTGAGTGTGTGGTCATATGTGTGTGTGTGTGTGTGTGTGTGTGTGCTTTAATACCTGTGATCGGAGCGCAGGAAGTCATCCAGGTGAGGCCCTCCTCGGCCCAGAGGGTCGTCCGGCACCATGAAGAGATCCCCGACAAACGTGTACTGGAGGATTCTGCACCGGGGAGGAAACATGACATGTCCTTTGAAATGTGTGCACTGGCCCTTTAAGACACTTTTATTTAATAAACCTTCACAAGGAGGAAACATAACATCATATCCTTTGAAATGAGTGCACTGGCCCTTTAAGACGCTTTTATTTAATAAACCTTCACAGGGAGGAAACATGACATCATATCCTTTGAGATGAGTGCACTGGCCCTTTAAGACGCTTTTATTTAATAAACCTTCACAGGGAGGAAACATGACATCATATCCTTTGAGATGAGTGCACTGGCCCTTTAAGACACTTTTATTTAATAAACCTTCACAGGGAGGAAACATGACATCATATCCTTTGAGATGAGTGCACTGGCCCTTTAAGACACTTTTATTTAATAAACCTTAAAGCAACAGCCGAATCTTCACTTGACAAATTATGTCAAGAAGATTTTGCCTCCATAATATAAGAAGAGCTTATATAACGGATATGTTTTGTTATGATAATTAACTAATACTCCCAACACAATTTACACAAAAAGGTTGAATTGATTTCTTTGATAATTGTTTCAGTAATTTCTCATACTTAAAAAAGAAGAAGATTATTTTCTGAATATTCTTAAAAAGCAAAAGGGGGGTAAATTAGCATATTTTATACAATTTAAATTAAAATATCAAATGATTGTGCACAGATCCAACAGATGTGAGCGATTTGTCTTCTCCTACCTCTTCTTGATGATGTCCCTCCACACGATGGACTCGTCCAGCAGGTCTCTCAGGTTGTCGTTGGTTACGATCACTCCGTCTTTCTTCTGCGCGAGCTGCAGCATAAGCCTGGAGAAAGATATGTACTTTTAATTTTATGAAAATGACAAATAATACTAATCGTGTGTCCTCTGGCGCCACTCAGTGGTGCGTGGTGGTATGACGCGTGTGCGATCACATACACTCGAAGCAAGACTCATTTGTTTGTGTGCTGTGGATGCAACTTATTCTCCCACAATGCAATGCGCACAGGAAATGAAGGCACTAACGACAAATCCACAAACATATATAAATAATAATACATTGTGGATGTTGCGAAAGCAGCACACTGTAAGAGCTGTTTTTATGTCGTTGGACCTTCCACCACTAGGGGGCGTAGGGCCACTGGCAATTCCTACAGAGGAATATAATACAGAATATATATAGAATATAATCAGGAATAGCTCTGGGGCCAGATGCTGCTGGATCGGCAGGAGCACACCGTGCTTGACCGAGGGAGAACTGGTGACATTGTGTTTTTGAGTTCTCGTATTTTTATTCGGAATAAATAACTAGATTTGGACTAGAAACGTATATTTTGGTTTCTGTTTAAAACCATAACACTTTATAAATAAATAACCTTTCACATGGCAAACTAGACATTGCATCTGTTTATTGCACGAGTCAAAACTAAAACCTAAACCTCCAAGCATCACCAGTGTGACCTTTTCTGATAAGCACCGGGGTCGCCACGACAACAGCGTGAAGCGCTCCTGCGTCGCCGCGGCGACGTGGTTTTACAGGCGCGGCGCTGCTCGTCTTACCGGTCGTCGTAGGAGCTGATCCTCTTGCCCTGCACCTCTCTGGACGGCGTGTAGGAGAGCAGGCCCAGCTGCTGCAGCTGGCTCAGGTAGTGCTGCTCTGAGAGGACACACACACAGCGGTGGTTAGTCTGGAAACACACACACACACACACACACACACACACACACACACACACTCACACTCACACTCACACACACTTACACGCTAAACAAATATGAATTGTTTGTCTCTCTTTACACGTGACTGAATTAAATTCAAGCAGACACCCACGCGACCTTTGACCTTTTTAAACCACAGCTTGGTTTTACAAAAGGGTGAAAACAGGAAGTGTTAAGAACTAAGTATATTCTGGCATTTGAAAAATGTTAAGAGACAGATGAGATATTTTCTACAAATTAAAAAGGGAATAAATTGGTAAAAGAGTTCTAATGACTTTATTATGTTAGCCAGGGGTCGGGAAAATGTTCCATTCCCGAAAAAATACATGGAATAAAATATTAAATATTTACCATTCTATGACAAATATGGAATACAATATTTTAAAAGAATACCATTCCATGTAGTATATGGAATAAAACATAAAAAATGCCATTCTATGAAATAAAATGTTACACAAATTACCATTATTTGAAGTATATGGAATACAATATTAAATATTTACTATTCCATGAAGAATATGGAATAAAATATTAAATATTTACCATTCTATGAAATATATGGAATGAAATATGTAAAACAATTACCATTCCATGAAGTATATGGAATACAACATAACAAATATACCATTCTATGAAATAAAATATTACAAAAAATTACCATTCCATGAATTATATGGAATAAAACATTTTAAAATGTACCATTCAATTAAGTATATGGAATACAAAATGTCAATGCATGCACATGTATAAATATATAATGCAAATAAACACACAAAAGGCATATTTCTGTCATTTCTTGAAGCAGGAATGCTCACTATCCCCCTTTCCTCCAGCGCTGTTCTTGCCGTATGCGAGTGTTCATTTCCATGATGATGTGCCTCATGATGAAGGGTTACCTTTGTTCTTGGGGTCGCTCTTCTGCCTCCACTGCGGCAGCATGGCGCTGATGTCCCGGTGGCCTCGGTCCCAAAAGTGCTGGACCGCCAGAGCGATCCCTCGGCAGGAGAAGAAGTTGCCCAAGCCGTGACTGCAACGTAAACGAGAGTTCAGGGTGGAACCCAAACATGCACACATAACATCCTTATATTTATAACATAAACTCTTCTATGGTAACATCATCAGTATGAGTAGGAACCATAGTTTGTGTTTGTAATAGTAATTCATATTTATTTATATAATTAAAACCTGAATTGATGAAGGCGTTTGTAAATGACGAGGTAGTAAAGCATCATTTAGTGTTTCTATGTTCACCTCTTTACTTAAGATTTCATTAAACATTTATATATTTTTTTAATTAACCAGAATACTGACGATGAGGAAGATCTTAGGTCTTCTACAGCTTATTCACAAGAAAGTAATTACAAAATATATATTTATTTATAGTTTATTATGTATATATATTTATTATTTTTAATGTATATATATATAAATTTATATATATATATATTATTTAGTAATATATATATTTTAATGTATATATATATTTTATCTAGTAATATATATATATATATATATATTAATTTATATATATTATATTTTGTGATATATATATGTATATATAAATAAATGTTAAAAATAAAAAATATATAAATAATAATAAATATATATATATGTAATAAAACATATATAATGTATTATTATTAATGATATAATTACCATCATTACCATTAACATCAAAAATTTGATCTAAAATTCCTGACATTTAATGATCTTTCCTGCAACACACATCCCATATTAACCCTCAGAACAAACTAATGAAAGCGTAACAAAGCGCGTGACCTCTGACCTCATGGCCACGTTGCTCCCGTCGATGACGACCAGCCTCAATGTCGGGTCGCCCGGTTTGTCCGTGAGCCGGAGGTCGAAGGTCACCCGCAGGCCCTCCAGGAAGCGCTGCTCCCCCGTCACCACCACGGAGGAGCCGAAGCCCCTCCTCTCCCTCGCTCGGGGGGGAGACGAGTCATTCCTCGCGAAGAAGAAGGGAGGAGGGGGAGGGGCTTGAAACGCTTGTTTTAAGACGGGGGGAGCCGGCTCGGGTTGGGGGTCCGGGGCGCGGCCTCGGGTCGGGGGGTCGGGTTTGGAGGTGAAGCGATCGGGCCGGTAGTCGGATCGGACGTCGGCGAGCGGGAGATCGGGGGCGGAGGGATACGCCGCGGGCGAGCCCTTCGCCTCGGGGGCGGGGCCTCGGCGCGGCGCCTGAGGCTCCGTGAGTTTGTGGACCTTGTTAAACTCGGACGCGGCGGCGTTGGGCCCTTCGGACTTCCTCTTCTCCGCCGCTCCGAAGAGCTCCGCCTCCCTCCCCCCGCCCCCGCCCAACGCCCCGGCGCCCTCCGCCTCCCTCGCCGCCTCCCTGGGGGCGGCGGCCTCCCTCTGCAGCTCCAGGAGCAGCCGGTGCGTGGAGCGCTCGGGCAGCATGCCGTAGACCTTGGCCACTTCCTGCTCCATGTAGCCGCAGCTGGCGGCCGCCTTCTTCACCACGCCCATCACGAAGTCTTCTTCGCCGCCCGCCGCCTCCGCCTCCATCATTTCCTCCTCCTCCTCTTCGCCGCCCGCCTGCCGCCGGTCGCTGCGGTCCTGCTCCTGCTGAACCACGTCCAGGATCTCCGAGGCCTCTGTGGGTCCGGTCCGGGCGATGACCCTCTTCACCACGTCCTCCGTGTACCCCATGGCCGTGAAGAACTTCAGGAGGAGCCAGAACTCCTTGTTTCCCACCGCCGCCGCCTCCTCCTCGCCGCCCGCCTCCTCGCCGCCCGCCTCCTCGCCGCCCGCCTCCCCCTGAGGAGGAAGCGCCGGACCTCCCTCCGGGTCTTTCTCTGGACTCGCGGTCACACCCTCCGCCCGCCGCCCTGTAGTCCTGGCGGGCTCGGGGGGCGCGTACGGTTTGACCCACACGACCTCCGGGTCCTCGTCGTCTGACCCCGCCCCCCCGTCGGGCGGCGCCGGCCCGGGGCTCGAGCCGAGTCCGGATTCCCTCACCAAGTCCAGCAGGACCTCCTTGACGGCGCCCGGCAGCACGAGGAGGTCCAGGAGGTGCTTGTCCTCCCGTTGCTCCACCAGAGTCTTGAACGCCCGCCGCGAGTCCAGAGACTCGGCGGCGCCGCGCTCGAGGGCCTCGGGGCGCCCGGACGCCGTGCCCTCGCACCGCTCCACCAGGTCGGCGACCAGGGAGTAGGCCCGCACCGCCGGCTCCGCCAGACCCGAGATGAGGAGGAGGCCCGGGGAGTCCACCTGGTGGGAGAACAACCCGACTCCTCGTGATGAGTCGGTGTTTCAGGACTTTGTCCTTTAATTAAGAACGGGAGATCTATGTTCACCTCTTTACTTTATTTTTATAAAAAGAACCAAAATACTCAGGAAGATCTTAGGTCTTCCAAAGCTTGTTCACAAGATATTCAATAACAAAATATATATATAACTATAACTATATATATATTTTTATTTTTTTAATTTTTTTATTGAATATCTTGTGAAGAAGCTTTGGAAGACCTAAGATCTTCCTCAGTATTTATATATATCTCCCCTCTCTCTCTCCCTTTCTCCACCCCCCCCCTCTCTCTCTCTCTCATAAACGGTATGACCAGTAAAGACCCACAATGCACTGCTCACCCTGATCCTGGCGGCGGTGTTTCTGGTCAGGCAGTCCATGAACAGCCCTCGGGCGCCGCAGAAGATGCAGTGCAGCGCGGCGGGGTAACACACCTGCTGCCGCTCCTCCTGGTTCACCACGCCTCTCACGAACACCTGGGGGACAACCAGCGTCTGAGTTGCCATGGCGACCGAGCTCTTATAGTTTCAATATAAAAGCACCTGCAGAGTTTGGTTTATATATGGATGGATAGAAGAATAGATAGATGAATAAATAGATAAACAGATAGATAGATAGATACTTTATTCATTCAAAGGTGTAATGTGTTTAACGCTATGCTGATGACTACACTCCGATTAAACGGCGCCCCCTGACCCCGGCTGACCTTGGCGGCGCCCACCCGGCCTCTCGGCCCTCTCAGCTTCAGCCATATCTGCCCGTCGTTGCCGCTCGCCGACGGGTCGTCCTCCCCGATCGTGAACGCCACGCCGAAGATCCGCTCCACGCTGGCGTGGAGGGAGCCCAGCGCCGCGCGCAGCGTCCCGGAGCACGCAAACTCATCCTCCTCCAGCCCCTCGCCCTCCATCACTCGTTCTCCTGAAGTCGCCGTCAGAGGTTGAACATGCTGCGGAGAAGAGGAAGAGTGTTGAGCATCTGGATGTAGAAACATCTGGTTGATGACAATAAGTACAACGGTGTAATAAGACTACAAGTCCCAGAGGAGACGACAAGCTTAAGAGCATGTTTAAAAAATAGATAAACAAAAATAAACAAACATGTTTTGGGGGTAAAGAGCCATATATTTAAACATTTATAATGACCAGCGACAAAGTAATAACACCACGGAGAGAGACAACAAACAAACAACAACAAACTGCGTGTCTCCTACTTGTTTTCGTGTCTAATAACATCATAATAATGCAATAACACAACGCAGTACAATCACAAGGCCTTCTGCGCGCGCGCACACACACACACACATATAGCAGACCATCTCAGATCTACATTTCATTCAAAATTATACAATAACTTTAAAAAACTACTTATTTTGACACTTTATTAGCGAACACACACACACACACGACTCTTCGTCGCTGTTGTCCAACAACATTCGCCATTAGTTCCGCCATAGTTCTCAGAAAGTGGCTCAGGGCCCAGAGGCGCATTGATCTCTCGACAAATAGATCCCTCCGCCGCGCGTACGAAACACAACGCAAATATAATTTAAAACAAATACGGTTGTTTTTACTTCTCGTTCTACTCACGTGAGGTCGGTCCTGAAAGTTTCGTTTCCAGCCGCTGCTGTCGAGGAGGAGGAGGAAGAGGAAGAGGAAGAGGAGGAGGAGGAACGCTTCCGCACTCCCGTAAAACAACAACAACCACGACGACAACACGCAGCCGATCGGACCAAAGTTCAGCGCGCGCAGAGGAAAACAACGAAGAGAGCGACACCCCCCTCCACTACTCCTTCCTTCCTCCTTCCTAGCTTCTAGCTCCTTGCTCCTTCCTCCTCCCTCTGCCTGCGGAAGGCAAAACGAAACTAACCGAAGAACCAAATAACACGTTTCACAGCCTGGGGTGGGTGGGGGTGTGTCTGTGTGTGTGGGGTGGGGGAGGGGAGGGGGGTCAAAGTGATTCATGGTGAGCGGGTCGAAAAGGAGATGAAGGGAATTTCCAATGACCTCATAGGGGGGATGCACATTTTCTCTTTTCTTTTTCTTTTCTTTAAACAAATAACCGTTTCTCATTGGCAGACTGGCTTTGGAAAAGTGTGTCTCCTCGTGTGTGTCTCCTCATGTGTGTGTGTCTCCACTCTCCTCATGTGTGTGTGTATCTCCTCATGTGTGTCTTCACATGTGTGTGTCCCCATGTGTGTCTCCTCATGTGTGTCAGCTGGAGTCGGCTCCAAAGACCCTAATGAGGGTAAGCGGTACTGAATAGTATATTTAACTTACAATTTATATTTTAAGTTGGACAAACACAAATTAATTTAATTGAATGAATATTGTTATTTTGTTTTAGATGTGTTTGATGCAAATAAGTTGGACTAACTCAAATTAATTCAATTTAATGAATATCGTTATTTTATTTTAGATGTGTTTGATACAAATGAGTTGGACTAACTTAATTACATTGTATTGCACTGATGTGCTAAATTTTACTTTGAGTTTCATATCATTATTGGATGGAAAACCTGCCAACACTTTGATTGAGTTCATCCAATGAGTCATTTCTTTGAGTGTACTGTCCTCACACAATCGGTCCTTTCTCGGGACGCCCATGATCCCTCCTGCACCATGAGGGACCTTCCCTTGGGCCCCCCTGCCGAGACAAATTCTCTCCTTTAGGGGGCAAAGAACAATTATCTTCTTGAGCTGCATGACATCATGTTAAAATCCTGTGGACTTCTGTTGACCCCTCCTTCAGATACCATACCCTAACTCTAGCTGTGGTACAATAAACTTTCAATGCATATTGAATACAAGACTTGGTGATAAGGCATGCAGGTGAGACATACATGGTGAAGCAGAGTATATTGAATACATACATTACATCATGATTTGTTAATACACATCATGGCTGCCTTCGGTTTGGTAGTTGGCAGTAATACTACATCTTATTACTAGATATTTAATTTATGAAGCTGAAAACACAATTAAAAGAAGTTTTGAGTTGATAACACAGAACAAGGCTCTGGCTCTGAGTGGTAGCTCCAGGCCTCGGGTCGGGTCATAACTCGGCAACCAATAGGGGCTCTTTCTTTAGGTCTCCCAAACACTTCTTTATATTCACTCCGAAGAATTGAACTCTGACTGTTAAAACCGACCCCCTTTAGGTTCCGCTGATTTCCTTAATGATCATGTCATAACCACAGGTTGGGTAAATACATAGGCTACATCTGTATGTGCGTTAAGGTTTATAGCCTCGGGATTCCACGTCTTGTTCCTCATCATCTTCGCATTTGACACGGGTCTAAGCTGGCCTTCCGACCTATGATGAATTCACATTTATTTGCCGGTCGGTGTACTATGAACTTGTGTAATATGTGAAGTTATGAATAAAGGTATTCATGCATTTCCCCCTGCGACCCACCGTTCCCCTCTGTGTAAGCGAACCCGATATTATGTAATCCAGGCTTGACTCATGGTGGTTCCTTTAAACCTCACCTATTTCCTGTAAATCATTTATCGGACAGCGCCCTCTGCTGGCAGAACTCAGAATACACTCAAGTCATTGTAAACTTTATTATAATGTCCATAAAAAGCTTTCTGCTTGTGATGTGTGACATCATTCCTGTCTTTAACAAATAAGGGCACAACAAGTATTTTTTAAAACAATGAGTCCGCTGTTAAAGAGAATATTTTCTATATAGAACAAACCCGTTATCTGATTATCAGATATAGATTAGATTAGAAAACGTTATTAATCCCCAGATTAATAGATTTACAATTAGAGGTATAATAATTATAATATTTTGTCACTGCCTTGTGTATATATTTAGTTTTTTCCTTTGTATATTTTTGTATTTTAATATTAGTATTTAATATTGTTATATTGCATTGAAAATGCTGAAGGTTATGTTTTGATCGCTGTGTATTTATTTGTATGTGTGTTTGTGTGTGTGTTTGTGTGTTTGAGTGTGTGTGTTTGTGTGTTATTCGCATAACTCAAAAAGCAGTAAACCGAATCACATGAAATGTGGTGGGATGATTGTTGTGATGGTTATTATCCGGGGCCCATTCGATTAGATTTTGGGATCGATCGGGTCAAAGGTCAAGGCCATGAAAAGGTCAAACTCTTCTTTTCAATTTGTATCCAATTGGCATGCAACTAATGCCATTATTTTAATCTTTTGTTTTTATTACAGCTGTGATCCTGACATGTCCCCACTGTGGGACTAATAAAGGAATATCTTATCTTATAAACTAACCCGTATGTTCCTACCATAACGAAGCTCCTCCAAATGAAGGAAGGAAACCCATAATGACCAAAATATTTATAATATAACGTTGAAGGGCTGCTTATGTTTATGCATAAACACAAGCAGCCCTTCAATGTGACGATGACCGATGGGGTCGGATCCTTTCCTCATGACTCAGTTGTTTTGCCGATTCGGAAGCAGAAGCAAAAAGACACTTTCACTTTTGTTCGGGTGGAGGAGGACGTCGCCCTCTGAGCGGCGCACACTGGACTCACCCTCCGCCCACACGAGCACGGTGAGGAAGAGGAGCGTGTCCCTGAGGGTGAGTGCTTTCCCCCATTTTACAGAAAAACAATCACCTCGATGGCCTCGTTAGGGTTTATCGTGTCGGTGTTTATCAGAAATCTGTCAGACTTGGTGTGTTTTTAAGGGTTAAAGTTACGTAAGTCCATTCAAACAAATGCGGTAGATTTAGACTTAAAAACGACACTCGAGTGTAGTCCTCAGCAGGAGGGTCAGTACCTGCTGGTAAGACGTGGTTCCACTACACACGGAGGTATTGGCAAGGATCTTTGGACTTTACAGGTGTTAAGTGTGGTCGAAACTGCGGTCCCGTGCTCGATATAATCCGAATCCGATGATTACGTTTTAACAATACTTAATGGCAGAAGCATAAGCAGTAGACTGGGGCTACAATCGTAGGGCCAAGCGGAGCGTTACGCCACAGACTAAAAGCAACGTTGCTGATAGGGGATGTCTTGTAAGCTTCCGACCGTCTCGAGAGTAGACTGAATCTCACCTCACGCACAAGTTTTATCAGTTTCACTTTCACACCTTTCCTCTAAACGTTAGCTCCATTGGTCAGTTCAGAATGCTACGCTGTCGTTGGCTTACGGCCAGCTAACAGGTAATGAGCCGGGTCAAACGTCATGATCCCGCGACCCAAGCTACTTCCGGTCACCTGGGCGACGGAAGTCTCACGTGACACTCCTGCTCCAATCAACATCACGGATTTCCACCAGCTTCCAACTCACGTGGCAACATGTAAACAAACTAACTTTCATTCTCATGCGGCCTACATACACTCATAAGCATAAACATACAAGTATTACAAACATATTCATAAACACATAAAAACATTACTTCTGCCATTGACATATGCATAGAGTAAACATTACCTCCATGCCTCATAACACAACAATAACAATATCAATATTCTCCTTAATATTTCTCTAATCATATCTTGCTATATGTATTATTAAAACACAAACGTACTATGTACATGTGCAAAGTCAAAATGAATTATTACAACTTAACACAGGTGTTCCTATTATTTTGTCCATCCCCACAGAGGGCTTTATGATGTGTGTCAGGTAGCCTGTAGCACAAAGAACGTGGTTTCCTTTCCCCGTAACACTCAGGTGAACTGGATGAACTGGGTTCAAACGTGTCGTTACAAGTTTATAACAAAACAAACGAAAAGGTGAAGAGTAAAAAAAAAAAGAGAAAATATGACAAACATTCACTGGTTTCCTAAATTATGAGTTACACAATTTGTTTTTTATGAATTACTGTATAATGAAGTGTTTAAGATATGAGGTGGTCCGCTATGTGTGAGTGTGCATGTGTGTGCGTATACACGTGTGTGTTTGTGTGTGTGTGCCAATAAAGTATTAAATTAGATTTTTATGAATTACTGTCTAGTTTTGAATGAAATGTATAAGATCTGGGGTGGTCTGTGTGTGTGTGTGTGCACGCACATGTGTGTGTTTGTGTGTGTGCCAATAAAGTGTTAAATTAGATTTTTATGAATTACTGTGTAGTTTTGAATGAAGTGTTTAATATCTGAGGTGGTCTGCTGTGTGTGTGTGTGTGTGTGTGTGTGTGTGTGTGTGTATGTGTGTGTGTGTGTGTGTGTGTGTGTGCTTCATAAGTGATCGCAGACCTTCAGTGAAACAATGTCCACCTGTCAACGCCCTCTCCTGATTGGAGCGTCCAGCTTCCAGGGCTGGAAGCTGATTGGCTCGGGGAGCTTTGGGCAGATCTTCAAAGCCAGGCATCGCGAGTGGGGCTGCGACGTGGCCGTCAAACTGCTCCGCGGTGACGACGGGTAAGCGGGAAGAAAAGAAAAGTATTTTACCAAATAAAGGTACGGATTACCCATGATGCATTCCAACCCCCCCCCCCCCCCCCCACACACACACACACACACACACACACACAGGCCCAGCGCGTCGTTGCTGCGGGAGATCGACATGATGCGCCTGGGCAGCAGCCCGCACGTCATCCCGGTCCGAGGGGTCTTCAGGGGTCGGGTACCCCACTCGTCCCACGACCAGCTGGGCGTGGTCATGGACTTCATGGAGAAAGGGTCCCTCGCCACGCTCCAGGTACTCCTTCAGCTCCAGCCTCAGAGTACAGGAACAATCGGAAAAAGTACGAGTACGTTTGGATTTGTGCATACGACACATATAAATATGACGATTACATCGGGTGAACAGAACATTAATTGGCAACTATTTCAATCGCTGATGTTAATTTTTTTTCGTGTCAACCTTTTTGATGCTCGTCATCACCTTCACTTCCTGTCCGTGATGTAATGCACCTGTACTGCATGTCGTAGAACAATACGATAAAATCTATTTTTTCTTTTTTCTTTTTCTTTTCTTTTACACATTTGTTATTTTACTAATATTTCATTTTATATTTTATATTTTATTATATATTATTATATTTCATATTTTATTTTCACAACGTAAGAAAACATGCAGAGCACACATACATTAAACATTACACAACAATTACAAACAAATTTGGGAAAAAGACAAAATGCACAAGTAGATGAAATATAATTAATTAAATTAAATCAAATAGATAATTCCCCCCCACACAAGTTGGAGTACAGGATGATGAGACAGCACGGAGATACCGCAATAAAACACAGTGCATAATTCTGAAATATAAATAGTTACCGGCCTATGGTACCGCGAGTGTTGTACACTACTCTAAGGCTGCTAGATATTAAAAAAATAACAGACCCTTAATTCAGCCATCTGACCAAAACCAAACCCTCTTACAGGACCGCTTACACGAAGCTCCGCACTGGCCGCTGGTCTTCAGGCTGGCCCACCAAGTGGCTCTGGGGGTGAACTTCCTCCACAGCCTGTCCCCCACCCTGCTCCACCTGGACCTGAAGCCCGGCAACGTGCTGCTGGACAACGACCTCAACGCCAAGGTGAGCCGAGGCCGGCCTACTTCGCTGAAGGGCGGGAGCGAGTCGTTCAAACTCTTTAGTGAGCATTAGTGTCACCTAGTGGTACGATGCAGATTGCAGCCAACCAAATACATGGAGAGACGGATGTTTAGGATTTTAGTTCAGCATATCAATACTCTGCTTTTTTCTAAATGACGACATAGTTAACTTTGTGTAAGATCCATAGAGTCGGATCAAAAAGAATCAAACGTTGTTTCCCCCTAAATGTTGTAACTTGATTATAAGCAGAAATGATGACGATAAAAAAAGGTAGTGACGTCGCATGCGGCCTCCCGCACGATGATTCATAAGGGAAGTAAAACTGATCTGCAACCTGTTTTTAATTTAATGCATTCGTTTACATTTCATCACATCTTCACACATTCTCACAGCACAATGTGTTTGTCTCATCTCATTCAAAGTAACATTTCTTGTAGAATATACAAAAGGAAGAATTGATCCGTATTCATGAAACGCCATTTATCAGTTTTTGGGACAAATCATCACATTTTTGCCCAATTTCTATTGTAATCTCAAAGAAAATCAAAATAGTTGCCAATTTATTTCCTGTCAATCAAAGGAATTATTTATAAAACAATTCTTGAGAGTTATAAGTTTGATTGAAATGTATTTATATGGAATATGTATGTGGGTGTATATCTATCTATATATACATATATCTATATATATATATATATATATATATAGATATAGATATATCTATATATATATTTATTTTCTTTATTTTTCTTTATTTTATATTATTTTTTGATTTATTTGTTAATAATTAAGGATAGGAATATATAAGCATATTTTGCTTCTACCTATACCTTTTCAGTTTTTCAGTTTGATATATTATATAGAATAATATTGTATTTGATTGACTGAATAAAAATATGCATCAACTAATTGATCTATTTACTCATCCCTTTCCTTTCAGTCGGGTAATTCAATTAATCACAACTTTATTTTTAAAGTTTTTGTGTGTTTTAATCTTAAACTGTCAGTGAAGTAAAAACCTTTTGCTCATTCTCTCTCCAGATTGCAGATTTTGGCCTCTCCCGGATTTGCCACAGCGTCTCGCGGTGTTCCCGGGTGGTCGGCGAGGAGGGAGGCGGGACCACCAGCTACATGCCGCCGGAGGCGTTTGACCTGGCCTACAAACCGGGCCGAGCCTACGACATCTACAGGTACACAAAGAGTGTGTAACGCCTCACATGAGGACCAACAATGACACAAAACTGACAGGCGGCGATGACATTTTTGACTTTTAATAAAATATATAAAAGAATTTTTGTAATGCAGTTGCATAGTTTTCTGCTACCAACTATGCCATGGACCTGTTGATGCTCCGCCCACTCCTCTCTACCTCCATCTGCCTGAAGGATCATGGAGGTCTGGATCGTGGTTCATGCCTACTACCAACTATGCATACACTCTGTCATATTCATTGAATGTGTTTTAACTCTAATCTGTCCTTCTGGTCACATGACATCTATTGTTCTGTCCATCCTGGAGAGGGATCCTCCTCTGTTCTCTCCTGAAGGGTTCTTCCCTTCTTTTCCCCTGAAGGGTTGTTTGGGAGTATTTCCTGATCCGATGTGAGGTCAAAGGACAGGGATGTCTATCTGTACAGATTGTAAAGCACTCTGAGACAAATTTGTAATTTGTGAGAATGAGCGATACAAATAAACTGAATTGAATTAAATCGAATAAACAAGGGATATTTCTATTTATTCAAGCAACTTTAAGGAGTCACTTCGTGTTAGTTTTGCAGCCAAATGAGGGAACTGGTTTCATGTGAGAGGAGTGAACAGTGAAGGTGTTTACCGCTTCTCGTTATTGAATGACCTAATTCAATTCAATGCCAACGGGTTATTAAACAACAAGGCTGTGTGTGGTACGATGATAATTACAAATCCCGGCATGTGTCTCTCTCTGTCTCTCTTTCAGTTACGGTATACTCCTGTGGTCCATCATCACTGGGGAGAAACCCTACGCACGTAAGCAGCCTCTCACTCACTATAAAGGTTCAATGCATCTTTGTTTTTCTCATTTTAGTGGGACTTTTTGTTGTTGTTTTTGCACTATGACACATGGTCCAATAACGACGGGACTTTATGAGTGTCACGCCGTGTGGGTGTAGCCACACCGTCTGTGTGGGCTGTGTATTTGTTTCAAGCTTGTAAACAAAAGGATCGGAAGGTTTTCGTTTGTTTAATAGAAATTAGACAATGCCATTGAAGTTTGCCTTAAGCCTGGGCGTTGCTCTCAGAAAGGCGTGAGAAATTATCTGTGCATATGTCTATATTCACTCTTCTTTCTGCTCTGTTTTGGTCTGCACCGGCTGCTTGATTTTACAGCCTTGCACTCAACCTGCAGGCTGGACAATCAAGAAAATCAAGAAAACATTTATAGTTCTATGTATTATACTTGGGATTTTGCATGCATTTTATTCTATTTTAATGTTTTTTTACTATCTGGAACTTGAGTCTGAAATAAAAGTTAGATGGATAGAAGAACTGATGAAAGACGCTAAAAGGCTCTCTTGAGGAACTTCACAGTTGGTTCGTGGATTTGTCCCGACAAGAAAAAACCTTCTGCATTCTCACGCTGTTGATAATATACAACGTATTGACGATTGCAGCTTTAAGCGCAGTAGGGAGACATACCTGAAGGTAAAAGCCTCAGTCCAGAGCAAGATGTTCAGGTACTTCTGAGGTCTCGTTAACCTCAATCCGTCTTCCGCTTCAGATGCACTGACCAGCTTGGTTCGGTTCCGCATCCCAGAGGGAGACCGCCCCCCCCTGGACCCGACCAGGTTCCAAGTTGCTGGACTCGCCGGGTTGACGAAACTCACGGAGCTCATGACGAGATGCTGGGACACCGATCCCAAAAGAAGGCCCTCCGCCCTGAGTAAGAAATAACTATTTTAGAGTCGACACTTTCCCCAACGTTACGTCTTTTAATCTACCTTTCTGTGCACAGCGTGTACAACGGAGACCGAAAAACTTTACGATATGCACAAAGCAAACATTATTGACACCGTCTATCGAGTGCTGAAGAAACTGGTGATTTTTTATTTTATTTTTCACAATAGTGACGCTGAGATGAAGTGACATTGTGACACAACGCTATACACGTCTTTTCCTTCCTCTTTCCAGGACCAAAAGGAAGAAGAAATAATGACGGAGCAGATTGAGAGGGTTCCCGACACTACGGTTTCAGGTCTGCTTTTATGTCTTTTATGCCATTTTAGTGTCTGTACGCTAAATCTGAAGCTAAAGCCAGCAGCCAGTTAGCTTAGCTTAGCTAAAGAACAGGAAACGTAGCTTAGCATTGTCCAAAAGGCCACAAAATACACCAATCAACATATCTAAATCTAATTTATTAACACGTTATATCTTATTTAATGGTGTACAAGAGCCTTGGTTGTATAAGCAGGCTTCCCTCGTTTGTAGTTTTTATGCTAAGCTAAACTAGTCTTCTGCTGGCTGCAGCTCCATATTTTTTTTTTTTAATCTAGGTTTTTCTTTGAATTTTGTGCTTTCAGATTTGTGCTTTTCAAACTTTTAACTTTAATAATAAATCCATAATAGAAACCAGGACATGAATTAAGATTATTTACATAATTACATCGTTTCACTGACTTAGTTGGATTGAGCCATTTTAGCTAGATACAAAGATTTCTGTTGCAAAATAACAACAATTTAATTACATACATGTTATTGTATATATATTTTTTGCAGTGAGCGAACGTGAGAAAATTAAGATTCGTGATACCGTGCCAACAGGTCGCCCACCAATCCAGGTGAGATTCAGTCGATTCACCCGGTCGCTGCAATAATAGATTAAACATTATCTAAAAATGTTTAATCTATTATTAAAAAAATTATAAAACATTATTTTATTGTATTTAAAACCGAGGAAATGTAAAAAAAAATTCAGAAAGGCTCCGTTACAAAACGCTATCTCAGTTCCCTTAATAGAGAACAGACCACACTTTACGGTCATCTCTCACAATGCAGTCTGTGATATATTAGTTATTGTATTATTATGCCACATTTTGACGAATGCTGTGGTGCTTTTATACACAGCACTTTATTTTTGCTGCCTTATGGGAAATATTACATTCATCACAGCCTCGATGACTTTTTCTAGCCCGGATAGGCAACTGGTGACTGAATATGACCGAGACGATACATGAAAGATGATGCTATTTGCTTTCTAACTTTAGTCCATGTCATTTCACTGACTATGTAGCTTTATCCATCAGCTGGTTAGCTTAGCATAAAGAAACAAATGGGGAAACTTCTAGCACTGTTCTAAAGCTCACTGATTAACATGTAGTATTATGTTATATATAATCCGTACAAATGTGAAAGTATTTCAAAGATTTAAACGATTTAAAGTAGGGAGAAAACTATTTGTCTGTCTCATTGTGGTCTTGATGAACAACATAGACAACATACCAGTTGTTTCCTCGAATGCTACACGTACTGTATAAAGCAAACTGGTAATCAACTGTAGTCTTTGTTGTGATTACAGTGCAACTTTTACTTCCCTTTGTTGCAGGAAATGGACGGCAGAGGTCAAACAAATAGAAGAGATGTAGAGAGAGCCAGAGGTAAAAAGGAAGAAAGACGGAAACTCTCTGTCAGACAACAAATCAAGTATTAAGGCTTCATGTTTTCAGGTATTTGTCTTCCCTTGTAGGTCTGCCTTCATCTCAACCTTCGAGGTGGTGCTATGATGACGTGAGCCGCCAGTCGACCGCCAAAGGAGTGAAACGGTCCTTAGTTTGCCCAATTCAATCGTCCCCGTCGTCTCCTTTGACCCGGACGTCCCATCAAAACGGAACAGACAAACCATCCCACCGGTGTTTTGAACGAAGCCAGCCTTCTCTGAATTGCGTGGGTGTTGCATTTTTAGATTGAAAGTCTTCATTTCGTTGCACATTTACTGTACATTCATCCAAACTGAAACTGTAGTTAAAATTGATCTTTCAAGCAGAACGATCTGTCTCCACAAGTCTTGTAGTACTTATGCTGCGTTCACACCAAAATCGTTGCAAATATTCAAGCAAATATTCAGGCGAATGAGGCTAATTTTGCCACTCGATTCGCGTAATTCGTGCCACGCAATTCGCGTAATTTGTGCTACGCAATTCGCGTAATTCGTGCTAGGCAATTCGCGTAATTCGTGCTACGCAATTCACGCAATTTGTGCCACGCAATTTGCATCATTTGTGCCACGTAATTCTCGTCATTCGTGCCATGTAATTCTCGTCATTCGTGCCATGTAATTCTCGTCATTCGTGCAATCGCGTCTGTGCATCGATCTACTCGTGCGAAAAGAATTTGCAATGCTTTTAGATGTGAACGCAGCATTAGTGTGCTAAGTAATCAATTCTCATGAACACGGCATTTTATTCGAAGACTTTTTCACCCCCTCTCTCTTTTAATTTTTTGTATCGTGCAGCGTCAGCTTTCCAGCCCCGACACGTTAGCTTGCCAACCCGCCGCTGCTGCCGCCGCCGGAGTCCAAATTAACCTTTGCCATGTGACCGGGGTACAGTATGGCAACAACAACACCATGAACCTCCAAGTGGGGGAGCGCCCGCCAAGGAAACGGCACCCAACGGCACCGCCTTGAGTCGACCTCCGAGGAAGCTGCAAGGACAAGACGGGAGGGGGTTAAATTCTCTAATTCCCTGATTCAGTTCTTGACGCTTGAATCATCCTTTCCTGCACAACAGCAAGGTCATTTTTTGTGTGAGTTTTTAACAACCAGTTTGCTCTCTTTTTGTAAATATCTGGACAGAATTCATGTTATTACATTTTTAATTTTGCATCTTTTATTAGAACAATTTAAACCAAATGAGCTCCAACTCTCACACCTCTCTTTTGCCCTGTCAGCAGTATAAATAGGAGCCAAGTCTGGACATATGGTTCTACTCTAACGCCAACTGTTGTCAACAAATATATCCTCAGTTGCAGTGCCAGCTCACATTCAAGTGCCAGAAATGACCAAAAACAGATTGATTATTAATCAAAACAGATAGATATAGTCTTCATTGTTTTTTATTTCAGCCTTATTGACAGGTGAACACCTGACCAATCATTTGTCAAGGAGGTTCAAACTAAAATAAGGAATAATTTGTATTATGCATTGAAATATTGATCATTAAACTAGATTGTATATATATATTTTGGAAAGTGCAATTTTTTTTTACTTCATGCATTAGAACTTAGAAATTTTGATTTTAAGAACTTCATTACACATTTGATATAAACTTTTTAACTGCTAACGGTGCTGCCATAACATTTTATAACTTGAATACTTCACTCAGTAGAAGCGTGATGTAGGCTAGCTTCAATGAAGTGGAAAACAAGAGAATTACTTTAGTTTACATAACTCTTAGATGGCATATTGCCAGACTTTAATCCTAAAGGTACTTAAGTGTATTTGTTTTTGTGTGATTTCAAACACCAAAATCAGGGTTCCTTGGCAACTTCATTCAAGTTTACATAATTCAGGTGGAAAATATCTGAGTTGCAATAATTAATCAATTAATCGTCTATCAGGAAATGTGTTATCATAGTAGATAAATGATTGACTTTGTTTTTAAAGGGAAAATTCTCTGGTTTCAGCTTCTGAAATGAGATAATTTGCCATTTTTTCTTTTCTTTTTTTATAATTGCAAATATATCTGGGGTTTTGAGTCACTGGCCGAACAAATCGCAGATCTGTCACAATTACTCGATTCATTGATTAGTCAAATGTCAAAACGTTTTCCTCATCACACTATCGCCAAAAAGTTCTGTCTTCTCAAATGTAAGAATGCTGCTGTTTTTTTCTTTTCTGTAAATGGAGTATCTTTGTAAAGTCTTGCTTTTTAATAAAATGTAATATAAGATCCTGTCCCCATTTTGCTAATACAGTCCCTGAATTCCTCTTTTCATTAATTAGATTTTGGTGTCATGTTGCGTGGTGGTAAAGTCTGTAGGTGGCGCTCTCGTTTTACTGTTCAGCTCGTGACACATACTTGTGTTTTCAACATGTCTTTTATTCTAATATATTCATATATCAAAGCTAAAAAAAGATCATGCATATTGCGTATAACATATTTAAATCCTTTGTTACACTAAGTTGATCTAGTTATAGTGCACTCCGGACACGGATATCCAAAGTGCTTACACAGGTCTCTGCTGTGCAGCCGGCCGTTGACTCTAATGCGTTGTGATGGTATCGTGTGAACTCAGCAGGCTCCTGGCACCAGACCCCTTCCTCTACTGCCAGGCCACCATCTGCCACCCGATCCACCGCAGAGATCCCACACGAGACTCTATGCGTACAAAGGTCTTTACAAAAGAGATGCAAAATATTAAATATATAGATTTAACTATCAATAGTGGAGCGTGGACAATGTTTTTGTTCAGAATCCTTTCTTCACCTACCCTGAAGGCAACCTTTGGAGCACACCATAGTTTGCATGTTACTGTTGAGGATGGACGGGAACACACCTGGACGGATATCACTGGAAGAAAACAGCGGTAGACTTTTACTTCAAATCTATAAAGCGTTTAATTAGAAAATCATGATACAGTTAGACAGACATGCATGGACCCAAAGTTCAGAGCTGACACCATTCAAGGCCTCACAGCTGAAGAAAGAGGTGCTGAACAGAGCACATGCGGCCATTAAAATACACATCAAGACCACTTCTGATTGGTCTGAAACAAAGAGGGCGGTGTCTTCTCATTGGTTCTTGCTCCTCTGCTTCCGCCGTTGTATGAATATTCATTAGTCCTTGTTGGCTCGTGGATGAGAGAATATGTTGTGAAAAGAGTGGGAAAGGAAGAGTTATGTTTGACTTGACACTTTCCTGATAGCTTCCCCAACAGAGCTGGGGAGTGTGGCACTCTTATCTCTTCCAGGATGGGATGTGGCGTCTCCAGGAAGTCTCTCTCAGGAGAGCAACAAAGAGGCTCCTATCAGTAAATAAGGATGCCCATGAGGGCATGAAAAGAGTGTGTGTCAGAAAGAGGCCCTGTGGTTGACCCCAGCCACTTACTGCTACGTCTGGACCGTGTCTTATCTTAAAGCGACACTATGTAACTTTTCCCCTGTAGCGCCCCCTTCAGGTATTTAACGTCTGGTCTCGAGCCATATATGGCTCTTCCGGCTCGTCTGCTCCCAGCTGATCGCGACCGGGCTGCGGCTGAACGCGACTCGCTGCCGCTGATCAGCGGTAGCCAGGTGTTCAACACAGCAGCGTGTCACTCCGTCTCTACGAGTCGCGTAGCGGAGCAAATAAAAAGTCACCTGGAGCGTGGACCGGCTCTATAAGACGTTGCGTAAAGCTGCCAGACAGCAAGTTGAACTACTTCCGCCGGAAGTACCGGGTCGGTCCCAACCATCTTACATTCAGCAGTATTCAGCCCACAGACCCCCGATGGCGGAGGAGCAAATCAACATATTAAAAGTCATTGTAGCGGCACAATTTTTTTCAAGCTGTTATTTTAAGGTGGAAAAGTTACATAGTGGGGCTTTAACTGTGCTCAGTGAAGGTCACTAGTTGTTTCTCCTGGGCTGTGAGTATATAGGAGTCTTTGTTCTAAACATCTCTATGCGTGAGGTGTGGGAGGGGGGGGTGCATAAAACACTCTTGTGTGTCACGATCCTCTACTCGATCATACCAGGTGCAGAAATGCCCTTGTTGAAGCTTTTAACCTTCCGTGACCTTTCCACTTTACACATAATATTAATGCACACAATAATAGGGAAAGCTAAGCAAAAGTATATATTCTTTACACTACTTTTAGAACAACCTGTCATGTGTGCATTCATAGAGCTATGCGTTGGGTGTGGTGCAGGTCTTTTCAAAGATGTTGTTGTCAACGTTAGGTCAATGACCTAAATCGAAATGTTCAAATGAGTAAGAAGACAGGATTGACTTTTATTGTCTGGCATATTTTCTGGCAACTGTCTGTCAATCAGTGGGTTTACACTTCAATCCCCGCCCTAGTCGATGTGTCCTTGAGCTAGATGTTTAATCCCTGAATGTCTCCCTGTAGCTGTGTCTACAGTGTGTGAATGTAACATGGTTGCAAGTCGCTTTGGATAAAAGCATCAGCTAAATGTAATCCATTTGACTATTTATTGCAGGCGTTACAAATATGACAATGAGAGCAATTTTTTAAAACAAATTTTATAGACATAATGTAATTAAGTAGCAAATGATTATAAATAATAAACTAATAGTTGAAAGATAAATTGTAATGCTAAAAATGAATATATAGTTTTTAACTTAAATCAGTTGTCACAATTCATACACACACTTTGTCACTGGTGATTTTATTTTTTAACTCCTCCGCAAGCTACCGTTAGCTTACTTCAACAAACCAACAATATTTATTCTCCTACAGGATACAAAATAAATCAGTTAAAATTTAACACACATTAATAATGTAGATATTTTTTAGATTTTGTGTCACTAACGAGGATAACATCATTTCTGATAGTTTTCTGTACACTGCAAACACAAACTGCTAATAGCTAATTTGACGTAAACTTAAATGGTGCCTATGGCAAATGAAAAATGGAAACTAAACAAGTTTGGACACAATTAACTCTCCAACTCCATGGTTTTACTCAAATTATGGGACATTTAGTTTTTCTGAGCTACATGGGTAAATAAGTAGACATAGCTGGAGAGACAATAAACACAATACGTATCTTGATTGCCACAAACATTTTCCACCTTAAAGTTCATGCATTAAAAAACGAAAATCGAAAATCTCTGACTGGCTGACTCTAGTTGTTGTAAGCAAGCAAAGACGACACATGACAACAGTCAGACAACCGTGAGACATAAAAAGTACGAAACGGAAATGGGAATTGTCTGGATTATTCGGTGTTGAGTGATCTCACTCGTTCTGATACACAAAGACGCATGAAAGCAGTTTGATGAAATCTTATGTGCATCGATTAATTCTTCTTTTTTGCAAACCCTTGACTGTGACAGGAACAAAACCCTACCTTCAGCCTAATCTACAAGGGGAACACCAGAAACCCAGAGAAAGTGGAGTACTTCCATCCCCCCATCAGGTTCCCCCTCTCCAGTTTGAGAGAGGCCTTGTCCCCCCTCTCCATCATCACCAGCCCGGCGTTGGTGGCAGCTTCTCTGGTGACGTCCTGATCACCTGCAAAGGCGGAAATCACCGGCCAGCCGTTGAGAACTAAACTCACCTGGGAAAGATGGGTGAGGAGATGGAGAACACTTAGCAAGGAAATAAATGTGATCTTTTAAAAAAAACATAGTACTAATGGTCCAGACATGAATCAAAGGGCCACAACACGGGTTGTGTGGTTTACGCAGACCAAAGAATATGGAGGACTAAAAATGACTTAAGTATAAATAAATAAATAAATGAATAAATATAGGAATAAATTAATAAATCATTAAATAATTGTATAAATGATTAAATAAATGTATAAATAAATAAATAAATGTATAAATAAATAAATAAATATGGGAATGAATGAATATAAATCAACAGGATAACATTAAATAAATATATTTCTACATTTCTGTATTTCTTCATTTATTTATTTCTCTATTTATGTGTCCACACGTATTTCTTCATTTATTTATTTCTCTATTTATGTGTCCACACGTATTTCTTCATTTATTTATGTGTGACATTTACGTGTCCGTATATTCAAATGAGCTGTGCGGTCCGAACCTCTGTCTAAAGCCTGATTGGTGAAGTCGGGGAGCAAGACAGAAACAATCGATCCCTAGCACTTGGATCTGTAGACGAACAGCGTTTATTATGCGTTCTTGTCTGTACATTCTAAATACTACTGTTGAGTCTCGGAATGTAATTTAAGGATGTTTTCAGCCGAGAAGTTAGTAGTTTAAGCATCAAATCTGTGGTCGGTTTATCGAGATTCAGCCTGATAAGGATCTGCGACGGAGATTTGAGGTCCTGCTCGGGGACCACTGAGCTCCAGGCGCCGGGTGCTCAGCGCGCTGCGTGGCCGCCGACAGCAGCCGGATCTCGGCAGGACTTTTTTAAATGCTCCGCTGGCTCTGATGTTTCCGTAGCGGCTAAACATGAGATATACATAGGTTTGGGAGGATCTAAAGAGCACAATAGTTTATTATTTATTAAAAGATAACTTTACGTCAATTTGACTGAGGGTTAAGATTCATAACTTCATATTGTAGCGACCCTGGGTCAGGAAAGCTACGAGACGTTGTATAGTTAATACCGTTTATTCGTAGCCTACGCCAAACGACAGTGAACACCGCAACACATTCTACTCCACTGTAAAGTATGTTACAGTGAATAATTGGAGTAAATTCATGAGCAACAGCAGTTGATGTGGTGACGTCACAAGACCTGAAAGACGTCCTGCGTCCTCGAGAGTCTGGACTCCCGAGACCAGACTCCCAAGACCAGACCCCAAGACCAGACCCCAAGACCAGACCCCCAAGACCAGACTGCAAAAGAACACAAGTCTGTTCTCAGTGTACTTGGAATTGATAAACGGCTGTAGTCAAAAAGCTGTCTCAGCTAACTCCTGCTAACGGTGAGCTGAGCGAGTCAACTTCAGCATCATGTGCCAGGCAGGAGAAGTATAGAGCACAACACACCAGGTGCATCACACTCCTGTGACCAATCAGGCTTTAGACAGAGGTTCGGACCGCCCAGCTCATTTGAATATACGGACACGTAAATGTCACACATACATAAATGAAGAAATACGTGTGGACACATAAATAGAGAAATAAATAAATGAAGAAATACAGAAATGTATAAATATATTTATTTAATGATTTCCTGTTGATTTATAACTTATATTCATTCATTCCTATATTTATTTATTTATTTATACATTTATTTAGTTATTTATACTTTTATTTAAGCATTTATACATTTATTTATACATTTATTTAAGGATTTATTTATTTATTCCTATATTTATTCATTTATTTATTTATTTATACTTATGTCATTTTTAGTCCTCCATAAAAGAATGCATTTTCCATTCAGGATTTAATTCAAACAAACAAACAAATAACAAAGGAACTCATAATTCTGCCTCTCCTGACCTACATATAGGCCTACCAAAGGTTACCAAGTTAACAACCAAAAGACTAAGTATACCGTGACAACGACTAAGATGGTATTCTTACTTGTATTGTCTGCCGGTTATAAACTTTGACAACATGAAAGCTGAAACTGTAGACTCCCTTCCTGGGGGCCACAAAGACACTCCTTGCTGGATCAAAATGGCTGCCAACGTTTACTAGGATCTGGGAAGAAGAAGAGACATAGAGAGATAATTAATAACACTGAGCCATGCAACTATTCCTGGATTAAAATGTGGGAATATTTGACCAATTTTAGATTTACTTTTTGAGAAGTTCAATGCTAAATTAGTGCATGGCAAACAAGTATGGGAGGAATTTGTGAATCATCTGGTTTGAGCATCGGGAAATGTAATAGTCCTTGTGGTGGCCGGGGCGTGGTAACCTCAGCTGCGGAGGGAGTTGGGTAGTGGTTCAGTGAACAGGTGCCGGGAAGAGGCCTAATTGGCCTCAGCTGCAGGGAATCAGGTTGATTGTATCTCTCCACTATATGAGCTGCAATGGAGCTGGAGGGATGGGAGGGCAGAGCAGAGTCACCAATAAAGTACCTTGCCAAATGTTACGCTATGTGGTTTCATCCCTTGGTGCTGGGGATTGTGACTGGACTTGTTACAATCCTCTTCAACAGATTTGCCGGACAAAGTTTGCGTCACCACTAGAGTTGCCACCGTTTTTTAAGCTTCTCTGGTGAGTCCGCCCTGTCAGCAGGTCACGATAGCCTATCAATTATATAGTTAGCTAGCTAGAAAGGTAAACGGTCAAAATTGTGGCTGTAAAAAAAGATTTTAGCAATGCAACATTATAAAAGTAGGACATCAAATAATAAATTAGGCATTATAACCATGTTTAAGATAGCTAAGAGCGCAATAGTCTGATATATATTTTTTTTTATTAATGCCGTCATTGTTAATTGTTGTCTTGTTGACCGTTCAGGCACCAGTATTTTTTTAAGAACCGGTTTAGCACCGGTATCGGGAAAAACCCAAACAATAACCATCCCTAGTCACCACTCAGTTTTGTGATTGCGCCCTACTTTTAAGCCAACGAATAAACACTCATTAAAACGCGATGCATTCAGCTTAGTGTTTTGACTGAGATAACTTCCGGAAATTGGCATGTGAGGCATCTAAGTGAAAGTGCTTCCTTGCATTAACACAACATATCTTCAGTGTTCACCAGTTGATCCGTGACTTGCGCTGAGTCAAAACTGTTTTTTCACATTGAGAGAAGAAGTCCATCTCTTGGTATTAAGTGGAAATATCCCCAAACTACTGGATGGATTGGCTAAAAAACGTTGTTCCAGTGAACGTTGATGGAAAGATGATAAAAATGGGTATGTGATAATAACAATGATGACACACTCAACAACTAAACTGAACCCCATGGTCACGAAGTGGTTGGCCTCTCAATGCACCTTGTGCCTGGATAGACTCACGGTAGATGAGACTCAACTGGGGGTCAATCTTGACACTCAGAACCCATTTAAGGCCGAGCCTACAAGGGTTTATGACGCCATTGGTCTTGATTTCCGTGCATCTATGGAGCACAGAGACTTCCGATTGGGATTTGAATGTACAGCTACAGTTGTCTGACTAATTCTGGAATCACCCACCTGATCAAAGTAGATGGTCATGGTGCGGTTGCTCATCTCTGAGGGTTCGTGGTTGGTGTTTCGGATGGCGGAAAACGCCACCCGACCGGTTCCCGACCTCACCGACATGCCAAGAGCGTTACCCGAGGGCTCAGCAGTTGGGGCGGAGTCACACACCACCAGACACTTTCCTTCCAACACGATTGGCTCTGTGTCATTCTGGCAACTGACCTCTGAGGGCAACCAATGGACCAGAAGCAGCAGTCCAGCAAAAAAGACTAAGCGAGGAGCAAGGTATGCCAGGGCGGGAGGAGATGGACAGTGCATTGTTCCAAATGACGTTGCGCGTTCGGCGTTTGTGGGGTGTAGTCAGCGATAATGTGTCTTCTTGAAGAATACCTCACTTAAGCATCATAACTTCAACTGGAAATTAAACTTCAACCAAGGATTTCTGACTTCTCATGAAACATGAAATGATTAAGATAATCTTCAGCTAACAGTTCTGCCAACCAATCTATCGGAATTAGTAGGCACAAGGACGGCAGTTCCCGACAACGGCAGAAACAATGCCTCAACAATGCCTCAACAAGTAAAGTTGGAGATCATCCAGCTTTGCACACCACAGCAGAAATGGCCATTAGCCAAGCAAATTGGTTTGACGGCTGTCGAGGCTTCAGGCCTGTTGGAAAGACAAGATTACAAGGCATTATTGCGCATGACAATCTTGAATATTTTTTAAGTTTATGAAAAAAATGAGATGAAAAAAGCTTCTTTTTTTCTACGTTTATTATTTAATAAATTCTGTGAGAACCGTTGGATTAGCATTCCGATTTTACTAGTTAAAAATTGAATTCAAAACAAATAGACTTAGGAAGGTAAACATGTTTGCTTATGTTGAGAGCTGGTGGTGTTGTTTCTCTATCCCATAAGTTAGACCAAAAAACAAGCATTGAATCGAGAGAATAGCGAGTCAGAATAGCAGTGGACATGATTTTGCTGAAGGGGAAATGATGATGAGGTAATGTTTTGGCAAGGAAGAGGAAGAGCCAGCTGGACTCAGGAGGGGGTTACAGCGGACTATCACAGTCCCACCACCAAGAGGCCATCTGTGGGTAAAAATGCCTACTCTTTCTCTCCCTCTTCCCCTTTCCAACTATATCCCTGTCTCTGCATTCCTTTATACAATAATCACACATTGTACGTATAAATATACACTCGCTCGCACATGATGAGTGGCAGATTTATTGATCAGTGACTTACCATCATTCACCCAGCAGCCAACTCTTCATGCACCTGCAAGAACAGACCTATCCTTAGATACATTTATAGAAAAATAAAGAAGGAAGTCTTACATCGTTTTTGCAGGAATAGATGAATCCCTAATAAGTGCCTCGAAAACACAATCAACAAGAAGCAGGACGTTTTTTTACAAAATCAACCATGAATTAAGATATTATGCTTTGCTCATAAATATTGCCCAGACAGAACACCTACCTCTCACTTTGAACGTTGACCCAGCAGCGACATACAGAAACACGCTTTCTTCAGTTAAGTTAGACAATCCCAGGAGCCCCTGTTCTGTTCTGCTTTATCCTTCCCTCTCCTCTTTTCTTTCCCCCCATCTCTCTCTCTCTCCCTCTATCCCTCTCCAACAGCGTCTCGGTTCCAGTAGACCCCTGTGTTCGAGCGGACGTTTAATCACATCACAAGCATCGCGTCCTTCTGCTCTGACGCCTCCTCGACCCCCGACTGTTCCTGTTTCCTCCGTCCTCCAACTCCATCTCTTTCCCCTCTGAAATCCCCAAAGTGTTTATGAAGGTTTGGATAACAAAGCTCTTTATTTGCAAAGGATTGATTCATCTTGGATATCTGATTTTTAAATAGTGGGTCACGGTAAATAATTACACCCATGTTTGCCTTGTGCATACTAAACTCTTAGAAATGAGGTTTAAATACTTTGACTAAATCTATAATTAATTAAACAATATTTGCTTGAAGCAACTAAAACATAAGGAAGATGTTTTAGGCTTGGTTTAGATTGGGGAGAGATCATTGTCTTCATTCAAATATTCATTATGAAGCACAATATTTACACATTTTTACTCTAACATTCAACTAATCTTAACGCTTGTCACCTAAAATTACTTATTGAAGGACTCAAGACACAGTTTTTTCTTCACATATCTGTTGATGATGAAACTGTTGAGACATCCATAAATGAATAACTAAGGTAGCTGTAAGGTTATTACAGAAATGTACAGCTGGGTGTCATCTCCTTAACACTAGAAAAACATTACAAATGGATAATCTAGTTGGACCAGATTGATAACTATGATGACTGTGACCTCATTATATTATTTTGATAGTGTGTAATTATAGTGTTTGTTGCAGTTAAAGAGCACAGACACACATTGTAATTACATGACTCATGGACACAGGAGTACACTATTACAATGTTTCATTGTCTACTTTATGGGTTTATTTAAACCCATGTTTTGGTATCCCAACACAAACTATTGCTCTTCTTATTTATATATGAAGAAAATACTTTCAATAAATAAATGAAAACATAGTAACACCTTTTTGTTGAAATCCAGGTTGAACAATACTGCACTTGCCCTTTAAGCTGACATTGATTCTTCAAGGTGGGCCATTTTCTTTTAGGTTTTGTTGTTGCCCCCGTCCATAGCAAAGTATTGATTTGCTTCCATGCCAGGTAATTCTGCCATAATACTTTAGGTAATAGATTTATACAACCCCCAAAAAACGATTGTCGTCAAGTACAATATTTCAGGTTTTGGCTGCTGCTCATTTGCTCACCTTCCTGGAACTAATCATCGGTATTTATAATTCTAGCACGCAAATAAAACATTTGCAGCTACAGCTTGGTCTCTAGCTGTGGGGCGGCTGAAGTTTTAGCTCAGTGGGGAGAGTGGTCGTCCTGCAACCGCCAGGTTGTTGGTTCGATTCCCCCGCTATCGCCATTAGTTGCGCGTCAAAGTGTCCATGAGAAAGGAACTGGACCCCCAGTCACTCCACGGCTGTTCCCTGAAGCCATTTCTGCCTTAGTAACTTAGGATGGGTTAAAATGCAAAGAATACATTTTATATATTTATGTAATATGACAATACAAGTCTTTCTTTCTTCAATACCTGCACAACTGCCTGATGTCCTCAAGTAATGTGTGGAAGCTACGAGGAGACAACTAAATTATGACTAATTAGCTGAGGAGGAGCTAAACAGGAATAAGACTTATCCCTCTGAAAATAAGGAGTGTCTCTGAATATATAAAGCCAGCTGCGTTCTGAACTGACACACAGGACAGGACACTCGGCAAGGCAACACATCAAGGTAGACACAACTATTATGTCTATATTTGTGTGCGCAGATATTAAAAACATGTTAAAGTATTGTTCTATACCAATATTATTGATAACTAGTAAATGGTTTACTTTTCTTTTGTAGTTTAAAAAAAATCAAAAATCAGATGGCAAAAGTTATGTTCATTGTTGTTTTTTTAAAACTCATTTTGGTATTATTCAAAAATATAAGTGCTGTAATTGTTATATTCCTTTACAGTGTCTTTGTTAGCTGTTTTCTGCAGGAACAGTCTTTTTATTTAACGTTTCTGTGTGACGGGACTTCTGATTTCAAATGAACTACAGTACAAACTTGTATTGCACAAATGTGAGAAGTTGCCCATAGCAGTTATGTGACATCTTTAAAATTCCTAAAAGACTTATCGCAGAATTTTAATTATATAACCTGCCGACTAGCACAGGTTTGACGAAGCAAAAATATTTGTTTAGACACTTTAAAGTTAAGTGCCATATGTTTTGTTCCAGCTGCAAACATGGCCCTTCCCGTGCCGGTTGAGGAGCAGTTCATGTGCTGCATCTGTCTGGACATCTTTCGAGACCCGACCTCCACCCCCTGTGGTCACAACTTTTGCCTGGACTGCATCGAGGACTACTGGGATACGACGAGGGAGTGTGAGTGTCCGCTGTGCAAAGAGACTTTCAGCGCTCGCCCAAAACTCAGCATTAACTACGGATTTTCTGAAATCATTGACTTCTATATAAGGTTTGTTATTACAAGCTGTCTCTTTTTAAATTCTTCCAGCAACCCCATAATACCTGACATATTGTAATTTCATTGAGATCTAACAGAATTTGATTGAAATCCAAAGGTCTCAATGGGAGAAGAACCCGGGAAGCAGGAATAATTCCCTCGTCCAACTTTCGGAGGCTGACGGAGTTCCGTGTAACGTCTGCTGCGGAGTCAAAACCCCATCGGTTCAGTCGTGTCTGACGTGCATGGCATCTTATTGTGAACTTCACCTCACGCCACACCAGAGGGATCCAATGCTGCAGAGACACCAGCTGATGGATCCGGATGTTTTCACCGTCAGTCACCACTGCAGAAAACACAAGAAACCGCTGACGATGTTCTGCGTTAGTGACCAGAAGCCTGTTTGTGTGAGATGCACAGAGAGGGAACACAAACACCACAACACAGTTCCCATCGCGAAGGAGAGGAAGAAGGTCAAGGTGAGACAACTGGTCTTTTAGTCTTCATCTGCATGTCAATGTTGCCAATTTTGATCTCTTTCACAGAATCTGTCCTTATGCTTGCTTTTTTCTCAAGTATAAATATCTCAATGTTTCATTATCATTTAACATGACCTTCTTTCTTTTGCAGATCTCTTTGAGGGACACTAAGACAAGCCTGAAACAGATGATCCAAGCCAGACGCAAATCATTGGATCAGATCACAACTTCTGTGGATCAAAGCAAAGTATGTTTCTTTTAAAGTAAAGGTCTCACTGGGCACGTGTTCCTGTTTTAACTGTAGAAGTAACCGTATTTATCGTTTTAATCGACAGCAAATCACAGAAAGGGAGATAGAGGGCAGTGATCGGGTCTGCAGCTTGCTGATAACCAGCATCAAGAGGAACCAGGCCAGGCTGGTGGATGAGATGGTGGAGAAACAGCAACAAGCTGAGATGAGAGCCCATGAGCTGTCCGAGGAGCTGCTGCAGGAAATCCATGCGCTGCAGGCGAGAGGCATCGAGCTGAAGCAGCTGGAGCAAGATCAGAGCCCGATTCACCTCCTGCAGGTGAGATACCTGAAGGGAATTCAACTTTACTCTGCAGCGTCAACGTTTCTTAACAAGTGTGATCATGACAAATCTGTGAATCTTTCCCATTTTCAGAGATTCCAATCTCGGAGTCGACTCCCATCCACTAGAGACTGGTCTGAGGTCCCAGTCCACGCTGATAACTGCATTGGGATGGTGACGAAAGCTTTTTCCGAGCTTGTCGACATCTGCCAGGATCTCTCAGACAAACTCTCTGCAGATGGTCAGTAGTCCTTTGGAAAAAAACATGATCTACTTCACAAACTACAAAGATTGTTGTGAAATTCAGTTCAGGAAAATAACCTTTTTATTTTGTCTTTTGCAGAAGCAGACAAGCTGAATCAATATGCAGGTGTGTTACGTGTGTATAATCGAACATCCATTGCTTTGTTCAATACTTTAACCTTGATTACTTCCTCTTCCAATGACCTCACTCACTGTTCTTTTTTGTTTCGGCAGCCAATGTCACTCTGGACCCTGAGACTGCTTCAGGCTGGCTCGTCCTGTCTCCGGACAGAAAGAAGGTATTGTCTCATTGTACGATCAGTATATTAAATGCATGAAGGGCACAGCTTTATTAAGCAACTAAAAGTCCTCACATTTGAAGACACACAAGTTTGAGCTTCAAATTGTCGAGCATCCGCTCTGAAACATCCTGTAATAGTAACGATGATAATGTTGATCCACAGGCGACCGTCAGCAGCCAGAAGACAAATTTACTCCCAGACAATCCTCAGCGGTTTGACTCCTGCGTCTGCGTTCTGGGGAAACAAAGTTTTGCATCTGGAAGACACTATTGGGTGATTCAGGTAAGGAGCTCAGATACAGCAACACTTTAAACTAGAAGTACTCTTAAACAGAAGTTTAAGACTTCAATGAATTTAAATAATACCCTCTGATTCTAGTTCAAGTTCTACATGTAGTATGTTCAAACACAATCGGCCTAACGTGAATCACAATCTCATGTCTGACTGTATTTCGTGCTGCAGGTTGGAAACAAAGCCGACTGGGATCTTGGCGTGACCCGGGAGTCCATCAGCAGGAAGGGGACCATCTTGGTGCGTCCTGATAACGGTTATTGGGCGATCTGTCGGCGCCAAGGCGGCAGCCTCAGCGCCTGCGCCGGCCCCTCCGTCACCCTCCGCCTCCAGGAAACCCCCCAGAAAGTGGGCGTGTTCCTGGACTACGAGAAAGGATCGGTATCCTTCTACGACGCCGATGCCAAGACCCACATTTACACTTTCAGCGGGTGTGACTTCAATGAGCCCCTCAACCCGTACTTCAACCCGTGTGTTCTAGATGATGGGAAGAACACCGCCCCGCTGGTCATCTGTCCTCTTGAGGAAGGAGTCATTGAAGGACAGGACGTGACCATTGAGTCAGCTATGTGATAGAATGGTACTAACGAAGTCTTCATAATTATGTTTAAATAATGTATTGTTCTGGACTAGTATCTAACCCACACTGGCATTAATGAAGTTTAGTATTATGAGATGCCTTTGTTTTTAATGAAACATGCTGCACATGCTTTCACTGCCAAGAATATGGATGCAATGTTTACACTATTTCTGACCCCATGAATTATATTCTTTTCTCAGTTTCACACTGTTCTATCAATCAAATGATACCAGACTCATGTGTTTGTAAATGGAAATTCATGTATATAAAAGTCAGAAGGTTATATATCACACCAGATAATCTCTTTTATTTTTATACATCTATATAACCAGAATAAAGGACATGTGTTCACATTGTATTGTTATTTTACAGGTTATAACACAATCACACCCCTATGAAGATTAGAAAAAACTATACAGGTCCTGATCCACCCACAAATTCATCCTCCAGTTAAAAGTGGTGTTGAAGTGTCTTTTAGTGAGACCTGAACCCCCAGTGACTCTCCGGGCGCTTCACAGCAGCCCACTGTTTCTAGAATGCTAAGGATGGTTTAAATGCAATAACTTATTTGAATAAATTAAATAGGCCATGTTCACCCTATTACCTCACCTTTTTAAAAACGCATATTCTCTTCTACGGTCACCCTGAGCGGCGTCACTTTGACGGAGTTTTAGATGAGAGCACCGAGGAGGAAGGAGTTATGTAACACTCCGGAGGACGAACACAAAAGCACTCTTTAATGAGTCAAAAGTTTCACAAAAACAACAAAGTCCAAAAGGGGCAGGCAGAGAATCCAGGTTCCAAACAGGCAGGGTCAACGGGTAGAACCAGGAACACGGGAAAATCACACAGAATTAGAGACAACCATAGACAACAATCCTACAGGAGACAAGGGAAAGACTGACACAATATATAGGGGTGAAACACAGGTGTACGACAGACAGTAACGAGACAAGAGTGGCTGAGGACAGGTTCTGGGAATTAAACAATTAAGACAAAGACAGAGGAGACAGGAGACACGGAACACAGAAGCGGGGTGTTACTGTACCCCCTTCTTAAGGGACGGATACCAGACGTCCCAAAGGATCAACAAGGGTGGGTGGAGGGGAGCCGGCGGAGGGACAAAGGGCATGGCAGAAGCAGGACCGGCAGGAGAAAGGCGCTCCGGGCGGCGGGCTGGAGTACAGGGATGCTGGGGTACCGGGCACAGGAGAGACCGGGGTCTGGAGCCGGTTGGGATGGTGACGGGACACTAGGAACCGGAAGTGGGAGAGGGGGAGACTGCGACGGGACATTGGGAACTGGAGCCGGATGAGACGGCTATTTGACACTGGGAACCGGAAGTGGGAGAGGGGGAGACTGCGACGGGACACTGGGAACTGGAAGCGGGCAAGGAAGGGGGGGACGGAACAGTCAAGAGTGGGACGGGGTAAACGGCCGGGACGCCGGTGAAACACGGGGAGCCGGGACACAGGGAACTACCACCGGGCGGGATGGGGACGGAATAGGAAGAGACGGGGCTGGCGGTGCCGGCCCATCCGGCGACCGGGAACCGTAGCCGGCCAACACCGGCTCGCTCGGGAGTTGCAGATCCCTCAGCTGTTCGGTCAAAGAACTCTGTTGGTCGTGGAGCTCCTTGTACCTCCCAGAGATTAACTGCTCAATCCTTGAAAGACGCTCTTCTTGCGTCTAGAGAGCTGAGCACACACTGTCCTCTGCTGACTCAATCATGGTCGGATTGTTCCGTCACGTCTTTGTGATGGGGTGAGGCTCAGGCGCAGAGAGACAGGCTTGACGCAAAATGATTGACAAAAAAGTAAAGTTTCACAAAAACAACAAAGTCCAAAAGGGGCAGGCAGGGTCAACGGGCAGAACCAGGAACACGGACAGGACGACGGGAAAAGCACACAGAACTAGAGACGACAATAGACAACGGCCGTTTATCAATCAGCGTACTTGTGCGTCCTTTCCTCTACTTGTGTCCTCGTGGACTCGTGAAACGTCATCAGTCTCAGCCCGGGTTCATGTTCCAATTCAAAGTTCGCTTCCCGCAAAGCACGGTCAAAATGCCCGGATGTGACTTGATCCTCCCACTTTACCCAGGATGCATCACAGGAGACTTGTGCGTACTCTGGCCAGCAGATATCCCACAATGCATTTCACCAGCAACCGGAAACAATAGCGGAGGAGAAAATAAACTACTGAAAGTTGACTTTTTATAAATACTACTGTTGTTGAGTCAAGGAATGTCATTTTAGGATGTTTTGTTTATTTGACTGTAAAAAATAATTTCCAGTGAATAATTAGAATAAACTCAGGAGCAAGAACAGCTGATGTGGTGACGTCATCAAGTCAGCTGTTGTTCCAATCGCAGAAAGACCGTCCTCCCGTTGTCCCGTCCTCCCGTCCTCCGGAGTCTGGGCTCCCGAGACCAGACACCAAAAGAACACAAGTCTGCAGTCGTGTACTTTGAATTGAGAAACAGCCAGGGTGTAACACCGGGAGCCGCAATAGAGGGGCGCTTTCTGACGCTTCTCATCCCATCCTCGTCGCCAAATCACGGGAGTTGATTTTCGTTGAAAAGACTGGTCACAGATGGGGTTGGAGTTGAAGATCAATTTAGTAGAATTCTTTATTAATCATGAATATTTAAAATAAAAAAACCTACAAAAATAGAATGAAAATGCATAAGATAGACAAGAAAAGCTAAAAGAAAGAAACAATTACATAATTAAATCGGATCTGTGTTGGCATGTGTGAGTGCAATGTGAAATAATATATGTTAGGTTCTGTGTGTTTCATGTTTTAGGTTGAAGTCCCTGTCTTGTTTCCTGTTGCCCTGCTCTTCCCTCCCTGTGCTTGTCGGTTTCTTTCCTGATTGTTGCCAGCCACGCCCTGATTGTCTCCACCTGTGTCTCGTCTCCCTGTGTATTTAATCTGTGTCTTTCTGTGTATCCGGTGTCGGATCGTTTCGGTTCCTGCATCGTGTTTGTTCGTGTTCCTGTGCGGGAAATAAACCTGTTTGTTCGAGAAACTCTGTTGCGTTTGGGTCCTCATCACCAAGATCCATAACAGAACGATCCGACCAAGGAGAATGGACCCAGCATTAAGTGTTACATATTTATTCCGTCCGCTCTACCCATCTGTCTGCCATCCCGGCTTTCCTCCTGTCTACCAGCCCAAGCCCCTGCAGCCCGTCTACCAGCCGTCGAGCCATCAACCCTGGCAGCCCCCCGGCAATTCCCGCAGCTGTCGCTTGTTCCGAGGAGAAGGACCCTCTTCTCCAGGGCATGCGGGAGGCTCGCCTGGCCCTGGTCGCTACGTTTCCGTCAAGGAAGGTTCCATTCCCCGAAGTTCCGGTTCCAGTTCCCGAAGTTCCGTCGCCGGTTCCAGACCCCGGTGTTCCGTCGCCGGCCCTTGTCCCGTCTCGGTGCCGTCCGGCCCCGGTTCTCCCCATCCCGTCTCCATCCCAGCCGGCTCTAGTTCCCCCTGTTCCATCTCTGTCCCGGTCGGCCCCAGGTCCCCGTGCCCGGTCGCCTTCCTGTCCCGTTTCCCTGTGACCCGTCCAGTCCCGGTTTCCCTTGTCCAGTCCAGTCCAGGCCCGGTTCCCCCTGTCTCTTTGCCTGGTTCCGGTCCCCTAGCTCCACGTTCCTGTCCTCCAGCCCGCCCTGTTTCTGTGCGGGAAATAAACCTGTTTATTCGAGAAACTCTATTGCGTTTGGGTCCTTATCACCACGATCCATAACAATATCTTTAATCCAAACACACTCGCATGACGAAACATCTTTGTGCATACTACTTCGTCATGGGGTTTTTGACACACAGACAGCCATTGATTTGTCATTGAGAAAGCATTTCTGGTTTTGGCTTCCGCTCAATTTCTCACGTTCCTGGAACTAATGACTTCATGTAATTAATGATACTACGGGAATAAGATATTCAGGAGTACAGCTTGCTCAATACCCGTACAAGGTCCTCAAGTAATCACGGGAAACGTACGTACAAGGTGTCAAAGAAATGATTAATTAGGCGAGGAGGAGCTAAACTGGAATTGGAGGGTTACTTGTCCCTATGAAAATAAGGAGTGTCTCTGGATATATAAACCCCGTTGACATATGAGGCGAACAGGACACTCAACATGACATCACATCAAGGTAGGCAAACTAATGTTTCAATATTCGGTTGCAGAGATATTAAAAACATGCTAAAGTTTTGTTTAATGCTGGAAGAGAAAGCGAGGGGACTATTTAACCACTACTTATAGATACATAGTAAATGGTTTATTTTTGTTTTAAATTTTCTTTCTGTAGACAAGAAGATTTAAAATCAGATTGTGAAAACTATAAAGCTAAGTGCCATATGTTTTGTTCCAGCTGCAAACATGGCCCTTCCTGTGCCGGTTGAGGAGCAGTTCATGTGCTGCATCTGTCTGGACATCTTTCGAGACCCGACCTCCACCCCCTGTGGTCACAACTTTTGCCTGGACTGCATCGAGGACTACTGGGATACGACGAGGGAGTGTGAGTGTCCGCTGTGCAAAGAGTCTTTCAGCGCTCGCCCAAAACTCAGCATTAACTACGGATTTGCTGAAATCATTGACTTCTATATAAGGTTTGTTATTACAAGCTGTCTCTTTTTAAATTCTTCCAGCAACCCCATAATACATCTGAAATATCTTAAGTTGAGGTTTAACAGAATTTTGATTTAAATCCAAAGGTCTCAATGGGAGAAGAACCCGGGAAGCAGGAATAATTCCCTCGTCCAACTTTCGGAGGCTGACAGAGTTCCGTGTGACGTCTGCTGCGGAGTCAAAACCCCATCGGTTCAGTCGTGTCTCACGTGCATGGCATCTTATTGTGAACTTCACCTCACGCCACACCAGAGGGATCCAATGCTGCAGAGACACCAGCTGATGGATCCGGATGTTTTCACCGTCAGTCACCACTGCAGAAAACACAAGAAGCCGCTGACGATGTTCTGCGTTAGTGACCAGAAGCCTGTTTGTGTGAGATGCACAGAGAGGGAACACAAACACCACAACACAGTTCCCATCGCGAAGGAGAGGAAGAAGGTCAAGGTGAGACAACTGGTCTTTTAGTCTTCATCTGCATGTCAATGTTGCCAATTTTGATCTCTTTCACAGAATCTGTCCTTATGCTTGCTTTTTTCTCAAGTATAAATATCTCAATGTTTCATTATCATTTAACATGACCTTCTTTCTTTTGCAGATCTCTTTGAGGGACACTATGACAAGCCTGAAACAGATGATCCAAGCCAGATGCAAATCATTGGATCAGATCACAACTTCTGTGGATCAAAGCAAAGTATGTTCCTGTTAAAGTAAAGGTCTCACTGGGCACGTCTTCCTGTTTTAACTGTAGAAGTAACCGTATTTATCGTTCCTTTTAGCAAATCACAGAAAGGGAGATAGAGGGCAGTGATCGGGTCTGCAGCTTGCTGATAACCAGCATCAAGAGGAACCAGGCCAGGCTGGTGGATGATCTGGAGGAGAATCAGCAAGAAGCTGAGATGAGAGCCCATGAGCTGTCCGAGGAGCTGCTGCAGGAAATCCATGAGCTGCAGGCGAGAGGCATCGAGCTGAAGCAGCTGGAGCAAGATCAGAGCCCGATTCACCTCCTGCAGGTGAGATACCTGAAGGGAATTCAACTTTTCTGTGCAGTGTCAACGTTTTTTAACAAGTGTGATCATGACAAACCTGTGAATCTTTCCCATTGTTAGAGATTCCAATCTCGGAGTCGACTCCCATCCACTAGAGACTGGTCTGAGGTCCCAGTCCACGCTGATAACTGCATTGGGATGGTGACGAAAGCTTTTTCCAAGCTTGTCGACATCTGCCAGGATCTCTCAGACAAACTCTCTGCAGATGGTCAGTAGTCCTTTGGAAAAAACATGATCTACTTCACAAACCATCAAGATTGTTGTGAAATTCAGTTCAGGAAAATAACCTTTTTATTTTGTCTTTTGCAGAAGCAGACAAGCTGAATCAATATGCAGGTGTGTTACGTGTGTATAATCGAACATCCATTGCTTTGTTCAATACTTTAACCTTGATTACTTCCTCTTCCTATGACCTCACTCACTGTTATTCTTTGTTTCGGCAGCCAATGTCACTCTGGACCCTGAGACTGCTTCAGGCTGGCTCGTCCTGTCTCCGGACAGAAAGAAGGTATTGTCTCATTGTACGATCGGTATATTAAATGCAAACAGGTCATAGATTTCATAGAAATATTTCCGTAGAATAGTTCCCACATTTGGCCTTTAAAGACCGAAAGTCTCGGTTCTCATATATCCCATGTAGCGCTGCATTTGACTGTAAAGTAAAGCATTCGATGCAAAGGGACTCAAAGTCAGGATGAAACGCTCTGATCTGGGAAAAATCTGTCTAGACTACTGATTGCTGTAATCAAGCCAATATTACATGTGATGAAGATGATGATAGTAATGAAGATAATGTTGATCCACAGGTGACCGTCAGCAGCCAGAAGACAAATTTACTCCCAGACAATCCTCAGCGGTTTGACTCCTGCGTCTGCGTTCTGGGGAAACAAAGTTTTGCATCTGGAAGACGCTATTGGGTGATTCAGGTAAGGAGCTCAGATACACTTTAAGCTAGAAGTACTCTTAAACAGAAGTACATCAGCAGCTTAAGACTGCAAAGAATTTAAATAATACCCTCTGATTCTAGTTCAAGTTCTACATGTAGTATGTTCAAACACAATCGGCCTAACGTGAATCACAATCTCATGTCTGACTGTATTTCGTGCTGCAGGTTGGAAACAAAGCCGACTGGGATCTTGGCGTGACCCGGGAGTCCATCAGCAGGAAGGGGACCATCTTGGTGCGTCCTGATAACGGTTATTGGGCGATCTGTCGGCGCCAAGGCGGCAGCCTCAGCGCCTGCGCCGGCCCCTCCGTCACCCTCCGCCTCCAGGAAACCCCCCAGAAAGTGGGCGTGTTCCTGGACTACGAGAAAGGATCGGTGTCCTTCTACGACGCCGATGCCAAGACCCACATTTACACTTTCAGCGGGTGTGACTTCAATGAGCCCCTCAACCCGTACTTCAACCCGTGTGTTCTAGACGATGGGAAGAACACCGCCCCGCTGGTCATCTGTCCTCTTGAGGAAGGAGTCAGGGAAGGACAGGATGTGACCATTGAGTCAGCTGTGTGATAGAATGGTACTAACGAAGTCTTCATAATTCAGTTAAAATAAGGTGTTCAAAGTATTTATTACATGGAACAAGCTCAAAGTCATGAGTTGTTTTTGTTTTTAATGAAACATGCTGCACAAAGATATGGATGCAATGTTTACACTATTTATTTATTTTCTCAGTTTCCCACTGTTCTATCATTCAAATGATACCAGAATCATGTGTATATGAATGTAAATATATTATTATTTGTAATAAAATTGCTTATGTTTGATGACTTGTAAACTTATAATTATCTTTCTATTTTTTTTATCCTGTAATATAGTTTTCGAAGACAAATGTGCTTAAAGTACCTTTTAAATTATCACAAGGAATATATAATACATTACAATAACTTCAATAATTACATTAGTAATAGCATAATAATGATTACATGGCTCTTTTGTTAATTGAGATTAAGCCAATTATTATTTTAACTGGAAAGTGTGCAACATTATAATATGATACAATTACTTCCATTCTGAGCAACTAGACCGAGACATGATGACATAACAGCTGTAACTAAATGTTATTTATGGACTATTTATTTAAACACAATACAATTTGTAAACTTTCTTCAAAAAGCTTTAGGCTTCACGTAACCTGCTTTAGGCCTCTTTGACTCTCCATTATTACCCTCTTTTAGTTGCCACATGTGACCATGAGGATGTAAAAGGTTTACCCCTCTATTCTTATTTCAACATTTTACATAAAAAGCACAACATCAGCTTATGAAAATGTGTTGGGACATTTACAGATTTTAATGCATTCTTTCTTAGTTCATTTGTGTCATTTCCAATGCAGGAGAATTTACTTTTAATATAGTATTTCTTTATCGCTGTTTTGGGTGCTTTTGCATTACATTACATTACAGACGCTTGTATCCAAATCGATTCAAAATAAGCAAATTTTACCCACGAGTACAAATTACAAACAATACTCAAGAAACTAACATAAGTAATACCATAAGTAATACCATGAGTAATACCATAGGTAGAGCCTGGACAAGAGCTTGGACCAGAGACTGAACTAGAGCCTGGACTAGAGCCTGAACTAGAGACTGAACTAGAGCCTGGACTGGAGCCTGAACTAGAGCCTGGACTAGAGCCTGAACTAGAGCCTGAACTAGAGCCTGAACTAGAGCCTGGACCAGAGCCTGAACTAGAGCCTGGACTAGAGCCTGGACCAGAGCCTGAACTAGAGCCTGGACTAGAGCCCGAACTAGAGCCTGGACCGGAGCCTGGACTAGAGCCTGAACTAGAGCCTGGACTGGAGCCTGGACTGGAGCCTGGACTAGAGCCTGAACTAGAGCCTGAACTAGAGCCTGGACTAGAGCCTGGACTAGAGCCTGAACTAGAGCCTGGACCACAGCCTGAACTAGAGCCTGGACCAGAGCCTGAACTAGAGCCTGGACCAGGGCCTGAACTAGAGCCTGAACGAGAGCCTGGACTAGAGCCTGAACTAGAGCCTGGACCAGGGCCTGAACTAGAGCCTGAACGAGAGCCTGGACTAGAGCCTGAACTAGAGCCTGGACCAGAGCCTGAACTAGAGCCTGGACCAGAGCCTGAACTAGAGCCTGAATGAGAGACTAAACTAGAGCCTGGACTAGAGCCTGGACTAAAGCCTGAACTAGAGCCTGGACCAGAGCCTGAACTAGAGCCTGGACTAGAGCCTGAACTAGAGCCTGGACCGGAGCCTGGACTGGAGCCTGAACTAGAGCCTGAACTAGAGCCTGAACTAGAGCCTGGACTAGAGCCTGGACTAGAGCCTGAACTAGAGCCTGGACTGGAGCCTGAACTAGAGCCTGGACTAGAGCCTGAACTAGAGCCTGAACTAGAGCCTGGACCAGAGCCTGAACTAGAGCCTGGACTAGAGCCTGAACTAGAGCCTGGACTAGAGCCTGAACTAGAGCCTGAACTAGAGCCTGAACTAGAGCCTGGACTAGAGCCTGAACTAGAGCCTGGACTAGAGCCTGAACTAGAGCCTGAACTAGAGCCTGGACCAGAGCCTGAACTAGAGCCTGGACTAGAGCCTGGACTAGAGCCTGGACTGGAGCCTGAACTAGAGCCTGGACCAGAGCCTGGACCAGAGCCTGTGCCTCCTCCTGAGTAAGAAGAGGCCGTGTTCTTCTGATGTCGTGCAGCGTGGGCCTGCAGGAAGGCGTTGTCGCGGCGATGTCGGCATTCAGGGAACGTCGACTGCCGAGTCTCACCCCGAGGTTCCTGGCAGTCAAATAGTAAGTGAACAGGTTCTGAAAGCTTAAGTGCATTCCCCGTACACACACCTGTGCATAAGGTGTCGTCCTTGTTCCAGACACAAGTATTTCAAAACAACAATTAAATAGTCATCTCCCAGGCTTGTGAGACAACATTAGAAAACTTTAATATAAAATAAAAGTCGTACATTGCTTATATTATATTATTTGTTTAGCACATGTGCGGTACTGATTACATATATGCCATGTGGGTTTTAATTGTCTCTCTTATTGGCTGTATCACACTAAATATACACATCCCCCATTGAAATCATGTGTGAGAGTCTGAATATTTGATTTGCAGAAGTTGTTGACGTTAGTTTTTTACATTGTGAGACGATTTTTATGCATAATTCATATATCTCTGGAATGATTTTTAGATTAAAGAATTGCAATTTGACAGAACATCTTTGTACATATTGTTCCACTTATTTAAGGACATGAGGAGGTTATACAGGTATTGACTGTGTTCTAGCAAATGTGTGATTCACGTGGTATAATTATATATATATGGATCATGAGTTCTAGGAACGTGAGCGATTGAGCAGCAGACAAAACCTGAAAAATCTTTTCTTGATGACAAATCGATGTTTGTCAACACCGGATGGAATAAAATGTCCGTAGATGTTGCATCATGTTAGAGTTTGGATTAAAGATGTATTATTTTACATTGTGTGCGCAATTCTTCCATTAAAAAAACATTGCAACCAATTTTCTCCGTACATAGCAAAATGTTCCTAATAATCACATTCCTGCAAACTATTTGATTGTTTTCACCTTTTCTTTATTCTTAATTGTATTCATATTCTCTGATTGGAGTTTAATAAACCATTTGGGAGTTTTCAAATGTTTTCTCTAATCTGTTGACAAAAGACTAACGCCAGACGAGTGAGCTGTTGCACTCTTGGGATGCGGTTTAAACACAGGGACAATTTGGGCTTTCATACTATTATGCACTGGTACCGCAAAATGTATCCGATTGAATTTTAATCTATTTCATGTTCGTCTGAAGACCTTGAAAATGAATATTTTTCAAAATGGTGAGTTTTCGATGTACGACATTGACGTGGCTTTATGGTTAACATTGCGGTTAACATTGCAGTTCGCTATGTTAGAGAAAGTTGTTGTAACTCCTTCATACATAAATCCAACCCCCCCCCAAAATCTTCATGCATGTTGCTGGTCCAGGTCTGAGTATATTTACATGACAATCGGCATTGGATTGACATGTCATTTAAATGATGTGGTCACACATGATGCATGTGTATATTCACAATGTCATAGCGCCATCTACTGGCGAAACAAAAGAAACATTTTATTTGACGTATTACTCATAGTATAGCAACTTTACAAATTTAACAGGCTCTCGGAACTCCACTTGACTTCCTTGAATCTGCACAAAACTTGATAAAAGTCACGACTTGAGGATATCGAGAAGCCTGTTTCCACTCACCAACATTTATCAAATTCGGCAAGCTTGTCAGGCTTGGTGAAAATAGCCATCTGATATAAACGTAAGAATTTCGCTTGAAAATAATTTCTCTAAACCGGCAACGCCCCTCACCTAGAATTTTCGATTGACTTTTCCTCTAATTTGAATTTAGTTAAAAACACACTAATGCATAATTTTCCCACATGCTTGGTCTGATTCGTACCAAACTTTTTGGAGATCATAATTGGCTCTCTATTAGTTAAAGTCGACAACACATTTTTGATATCTCATTGTGTTGAGGAGATATGGACTAATGAACAGCGTGTCTTCTTTTTCAATGCTCATAACATCAGAACTATCTGGCCTGAACTCTAAGTGTTCAGCATATGTGCACATTGCATTCTGTCACATGCACACAAAATATTGTGTGATTCTAACACTATTGGGCGCTACAGTAATTTGCCCAATTTACGAAATATATGTGTTATCAAAAAGCCTCGACGTGGCGTGGAACCCAATACTTTTTGTTATGTTATAGAAAGTTGTTGTAACTTAAAATGTACATGATCCAATATGCCCCATAAATAATGACGCATGATGCTGGTCCAGATTGTAAAGCCCTCTGAGGCATATATTTTATTTTGGCAATACAAATTTGACAAATTTAACTTAAAAAATAAAGGCTGAAAAAGAAAAACACTTTGCAGTTGAACCATAGCTCAATATTGAAAATACAATTGACAAAATATTAAAGAAAAGAAAAAAACTCTCGATGACAAATTAATTGCCCTTAAATAGACAATTTGACAAATTGAAATGTCTCTAAATATAACTTTTATTTGCAGCTAAACAAATTGCATCTCAAGTGATGCATTGCACATTTAGGTTAGCAACGTGTCAACGTTTTTGAAACATTCTATGCATTTTTATATTCATATATATATATATATATATATATATATATATACATTTATATACACATGGATCTGGTATCATTTGATTGATAGAACAGTGTGAAACTGAGAAACTGATACAATACATGATGTCAGAAATAGTGTAAATATTGCATCCATATCTTTCAAGGCATCTCATAACACTCAACTTGTTTGATGCCAGTGTTGATGAGATACTAGTCCAGAACAATACATTATTTAAACTTAATTATGAAAACTTGGTACCATCCTATCCAGTGGTGTTTCAACATTAGGGGTAGGTGGGGCACTGCCCCACCAGATCCAAATGACAGTGTTGTGCAGAAAGCTCAATACATTTGTACTATATGGCAAAATATATATATATATATATATATATATATATATATATATATATATATATATATATATATATATATATATATATATATATATTTTCTTTAATGCAAAGTAGCATGAATATGTGTGTGAATAAACTTGACTCGCAAGCGTTATAGTCTTGTTTTGGAGTAATTTGATTGGTGTGTTTTTCTGTCTGTGTGCTCTGTTAAATGCTGCTCTCCCCTGTCCCACCGTTACCATGGAATCACCGATGAGCGTGAACCACACAGGCCAAAGTTAACATTGAGCGGTGGGGCACTTTCAGATGTGCCCCACGAAATCTGCCTGGCAACAAGACTGGAATAATGCGAAAAACCGCAAGACCTGTACCCCGTGACTAAGAAGAAGAAAAGACATGCAGTCAGATCAATGCCGGTTACAGGTTAGTTAGCTAACGCTAGATTTAGAAAACGTTGGAAGAGTCATAATAACTCTTCCAAAGATGCAGCCCATAGTATATCTGACTGGTCTATATAGGCATACTGTTATAATAATCAGCTACCCCTGTTTTTGTGTCGGTGACTTGACGTTATACAAAATTGCCGCACCAGAACTCTCAAGCTAAAGTCGCCACTGATCCTATCACATAGCTGACTCAATGGGCACGTCCTGTCCTTCCCTGACTCCTTCCTCAAGAGGACAGATGACCAGCGGGGCGGTGTTCTTCCCATCGTCTAGAACACACGGGTTGAAGTACGGGTTGAGGGGCTTGCTGAAGTCACACCCGCTGAAAGTGTAAATGTGGGTCTTGGCATCGGCGTCGTAGAAGGACACCGATCCTTTCTCGTAGTCCAGGAACACGCCCACTTTCTGGGGGGTTTCCTGGAGGCGGAGGGTGACGGAGGGGCCGGCGCAGGCGCTGAGGCTGCCGCCTTGGCGCCGACAGATCGCCCAATAACCGTTATCAGGACGCACCAAGATGGTCCCCTTCCTGCTGATGGACTCCGGTCACGCCAAGATCCCAGTCGGCTTTGTTTCCAACCTGCAGCACGAAATACAGTCAGACATGAGATTGTGATTCACGTTAGGCCGATTGTGTTTGAACATACTACATGTAGAACTTGAACTAGAATCAGAGGGTATTATTTAAATTCTTTGCAGTCTTAAGCTGCTGATGTACTTCTGTTTAAGAGTACTTCTAGCTTAAAGTGTATCTGAGCTCCTTACCTGAATCACCCAATAGCGTCTTCCAGATGCAAAACTTTGTTTCCCCAGAACGCAGACGCAGGAGTCAAACCGCTGAGGATTGTCTGGGAGTAAATTTGTCTTCTGGCTGCTGACGGTCACCTGTGGATCAACATTATCTTCATTACTATCATCATCTTCATCACATGTAATATTGGCTTGATTACAGCAATCAGTAGTCTAGACAGATTTTTCCCAGATCAGAGCGTTTCATCCTGACTTTGAGTCCCTTTGCATCGAATGCTTTACTTTACAGTCAAATGCAGCGCTACATGGGATATATGAGAACCGAGACTTTCGGTCTTTAAAGGCCAAATGTGGGAACTATTCTACGGAAATATTTCTATGAAATCTATGACCTGTTTGCATTTAATATACCGATCGTACAATGAGACAATACCTTCTTTCTGTCCGGAGACAGGACGAGCCAGCCTGAAGCAGTCTCAGGGTCCAGAGTGACATTGGCTGCCGAAACAAAGAATAACAGTGAGTGAGGTCATAGGAAGAGGAAGTAATCAAGGTTAAAGTATTGAACAAAGCAATGGATGTTCGATTATACACACGTAACACACCTGCATATTGATTCAGCTTGTCTGCTTCTGCAAAAGACAAAATAAAAAGGTTATTTTCCTGAACTGAATTTCACAACAATCTTTGTAGTTTGTGAAGTAGATCATGTTTTTTCCAAAGGACTACTGACCATCTGCAGAGAGTTTGTCTGAGAGATCCTGGCAGATGTCGACAAGCTTGGAAAAAGCTTTCGTCACCATCCCAATGCAGTTATCAGCGTGGACTGGGACCTCAGACCAGTCTCTAGTGGATGGGAGTCGACTCCGAGATTGGAATCTCTAACAATGGGAAAGATTCACAGGTTTGTCATGATCACACTTGTTAAAAAACGTTGACACTGCACAGAAAAGTTGAATTCCCTTCAGGTATCTCACCTGCAGGAGGTGAATCGGGCTCTGATCTTGCTCCAGCTGCTTCAGCTCGATGCTTCTCGCCTGCAGCTGATGGATTTCCTGCAGCAGCTCCTCGGACAGCTCATGGGCTCTCATCTCAGCTTCTTGCTGATTCTCCTCCAGATCATCCACCAGCCTGGCCTGGTTCCTCTTGATGCTGGTTATCAGCAAGCTGCAGACCCGATCACTGCCCTCTATCTCCCTTTCTGTGATTTGCTGTCGATTAAAACGATAAATACGGTTACTTCTACAGTTAAAACAGGAAGACGTGCCCAGTGAGACCTTTACTTTAACAGGAACATACTTTGCTTTGATCCACAGAAGTTGTGATCTGATCCAATGATTTGCGTCTGGCTTGGATCATCTGTTTCAGGCTTGTCTTAGTGTCCATCAAAGAGATCTGCAAAAGAAAGAAGGTCATGTTAAATGTTAATGAAACATTGAGATATTTATACTTGAGAAAAAAGCAAGCATAAGGACAGATTCTGTGAAAGAGATCAAAATTGGCAACATTGACATGCAGATGAAGACTAAAAGACCAGTTGTCTCACCTTGACCTTCTTCCTCTCCTTCGCGATGGGAACTGTGTTGTGGTGTTTGTGTTCCCTCTCTGTGCATCTCACACAAACAGGCTTCTGGTCACTCACGCAGAACATCGTCAGCGGCTTCTTGTGTTTTCTGCAGTGGTGACTGACGGTGAAAACATCCGGATCCATCAGCTGGTGTCTCTGCAGCATTGGATCCCTCTGGTGTGGCGTGAGGTGAAGTTCACAATAAGATGCCATGCACGTCAGACACGACTGAACCGATGGGGTTTTGACTCCGCAGCAGACGTCACACGGAACTCCGTCAGCCTCCGAAAGTTGGATGAGGGAATTCTTTCTGCTTCCCGAGGCATCTTCCCATTGAGAGCTTTGGATTTCAATCAAATTCGGTTAAATCTCAATTTGAAATTGAATATTTTTGCTTTACTTTAGTTTGCCTAAAAGTGTTTAATAACAAACCTTTTATAGATTTCAATGATTTCTGCATATCCAAGGTTAATCCTGAGTTTCGGGCGCCTTCCGAAAGTTTCTTTGCAAAGCGGACACTCACACGCCCTTCTGGTATCCCAGTAGCCCTCGATGCAGTACAGGCAAAAGTTGTGTCCACAGGGGATGGAGGTCGGGTCGGTAAAAATGTCCAGACAGATGCAGCACTTGAACTGCTCCTCCACCGGCACGGGAAGGGCCATGTTTGCAGCTGGAAAAACAAAGGAAAAAGTTACTACCTTTGGAATAAAAATGTGTTGAATTGTCCATTTTGACTTTTCTTTAATGCTATTTTAAGCAATCTGTAGACCTGAACATTCAACTAGATATGTCATCAGTATGGACTCACCGTTCAGGGTTGTGATGTTGAGTGTTCTGAATGTCCTTCTTTAGGTAGCAGATGTTAAATACCTTCTGACACACCTTGTTTGAAGAAGAATACCGTACTGTCTATTTTCAGCTAAGCTCCTCCCCAGGCTGGACTTTTTTTCTGTAGATTTCCCAATTAACCATTCTGGTAGGTCTGGTTCTCTTCTAAACAAGAAGCGTCGGATGGTTCAGAAAACAAAATGCAATAATCAGCTTCACGAAAGGGGAGATACCTGTTTTGCAAAGTTAAATGGGTATCTATCGCGGTTGGGTCACGGTCACCTTGATCCAACCGGAGTGAATCATGTGCCAGGTTCTCCAACAATTGATTAGATTGGTTAAAAGGTCTGATGGGGAGGGGCTAAATGTAAACTACAAATATGTGCTAAATATTCTGAAAAGATATATATATATATATATATATATATATATATATATATATATATTCAAATATATATATAGACATATATAGATATAATTATATCTTTATATATATGGTGGCCCGCCTTAAAGCCTATAGTACGCTAGTTGGAATGAGGCCAGAAATACGCCTTGAACTAGTAATTCCATGGATGTGTAGGCTTTTGTTTAGGAACGCTGGAACATCATGCTTCATGAGAGTTTCACAATATTAAAAAATATTTTCTGTGTGTATGTTGGCTACCTAATAAGCTCTGTGAATACTGGGCTACTTTCTGTCATGTATATATATATACATTTATTTGTATTTTTAATTTTATATATTTATATGTATATATATATATTTATATTTATCCAACTAAATAGCATGATGTGAGTGAGAAACAGTCGGAGTAAGCAGCGCACTAATCATACTTAAATTGTGCATAAAAGAGTTCTAAAGAAACATGACATTTAAGATTCTTAAATTTCTTTTTTTCTCCATTATTGTCATTAAAAAAGCAACGCTAAAGCTCTCAAACGCCTTTAACCAGCCAATCATCTCACTTTGCCTCGAGTGATTATTAAAAAATATTTTACGAGTGTACTTTAGCTACCCAATAAGCTCTGCGCCTGCTTGGCTCCTTTCTGTCATGCCACCTGCGTCTCGTGAATATATGCGGTTATATAACACTGATGCCTCGCGTGTTGTTTTATGTCATTTGATCGAATTGAACTTTAATTAACTTATCTATTAGCAACAGTGGAACAGTCTGCTGTGTGGCGAACAAGGCCGTTGTGTTTCTTTCCCCCACTGGAACATGAGTAACCTCGAATGTCTTTTAATTGACACCTTTCATCTCCCGCTTGACGGGTATTCGAGATGTTAAGTTTCTGTTGAGACACAAACATTCACAACACACACACAGAACTGATACGACACACATGCTTTGACGTTCATGCCAACATCAATGCTATTGCAAAACACTTTTATCGTCTGTGAACACTTGATAGCGAAGTCCTGGAGACAAAGCCCAGGAGGCTCTTGTGAAACGTGACATGTGACGCCTGTCACCATCTGAAAATACCGGCGGCTAGATTACCACCTGGAGTACAGGATGTTCTTTAAAGCGCCTTGACACTCGAGGCAGCTTAACCGCATACTTTAAGCAATTAATAAAGTGTGTAAATGATTCACATGAGACGATAAATAGATGAATTAATAACTTTGCTTGCGGTTGTGTGTCCCATCCAGCGGCCGTTACAGAGTTGTTATATTTGTGATACGATTGACTGTAATCAATGATCAAATTAAGAACAATGATGCAAAAATGATCACTGGAAGCAAAGTGTGATGATTGACTGGTTAAAGAAGATATTTAATACACTTAAATGTCATGTTTCGATCAAACTCTTTTATGCACATATTAATGATGATTAGTGCTGCTTCTCAGTCATGGCATGCTACTTCGTTGGATAAACATAAATATCTGATTATTCATTCATTCTTTGCTCACAATCGTACATAGAAGAAGGTTGACGTCGTCATTCAGTGTGTTTACATGATGGTATAATTTGAATCTTGCTTTAGTGGGACTACGCTATCTTTTGGGGGATCTGCTATTATCCCGATATACATGGCAGTGAGTAATTCGAATCATTGGCCGAAAGCACTTCGCATCCGACACGACAGGTGGCGCTGTTTTCATTACAACTAGTGGTAATCCAGCCATTTACGCTTGTGAGCGCATGCGCAAAGACGCAATGTCCGGTTCCTAATCCAATCCACCGTTCGTAGTCGAACAAAGATGTCTACATGAAACGGATAATTCTATTTCAGTCCGACTAAGATAGTTATTCGAATGCATGTAAACACGGCCATTGTGATGTCAAGTTTGACTTTTTCACGAAAGTGACCATATTTGGACGCCAGAGGAGGGAGAGAGAGACTCTGGTAGTACAGCGACCTGTCAATCACAGTAAGCCCTGCCCTAAAGCGTAAACAAGTTTATGGGGTACTTACTTGTGAGGTGATAAATCAAGAGGGTAAGTAGTTTCATGCTCTCCATTAAATCTTGAACGCTTACCCTCTGGCTCGTATGCTGTATCTGATGCAAAGGATTGTGGGTAAGAATAGCCAGAAGAACATGCTGGCTTTGCATTGGACATAATGCTTTGAGACACCTTGTTCTGGCATGCAGTGTGGCATTATGGGTATTTGATTGATTGTTGTTCCAACGTGGACTATATAGAGAGACAGATCGGAAAAACCCAAACACACCAGCCTAATCCTTCAAACTGAGTCACGGTGGCTCATGTCACCATTATAATAATTTTTTGCGTAATAATCATTGTCTGTATTTCACAACAAGCATAACATCGTATCAGGTAGCCGGTTATGAAATGTGAAATAGATCCCGTCACAGTTTGAACTCTTGATGGTAATCCATCTGCCGGTATGTACACCTCAGTCTTTATTGTCAGGGGTAAAGTGTCTTGACACTCGAGACGGGTTCAACACATACTTTAATTAATAGATAAAGTATATAAATGATGCACATGAGATGATAAATGGATTAATAAATAACTTGCATGTGCTTGTGTCCGTCCCCATCCAGCGGTTGTTACATAGACTTTATACAATTGGCTGCAATTGATGATCAAATAAAAATGAAGAAGCAAAGTGAGCTGATTGGCTGGTTAAAGGCGTTTGAGAGCTTTAGCGTTGCCTTTTTATGACAAGAATGGAGAAAAAAAGATATTTAAGAAACTTAAATGTAATGTTTCTGTAGAACTCTTTCATGCAAAGATTAAGTATGATTAGTGTGCTGCTTGCACCGACTGTCTCTCACTCACGTCATGCTGGAAGTTGGATAAACATAAATATATTCATTCCAACTAGCATGCTATAGGCTTCCACAATGAAAAAGATGTATATATGTACATATATATATGTACATATATATATATATATATATATATATATATATATATATAAATATATTTACATAAACTGAATATATATTTATATAAATAATAATATATACATATTTATATATGAAATAATATATATATAATATATATGTATATATATCATATATATCATATATATGTATATATATATATATTTATATATAAAATATACATTTATATATATATATAAATATATATATTTATATATATATATAAATGTATATTTTATATATAAATATATATATACATATATATTATATATATATGATATATATATATATACATATATCACATGTGTGAAGTCAAAAAGACAATCTTATGTGTTAATAAAATCATCCTTTCAATTATTTTGTATAACCTTGTTTCTTTTGGTCCAAAGCAGGTATTTAAATAAAATAAAAGTTCTTAAAATATATATTTTTTTTAAGTTTGAAGGACATCCATTTTTAAGGCTTACTTTGTTTGATGAAATATATATATATATATTTTTTAAACAAAATATATGATGCATATGATGTCATTTTTTGGACACCAGACTCACTTTCAGGGCCTCTTTTATGCGTTTATTGTTGAAAATTCATATGCAGACATCACCGGATTTGCTAAATCCTGTCTTCACATGAATGAAGAGCGTTCGCTATTCATTTCAATCTGATGCTTCCTATGGATGTCAACACCTTTCTGGAATCCAATGCATTAAATGTCAGAAAACAATAGTGACATACATATTTGTGAGCGTAAGCCTGTTGAACTGCTGCTACGTCGACATCCATCAGTCCTAGAACACAAAGCTCCGCTCTCGTTGACAGTTGAGTCTTTTTTCCACCGGGCTGAATGCAAGGACACCAAAAATACATATATGCCGTGGGAACATGTCAACTTATGTAACAATGCACATTTAGTTTTGGCTCCATAATTGGACAATTTTTGCTAATTAACAGTACATGCACCCCACTTAGAGAAACTGCACAGGTTTCTCTAATTATTATTTGTATAACAAAACTAAAGTTGTACCCATATTTTACCCTTTTTATGTTATTGCTAAACATGGATTTACTATATATATAGTTATATCTATATTTATCTATATTTATATATATATATATATATATATATATATATATATATACATATTTATGTATATATTTATTTATATATATACTGTGTCTGTGTGTGTGATATGTAACACAGTCGGAATCTGAATACATATTATTATTGTTGATTTGGATCCAAAAGCAAAGAAAGACAGCGACTGCCAAAAGTTCAGCAAGTTTATTTTTTACACATTTGTGAGTGGAAAGACTGGACCTAAATGCGTGCAGCAGTGGAAGGGAGAGTTACACCCAGACCAATACACACAAGAATGTTTCTATTTGCACGTGTTTAACCACATTCTGAAGCATTGCATTAGAAAATCTCCACGGAAATGTAAAAGAAAGATCAACGAAAATTAAATAGTATGCACACTTGAGATGCTTTTGTTTTTGTACAACTTTAAATATGGCCGAAGCTAACTGACGTAAAGAATCTCGGCCTTTTGTTTGATCAGTACTTGTCTTTAAGTCCCACGTTGAAGCATACTGCAAGGACTACATTTTCTTTATCTCTGGAACTTTTCAAATATCACGTCTTGTCTCAAAAAGATGCAGAAAAGATGGGTGAGATTACTGCAACTGCTTATTATCAGGCTGCACTAATAAGTCTCTTAGGTCCCTCCAGTTGATCCAGAATGCTGCAGCTCGTGTTCTCACTAAAACTAAGAAAAGAGATCACATGACCCCTGCTCTAGCTGCTCTGCACTGGCTCCCTGTAAAATCAAGAATCACTTTTAACCTACAAAGCCTTGATTGGTGATGCTCCATCATATCTTAAGGAGCTTGTAGTACCGTATCGCCCCACTAGAGAGCTGCCTCACTAAATGCGGGGCTACTTGTAGTTCCTAGAATCTTCAAAAGTAGGATGGGAGCCAGAGCCTTTAGGTATCAAGCTCCTCTTTTATGGAACCAGCTTCCAATTTCAGTCCTGGAGGCAGACACAGTCACCACATGTAAGAGTAGACTGAAGACTTTCCTCTTGATGGTCTTATAGTCTGGGCTGAATCAGGTTCACCTGGTCCAGCCCCTAGAGATACTGCTATGGGCCTATATGCTGCTGGGGGACATTTAGGATACACTGAGCACCTCTCTCCCCTCTCTCTCTCTCCTTATGGATGCATTTACATCTCTCTATCACACACTCTGCTTCCTCCCCGAGTCTTTTTGACTTCAGGTCTCATAGTGTCCATTGGACCCGACTGTGTCTGATGTCTCTTGTCGTGGCCCTGCTGATGCGCCCTGCCCAACTGGCTTGCATCCAGCATCCATCAGAAAAAAATGCCATGCTCACTGACTGAGTGAAAGACCTCCCCGTCTTTGACAGCTACATCTTTGTTTAACCAGGCAGACAAAAAGGGTTTGCAAACAAGTTTGAATGCAGGAAACCAAACATAAATATTATGCTTGAGAAGATGCCAGCCTATGTGAGGACACACATGGTGTTCTGGCTCTATAATTAGGCCATTGTGCAAATGCACAGTACGTGCAGCCAACTCAGACAAAAGGGACAGGTATGCTCAGATTGCACTTCATGTTTGTTGCCACTGTAATGGTTTCCACCGATACTGGTGTTTATGACACACACACACACAAACACACAGATTAACCCCAGCTGAGGCTCGTAAGACCATTGTTCCATAACCCCCCCCCCCCTCCATCCACTCTGCAGCCCAGCCTAACCACACCCCGCTGCCACACACACGTTATTACACTTTTTCAGTTTTTCAGTTTTTGACTCCACCGAAATACTCCTAGGTCTTTATCCTCCGAGTCTTGACTCCAAGAAAAGACTCCTAGGTCTTTATCCTCCGAGTCTTGACTCCAAGAAAAGACTCCTAGGTCTTTATCCTCAGAGTCTTGACTCCAAGAAAAGACTCCTAGGTCTTTATCCTCAGAGTCTTGACTAACGAAAGATTCCTAGGTCTTTATCCTCCGAGTCTTGACTCCACCGAAAGACTCCTATGTCTTTATCCTCCAAGTATTGACTATAACGAAAGACTCCTAGGTCTTTATCCTCCAAGTCTTGACTCCAACAAAAGACTCCTAAGGTCTTTATCCTCTGAGTCTCAACTCCAACAGAGACTCTACCTTTTATTCAGTGGAGATCAAGGTTGAAAATAATCTTTACTTCCTGCCTAAACTGAATTAAGGATAGGATCAGACAGTACAGACTAGCAATCTAGTAGCCCCAATACAGCTAATAATGTCTGTGTGTTGTCTCACACAGTCCAACCACATGTTTAACCACATGTTGAAGCATTCCATGAGAAAATCTGTATGGAAACGAAAAGAAGAAAACAAACTAAACCGCATACATACTTGAGATGTTTTTGGTCGAAAAGGGGTTGAATGTGCTAAAATGGGGTTGACTTACAAGGCATGCATCAGTATTGTAAGACCTGACCTGAGACACCTTCTTTTTGACAGCTAAGTCTTTGTTCGTTCAGGCTGACAAAAGAGTTTAAAAACAAGTTTGAATGTAGGGTTAGGGTTAAACAAATGTTATCCTTGAGAAGAGGCCATCTCACTTCAGGATGTAGGTTTCGCCTCCACAATGAGGCCATTGTGCAAATGTACAGTACATGTACCCAACTTAGAGGAATTGGACAGGTTTGCTCCGATTGCACTTCAATTTTTCTTTTAATGAACTTAATTCGATCAATCAACCCCCCCCCCACCCCTGCCCAAACACATTTTTGCAGCCTACACAAAAAATGTCCATCACATTTTTTAGAAACCTGTTGTCTTCAAACGTAGTGAAGCGTGAAGCTTGAAGCGTTTAAAGGCACGGCGTTCGTGTTCATTGGCATGTGAAGTGCCTCCCCTCTTCCCCCTTAAAGGAGCAGCGTATGAAATGTAGGCCTTCCTTCCACGAGGCCAAATACATGCAATTTCAGTTAAGTGGAGGTTGAAGAGGAGGTTTGCATGATGGGATGTTTTCACTAGTTTATAATGACCTGAACATAAGAATAATTCGGTTTTCCTTGGCTTAGTTCCCACCATGTCGCACCGTCGCGTTTCTGCAGCATTCCAGAACGAACCAATCAAACTCAAAGAGATCCTTCTGACGTTACCTTCAAGGTCGGGATGCGAAGACCGGAAGTATTGATAAGCCCGACCCTCCTGGTGGTTCTTATTGGTACTTTTTCAAATATTTTGGTGTCATTATTATTAGTATTATTACATAACACTGCAGTGCACATCTTCTCTGCTCTCTCTCTCTCCTCCAACCACACGCACACAAACACACACACATTGAAAGAATGTCTGACACCGCCTGACGTTTGTATTATTCACAATTGATTATTGTGACTTTGAAACCTCACTCAGGAATGTTATTTATTTCAGAGACGTTTTAGATTTGTTTCCAGTGAGATGTTAATGTCTTTATATTGTCACTTTGCTGCTCTAGAAACAAGTTATAATCCTCTTCAGAAGAAGAAGCCAAATTGTTTATGATTTTCTTATGGCGGCGACTTATTCTTCAAAGGTTTTCCTACGCTTTGTGTTGACAGTGAACACGTCATCTGGGAATCTTCACCGACGAGAGCAAAAATAGAACTCTGTAAGTTGCACAAAAGAAAATGGAAAAACAACACAGCAAATATTTCCAGGGGAGACGAGACATAAACAATGAACATGGTCTGACATAAGAGTTGACGTCAGGGGTGTTCAAAGATGAGCGAACAATGCCTATTTTAGTTTTTGAACAATCTGATGAGAGAAACACTAATGTTTTGCTTGAAAAAAAATCTTTTAAATGCAAATATGTAGTCATAAATAAGAACCCAGTATTGATAAGAGTAGCAGATAGTAATAATAAATTCCTATCCGTTCCTGAAGGACACACAATTTGACCTACATTCTTGGAAGAGGGATGAGGAGGGGTAAACTGGTGCCTGTAATCTGCAACCTCACCACTAGATGGCGCCCAATGTCACACATTGGTCCTTTGAAGGCGCACACCTTTATTGGTAACTCACGCCACCTAGTGGCAGATTTGATTCACACAATTGAATGTCATACTTGTTACTTTAGTGACCCCTAGTGGCCATTTATAAAAATGACATGTTACAGATAAAAGCTATATGACATCAGAGTAAATCAAGAGATGTTTTAGTTCTCTGCCTTATGGAAGTTTATTAATTTATTTAAAAAGTATTTATCGTCTTTACACAATTCATTCGTGGGCCATTTGTACATCCTTGTTGAATCAATTAAGAACATTCATTAAAGTGACACTATGTAACTTTTCCCCTGTAGCGCCCCCTTCAGGTATTTAACGGCTGGTCTCGAGCCATATATGGCTTTTCCGGCTCGTCTGGTCCCAGCTGATCGCGACCGGGCTGCAGCTGAATGTGACTCGCTGCCGCTGAAGTTGAACTACTTCCGCCGGAAGTACCGGGTCTTGTCCCAACCATCTTACATTCAGCAGTTTTCTGGCCACGGACCCCCGATGGCAGTGGCGGAGGAGCAAATCAACATATTAAAAGTCATTGAAGCGGCACAATTTTTTTCAAGCTGTTATTTTAAGGTGGAAAAGTTACATAGTGGGGCTTTAAGACATTAGAAACAGTCAAAAAGCAAGAAATACAATAAAAGTTGCAGTTAAAGAAATAAAATGCAGTGAGATGCAGAAATCGATTGATATCCTTGAATTTTTTTTATAAAAGCGACAGAAAACAGAAATATATAATAAAGAATTTGTCTCTGGGCTCAACCGCCATCGCCACCGACCTCCATCTTCTTTTTCTGAATCCGAGCATCAGGCAGCAAGCAGGAGGCGGGTGGAGGAGCCACAGCGTTAGCTTAGCTTCCGTCTGGGCTCTCCTCCTCCTCCTCCTCCTCCTCCTCCTCCTCCTCCTCCTCCTCAGGGCAGTCAGGTGGCATTTGGCTCGGCAGGTCTGGCTGGTTGGTCAGCCTCGGCTCTAATCTCACCCTTGATATTCTGATACTGAGGAACTTGTTGATTCATATTGATTTATTATATTAATATCGTTGTTGCAAATATTCAGAATCTGATATTAAATTCTTTCAAGTATTTTTTTTTTACAATTCTTCCACAGCACTCTCTAAACTTTATTTATTTAGTGTAAAATCATATTTTAATTAAATAAATAAGGCCCACAAATTAAAATAAATAAAGCAAATATAACACGTTTTATCCCTTTTTTATACAAGGAGGACCTGAACACAAGGAATGCCTGAAATAGACCAACGCTCTGTCGTTTTTTGTACCAATAAACGTTTTCCTTTATGAGTATAATGCTTTTATACAGTAAAAATACTACCGTCAAATAAAACTTAAAGTACAGAAAGCAGAATGCAGAGAGGCTGTTTCAGAATCATGTACATATTAAACTTATTGATGTCTTAAGGTGTTCACTGCTTTAATGTTGCAGCTACTAGCTGCATTTCTGCTGTGTTTCATCATTATTTACTCTTAACAAGTAACATATATACTAATATTTACACACTTGAACAAAAGCTCACATGTGTTGCCTTTATTATAACACCAACATTATTCATACAGCATTTGTGGTTGCAGAGATACGCCCTTTATAGTTTGGGTTTGTCATTTCGAGCAGAAACCATTAAAATAGGACAAAAATAGGACTTTATGTACCGCTAACTTGTTAATAATGTCTTAATTCCATCCTCAGTAAATACATCGTCATTATTTCCAACAGTATTGAAGCGGTATAAAACGTCTCTTGTAACCCAATACTCCCCCCCCCCCCCCAGTGATGGTGAATAAGTGTTTTACCCTAGCAGGAAGCAAAAAGATTAATCAAAAGAATATATGTTTAATTATTACTGTCGGCCTGAAGAGCTCAGAGATACTCAGACATGTGCACGTCGGGACTTTGGTTGGAATGTACAACATACAAACCAGTTTTATTGTTTAATTTGAGTGTTTTTTCAAGATTGTGAATGATAACAAGAAACTGATCATACAAAAAGGAGTGGAAAAAAGCGCCCCCCCCCCCAAAAAAAAGAAGAAAAAAAAGCCCTCGAACAAAGCCCCAAGACTTGTTGTCACTCAGTGCGTTTACGTGATAGTATAATTCAAATTTTTCTTTAGTCAGACTATGCTATCTTTTGGAGAATCTGCTATTATCCCAATATACATGGCAGTGAGTAAATCGAATCATTGGCTGAAAACATGTGACCTCCGATATGACAGGTGGCGCTGTTTTCACTACAACTCCTGTTGTGTAGCCCATTTCCTTTTTTTGATTGGCTGATAAGCGGTGACAGCACAACTCCAGGAAGCGTTTGTTTTCCCCACGGGGAGAGCGGCGGGGCTCATGAGTAATCCAGGGGTGTCAATCGGACCGCACATAGTCGAACAAAGGTGTTTACATGAAACGGATAATTCGATTTCAGTCTGACTAAGCCAGTTATTCCAATGCATGTAAACACGGTCAGTGGCTATTTATGTACATTATTTTACATGGAGCATCTGTCACCTCCGGATCCACACACGAGTAGACATGGCCAAGTCATCGGGGTAATACTGTAATCTTTGTAATAAAAGACTCCTTCCTTAAGATAACACTTAGCTGGCCGACCTCCTTCAGATGGTCCCGCCTTCATCGGTGGTCACGATGAGCAATTTGACTAAAAAAAGAACATCGGGAACTTATACTTTCATGTTCGGGGAGGGGGCGGGGCCTGCAGGCGCTGTTTTTTTTAAACTCCTATCCCATTTTCCCGACCTCAACGGGGCAGATGATCAGCGGGGCGGTGTTTTTCCCGTTATCATGGAGACAGGGGTTTAAATACGGGTACATGGGCTCGTTGAAGTCACACCCACCGAAATTGTAAATGTGGGTCTTGGCCTCGGCGTCGTAGAAGGATACTGATCCTTCCTCGTAGTCCAGGAACACGCCCACTTTATGGGGCGTTTCCTGGAGGCGGAGCGTGACGGAGGGGCCGGCGCAGGCGCTGAGGCTGCCGCCTTGGCGCCGACAGATCGCCCAATAACCGTTATCGGGGCGCACCGTGATGGTCCCCTTCCTGTTGATGGACTCCCTGGCCACGCCCAGATCCCAGTCGGTTTTATCGCTGACCTGGAACGCAAATTTACAAGAATAGAGAATCAATAAGAGAATTGTTCTTTTTACGTCATCAAATCTGGGACACGATTTAATTAATTGAGGTAAGAAATTGTATCTTGTGAAGACAAATTCGAAAAATGTGGGCCTCAAATGAGAAAAAAAGTCTCTCAGTGGATATTGTTCATATTTGTATCGTATAGTCTCACAATGTTATGGTCAGTATTTCTATTTAATTCATGTCATGGGGGGGGGGGGGGGGGGGGAGGGATCAGCTGACGTGTCCTACCTGAACCACCCAGTAATGCTTGCCAGAGGTGAAGCATTGTTTCCCCAGGACGGAGACGCAGGCGTCAAACCTGCGTTGGTCATCGGGTGGGGAGGGTTTCTTCTGCTGCTGGCTGAGGCTCACCTGTGGATCGACAACAACAACATCAGTTATATCCACTACATATCGAAAGTCCGCCGCGTATTGACGTCCGGGATCTACCGTCACGCCGTACCTGCTTCCCATCGGCAGACAGACTCAGCCAACCCGAAGCCGTCACTGGATCCAGAGTCACGTCGACTGGGGACGGAGAGGGAGGGACGAGATTTTACAATCACAGATTCACGAGAGCCTTTGAAACCAGAACCCATTTGACTTTGGGTAAACTTAGATAAATGATCAGGAGCTCTTATTGCAACTTTTTAGTCACCTTAAGATAGAGACATACCTGCGTATTGATACACCATACTCATTTCTATGAAGAAAAGGAGATACAAATATATGTTATTTTGCTACATAAGAGATTCATACATTCAAATCACTTCATATTATTTGTTCCATATGCAAGGATAGAATAACCATAACCCTAACCCCAACCCTAACCACCATAACCCTAACCCTAACCAGCCTAACCCCAGCCACCCTAACCCCAACCACCCTAACCCTAACCCTCTAAGCCTAACCACCCTAACCCTAACCCTCTAACCCCAACCACCCTAACCCTAACCACCCTAACCCTGTAACCCCAACCACCCTAACCCTAACCACCCTAACCCTCTAACCCCAACCACCCTAACCCTAACCACCCTAACCCTTTAACCCCGACCACCCTAACCCTGACTACCCTAACCCTAACCCTCTAACCCCAACCACCCTAACGCCAACCACCCTAATCCTAACCGTTAACCCTAACCAGCCTAACCCTAACCCTCTAACCCTTAACCCTAACCACCCTAACCCTCTAAGCCTAACCACCCTAACCCTCTAACCCTTAACCCTAACCACCCTAACCCTCTAACACTTAACCCTAACCACCCTAACCCTAACCCTCTAACCCTAATCCTAACCCTTAACCCTAACCATAACCCTCTAGCCCCTAACCCTAACCACCCTAACTCTACAACTTCAGTCACCAACCTTCTGCAGACAGCTTCTTTTCAAGTTTGTGGCACACTTCCACCAGCTTGGTGAAGGCTCTCCTCACTGGTCCCATGTAGCTGGCCGAGTGGACTCTGACCTCAGACCAGTTCCTGCCCGACATCGGAGCACTCAGAGGAGGAAAACACTGACGAAAAAAGCAAGACGGTGGCACACAATGAGCACAAGAAATAATCTGGGGTTGTGTTTCCATCGGGCTCTAATCTAGGACCTTTCTGACCTGCAGGAGGTGGAGGTTGTCGTCGGTGTGCTCCAGGAGCTGCAGTTCACTCAGTCTCCTCTGGAGTTCCCCGATCTCCTGCTCGAGCTCCTGGCGAAGCCTCGCCTCCGTGACGTCGGCCGCTTCCTGCTTCCGCTCGATCTCTGCGATGAGCGCCGCCTGGTTTTTCTCAATGACGCTCACCACCCTGGTGACGACCTGAATGCTTTTTTCTATCTCCTGTTCTTTATTTATCTGCAGATGGAAGGGGCATACATCTGTATTAATGAAGGTTTCCTGTAGTCATTGGCACTGTTGTGATCGTATGAATTGCCCATGATCGGCCCATGTTGGCGGCTTTTTTTTTAACCCTTTGGGCATTTTTAATTGGCGGAGGAGCCCCAAAAGAGACAAATCAATCCAATTGGCTGTTCAGGTTCAGCACGAGATGGAAACACGGAGTATAACTTACATCTGCTTAATTGGGGAGATTTCCAGGGTAATTGTAAAAAGGTCTATCGAAAAGCGAAGTGTCAACCCAAACTACATTTGTTTAAAATTAACTTTATGAGATTATGTCGAGTAAATAATGCGAATAGTTATGAAAAAATTCTATAGCATCATTATATGCATAGGACCTCTTGCTTTATATGTAGAAAGAATGAAGATGTTATAAAATTAGCCATATAGGAATAACTACCCATAGTCAGTGAAATATGAACATATCTACAGGAGGTGATAAACAATTTAAGTGAAAAGCCACACCCCAAAGTATTTCCTTGTTCGTCAAATTAAGCTCATCAACAACATCAACTCGGAATTCAGCTAAGTGGGGTGAAAACTTGTTTCGGCTAATGTCTGTAATTATTGTACGATTTTATGTAGGTCATAACAACGGCTATGCTAAGCTCCGTAGGCCCTGAACACCCGTGTTCGCTCGCCATTGGCTGCCGTCTTTGCGGTGTGTTCGAGAGCTATCTTTTTAACCACGAGCTCTTAAGCTAACGGTATCGGGCGAATGTGGCAAAAACATAAATGACGATTTTTTTCTGGCCCGAGCATTTTCGTGATGTTCCCCTCTTAGCATGCTAACGTTTTAGTGCTAAACACAGAGTGCAAACAGGAAGATCCTCTACAGAGTCTCTACAGCTTCCACCGGAAACTAAAAACACATCTTTTCCGACTACATCTGGATTAAAACACAGATTAGCACTTCAGTGGCTCTTAAATGGCTTTTATTATGGTATTTTGTAGTTTGACTATGTTGAGGAAATGTTACTTTCGGTATTCTTGTTGTTTTTAGTTTGTACTCTAGGTTGATGCACTTATTGTAAGTCGCTTTGGATAAAAGCGTCTGCTAAATGTAATGTAATGTAATAAAAGAGCCAAGCGTAAACCAAAGTACTGGACGAATTCAGGGGATCATCCATGTTATTTAAATGTCATCCTCAAAGGGAGGACATGAATGTGTGGTCTACTCAAAAAGGTACCTTGCTCGACTCCGATGAAGCGTTGATCTCTTTAAGTTTACCGAGTCTGATCTGGACTTTTTCCTGGAACTCTCCTTCGATTTTCTTGATCTGAATCTGCAACATCAAAAGCAAAATGCAGTCAAATAAAAACGATTCTGCACGCCATATGCAGCGGTATCGTCCGAATACAGTACAGTAAAGGTAGTGGATCGTGTTCCTCACCCGGAGCTTCTTGCTCTCCTTCTCTATCGAGACCGTTTCGTGGTGTTTGTGCTCCAACTCTCTGCACTTTATGCAAATCGGCGTCTGATCCCGCTTGCAGAACTTATTCAGGGGCTTGTTGTGAATTCGACAGAGGTGGCTGGTGGCGAAGGTGGCCGGATCGGTGAGGCTGTGCTTCGTCAACACCGGGTCGGTCAGGTGAGGCTTCAGGTGCTCGTTGCAGTAAGACAGCTGGCACACGAAGCACGACTTGACCGACATCAAGGGGTTTACCGTACAGCTGTCACACGGGACGTCCTCTTTGGAAATCTCTCTTGGCGGCATCCCTCTCCTCAATGTCTTCTTGTATGCCGGCCGGCCCCTTATAGACCTATCGATGCAATACAGAGATGGTTAATTCAAGTCGAACACGGAGGGGAAATGGGTGTATTTGATGATGCATCGGGTACGGACTCTTTAAACTTCTCGGTGATGTCTTTCAGTCCTACGTTGATCCTCAGTTCCGGGCGGGTCTTGAAGGCCTCTTTGCACAGTGGACACTCCGACTTGTGTCTCGTGTCCCAGAAACGTTTGATGCACGTTAGGCAGAAGTTATGGCCACACGGGGTGGAGACGGGGTTGTGGAAGATATCCAGACATATGACGCACCGGAACTGCTCCTCGGACAACGCAAAGGCCATGCTCCTGACAGAGGGACGATAGATTTGATATACAACATGCAACAATTGAGTGGATTTCTTTTCCCTATTACAATGTAGAAATGTCTTTGAAAATAACTAACTATACATTAAAATAAGGATTATTTTAATGTATAGTTATACCCTACATTTGCTTAATTGTGGAGATTTCCAGAGTCCAAGACAGGCGTTGTCCAAAACTGAATTTATTTTCAAGATTATGTGCAGAACAAATGCGGCTAAAGTGGGCTTATGTATAAGTTCAAATGTCTCTATCGTCCGACGACTCCTTGCTTTATATGTAGAAAGAATAAAGACGTTAGCTACCTAGGAATAACTGCTGTCAGCCCGTAGTCAGGGAACATTTACATTTCTACAATATAGCCTCTTACTACTACGACTACAATAATATGCTTAAATCCAAAATATAGTTTTGCCATTTCATTACTGCATACTACTTTTGGTGACGGTTTAGTTTTATTGTTTCTGTTGTTGTAAAAATATTGAAATATTTGATTATTAGTATAGTTTGATGACGTCCAAGCCTCTCGATGTTCACAAAAATGAATAAATATGAAATCCTGTTCTGCGTTTGGCATATCAAACGCGTCTTTTGAACGCCTCTTTTTGAAAAGGAAGTGAAAATAGATCCTGCACACAAAATAATTAAGATCTGAACAACAGTTCAGGAATGTCTTTGTATCAGTTTGAATAAGAAGAAGTTTCGAGGTACGAGAAAATGTATCGAAAAAAAAAGGTAGAAACGATCTGTAATTGGGAGCCGATTAGGATGGGAGGGTCCAAATGTCCGGGCGCGGGTTGCTAACGAGGACTATTTAACTCAGGAATGCTGCAGCGCTGCTTTCGCCTCCTCTTTTGTTTCAATTCACAAACTGTTGTAGGACGTTTGTTTTTTTCATGTAGTAATATTTCTGGTGCACATGTTGGTTTTAAAAAGGGCATTTAAAAATAAACATTTCACATGAGATTTTACAGGTATTCCCCGAGAGGCTCAGGAAATGACGTTAACTCGTGTTGTGTGAAGTCGGCGAATCTTTGGCGAGAAAAAGAAAAAATCGAACGTCTCACAAAAAAGACGGAGATCGACCCCACGCTCACACGCTCTACTGCCTCCATTTTCCTTTTGAGAAAACCGACGCCTCCATTTTTTAATACTCAAGCGTACCGAAAACTCACATCAATCCCGCTGAATATGAATAACGTCTTACCTGAATGGGTCGACAGACGGATATCCGTACCGGGCGTGTTGACAGCGACAGCGTGTCTGTGCGCCGAGCCAAGTCCTTAAGAGAGACGGTGTGTTCCTCCCACACTGACGCTCACATCCAAACTGGTCATTCGTGTTCTCCTTCTCAGCCTTTCCAAGAATTCACTTTTAATCATGGCCCGGCTTTAACGGTGGTGTTTGTTGACAAAGTCGGCGATCGTCACATGACCTGTGTTTTTCTTCTTCTTCACATCAACAAATTAGCATTCACATATCCATACTGTCACGAATATATATATATATATATATATATATATATATATATATATATATATATATATATATATATATTTTTTTTTTTTTTTTTTAAAGAATTTAGATTTGACGTTTAATCTTTACTCTCACTTGACAAGTTCAAAGATATTTAAAATCTGTAGTTCTACAGAGCAGCGCTGGAATTTATTGCACTGTTATTATTTTATATTTTATGTGCTGATGTATGGTTTAATGGAAACATTTAAACTTAAAAATATTTGAGATTTCTGTGAATAAAGATGTCTAAACGTTAATATTTACAAGACAATTCCAATGTTTACGTGCTTATCTTGAAGATCCTGTCATCGCTGTGATTTTTTTAATTAGTCATACATTTTTCTTATATTGATGTTTGAGTTCTGTTTAGTCGTCGATTTTTGTATTTAACAAAGGCACTTTTAAAAAAACTAGCATTTTAGTTCTTACCTAAAATTGTAGAATTGATGTACAATTAGGTATCAGAATATACTGGCACTGTTTGTAACCCCCTGTTTCTGTCAATAACGCAAGATTTTATTACACATAAAAAAATAAAAAAACTGGAAAGAAATAACACACATAAAAAAATAACAGACATAAAAAAATAACAAACATAAAACAATAATAAACATAACACAACAACAACCAAAAAACAATAATAAACACAACATAACAACAAACATAAACAATAAAAAACATAAAATAATAGCAAACATAAACAATAACAAACATAAAATAATAGCAAACATAAAACAATAATAAACATAACACAATAATAAACACAACATAACAACAAACATAAACAATAACAAACATAAAACAATAGCAAACACAAAACAATAAAAACATAAAACAATAACAAACACAAACATAAAACAATAACATATATAAACAACAACACCCACAAAATAATAACAACCACAAAACAATAACAAACAGTGCAGGATAAGACACATCGCAGTATTTATATATATATATATATATATATATATATATATATATATATATATATAAATAAAGGTATTATTATATGTGGTAAGAACACTGGACACACACAATGTGAAGCTACAGTCCAGCACATTAAAAATAAGTAATACATACTATTAAAAGTAAGGAATAAAAAATATAAAAAGTGGTTTCAACAAAACGCTAAAGTATGCAGTGTGAATATAAAGCCGTTTTGCATTCGGAGGGTAAGACACACAAAGTGGTTAAATCAGCTGATTGCGGATGGTTCACATCAAAAAGCCCCAGTAGGCCATTTGACAACAAGCTGCATTGTGGGTAACAGACCCACCTGTGTGTTTATAGATGAAGGCGTCATGCTGACCTTCCACTCTTAATAATAATTATTAGTAGGCTAATTGTTGCCTTGCAAACAACCTGAACCTCCCTCCGTTTATCCTGCAGTTTTTTGTCTTTTGTTCTTTGAGAAATGTTCCAAACCTTAATTACGTGTAATTTAAAGGATAAAAACTAAATTAATCCCGTCGCACGACGGCAACAAAAATTCAGAGCAACGTGAAAAAGTGATCGCTTAAAACAATGGTTTATTATTTCAGTTTAACTAAGGTCTAAAACAAATTAAGATATAGGTCACAACCACATCAACAACAACTATTCAACCGTATGAAATGCTTGTTTACTCACATGGAAGTCACCCTGCCATTTAGTTGGTATCATGTAATTATTCTAGTATGCGTGGAACTGACTCTCAATATTCCTCTCTGATTAAATCCGGTTCTATATATTTATTTTATTAAACTTAATTTGGCTTGGCAGCGTATGAATAGACTTGGGTATGATACAATAGACGGTATTTAAACAAATAATAGACAGGATGCTGAGAGTGAAGGTGTCTGTTACTAGGCGGATACAAATCCCATCTCCCTCTGTTTTCTGTATTCACCTCCTCGATGATTGTTACTATGTCACGAAACTATGCAGCGTGATGAATGTCACCACGGCTGCTATACAGCAGAGGAAGAGGAGGAGGAGGAGGAGGAGGAGGAGTTTTTGAGACTTTCTTTAGGGGACGAAAAAGGTTTACGATTCGTTTCATGACAGGAAATAAAACATACTGTGAAAAGTTTAAATTTGTGAGACAATTCACAGGCCGTACAAATCTAAAGCACTGCCTGCTTTATCTTCTGTTTTACTCTAAATAGACCATAACGTATAAATGATGACATCATGCTGTATAGAGTTGAAACTAGAGACTGAGATGTAAACTCATGTTTACAATGTTTACTGAAGGAAAACATCAAGAGAGAAGTAGAGTCACTATATAGACGTATATAGTGTGTGTGTGTGTGTGTGCGTGTGTTTGTGTGTGTGTGTGTGTGTGTGTGTGTTGCATGGTGCCTCTCTCACTCTTGTGACCCCCCTGACAATAAGACACAACTGTTTTTCAAAAAATTATATTCATGCACAATTTTCTTTTACACACACACATACATACACACACAGACACACACACACACACACAGACAAACACACACACACACACACACATTCACACACATATGTGCTGTGCAGCAGGTGTGGCTAGTTTATCGTAAGGTGAGTACACTCCATCCGTCAATCTGAAACACTATCTTGTCCCCGTCGAAGTTAGGTCATACAGGGTATGCAAGTACACACACTCATACACACACGCACAGACGCACACACACACCCACACACACACAATCAATTACATTTACTTCCTGGAATCTTATCCTTAACCTCATCGTAACCTTCTCCCGGATGATGGCTTGTGTGACCGAGCCTCTTTCACCCGTGTTGTGACCTTAGGGCGTAGCGTTCCAGGAGTTGGGCGATCTCAACCTCGAACCCAGCGGAGGCCGCCGGGCGACCTCGGCATCGAAGGAGAAGAAAAAACATGAACAACATAAGTTGAATAGTGTTTCCTGGTTGGTATGTTTAACCCCCGCTTTTTTTTTAAGAGGATAATTAAAATTGACCTTTTTTGTTCACCAGGGGATTTTTATTTTAAGTCCTCTGACTAAAATGCGTTAAACATTTTAAAATATTTTTTTTCCGTGACTGGAGTCGCCCCCTGGTGGTCAGGAGAGAGAATGCATCTTTACATCATGAAGAGTGGACTTCTATACAACCAGAGGAGTCGCCCCCTGGTGGTCAGGAGAGAGAATGCAGCTTTAACACATGAAGCATATACTTCTATACAACCAGAGACCCCCCCCCCCTGGTTGACAGGAGATAGAATGCATCTTTACATCATGAAGAATGGACTTCTATACAATCAGAGGAGTCACCCCCTGGTGGACAGTAGAGAGAATGCAGCTTTAACACATGAAGCATATCAATTCAATTCAATTCAGTTTATTTGTATAGCCCAGTTTCACAAATTACAAATTTGTCTCAGAGTGCTTTACAATCTGTACACATAGACATCCCTGACCCAAAACCTCACATCGGACCAGGAAAAACTCCCAAATAACCCTTCAGGGGGAAAAAGGGAAGAACCCTTCAGGAGAGCAACAGAGGAGGATCCCTCTCCAGGATGGACAGATGCAATAGATGTAATGTGTACAGAAGGACATATTTAGAGTTAAAATACATTCAAGGAATCTGACAGAGTTTATCAATAGTTCATATTTAGGCATATTCCACGATGGAGAGTTTGGAGACCTCCCAAGTGGAGGAGTGGGCGGAGTCCCAGCAGGGCAGTGGCACAGCCGGTGTCAGGAACTCACGATCCAACCATCGAAGGTCCATCAGCAGATGGGATCTATGCCGTCTCATAGGGTCCGATGACCCCATGAGACGTGAAGTCAGAAGGACTCCGGGGAGAAAGCAGAGTTAGTCATGTGTGATGGAGAGATGAAGATTCATCCATAGGAGAAAGAAAAGAGGAGAGAGGTGCTCAGTGCATCCTAAACATCCCCAGCAGCTATAAGCCTATACCAGCATATCCAGGGGCTGGACCAGGGCAAACCTGATTCAGCCCTGACTATAAGCTCTGTCAAAGAGGAAAGTCTTCAGTCTACTCTTGAAGGTGGTGACTGTGTCTGCCTCCCGGACTGAAGGTGGAAGCTGGTTCCATAAAAGAGGAGCTTGATAACTAAAGGCTCTGGCTCCCATTTTACATTTTAAGACTCTCGGAACTCCAAGTAGCCCCACATGTAGTGAGCAGCTCTCTGGTGGGGCGATACGGTACTACAAGCTCTTTAAGATATGATGGTGCATCACCAATTAAGGCTTTGTAAGTTAAGAGAAGAATTTTAAAAGTGATTCTTGATTTTACAGGGAGCCAGTGCAGAGCAGCTAGTGCAGGAGTAATGTGATCTCTTTTCTTAGTTTTAGTGAGAATACGAGCTGCAGCATTCTGGATCAACTGGAGGGACCTAAGAGATTTATTAGTGCAGCCTGATAATAAGGAGTTGCAGTAATCCAGTCTCGAAGTAACGAACGCGTGAACCAATTTCTCTGCATCTTTTTGAGACAAGATGTGCCTGATTTTTGAAATATTACGTAGATGGAAGAATGCAGTCCTTGAGATTTGCTTTATGTGGGAGTTAAAGGACAAGTCCCGATCAAAGATAACGCCGAGATTCTTTACAGTGGTGTTGGATGCTAGAGTAATGCCGTCTACAGAAATCACATCACCAGATAATTGATCTCTGAGGTGCTCAGGGCCGAGTAGAATTACTTCGGTTTTGTCTGAGTTTAACATCAAGAAGTTGCCGTCATCCATGTTTTTATGTCACTAAGACATGCTTGAATTTTAGTGAGTTGGTTAGTCTCCTCTGGTTTTATCGATAGATATAGTTGAGTATCATCTGCATAACAATGAAAGTTTATAGAGTGTTTCCTGATAATATTGCCCAAAGGAAGCATGTATAAGGTAAATAGAATTGGTCCAAGCACAGAACCTTGTGGAACTCCGTGACTAACGTTGGTGGTCATTGAGGCTTCATCGTTTACAAATACAAACTGAGATCGATCTGATAAATAGGATTTAAACCAACTTAGGGCGGTGCCTGAAATACCAATCGACTGCTCCAGTCTCTGTAATAGGATGTTATGGTCAATGGTGTCGAATGCAGCACTAAGGTCTAACAAGACCAGTACAGAGAGAAGTCCTTTATCTGCTGCCATTAAGAGGTCATTCGTAATCTTCACCAGTGCTGTCTCTGTGCTGTGGTGTTTTCTAAATCCTGACTGAAACTCTTCAAATAAACTATTCTGATGTAGAAAGTCACACAACTGATTTGCGACCACTTTCTCAAGGATCTTAGAGAGGAAGGGAGGTTAGAGATCGGTCTGTAGTTAGCCAAAACCTCTGGATCCAGAGTGGGCTTCTTCAGGAGAGGTTTAATTACAGCTACTTTGAAGGAATGTGGTACGTGGCCTGTTAACAAAGACACATTAATAATATCCAAAAGAGAGCTGCCAATTAAAGGCAAAACGTCTTTAAGCAGCCTAGTCGGGATAGGGTCCAAGAGACAGGTAGACGTGTTAGAAGTAGAAACCATTAAAGATAATTGGTCACGGTTGATGGGAGAAAAGCCATCTAAATACATACCAGGACATACAGGGGTTTCAAAGCCATTCCACTTGAGGACAGATTGGCACTGGTTAAGGGCAAGAGATTATTAATCTTGTCCCTAATAGTTAAAATCTTCTCATTGAAGAAGTTCATAAAGTCATTACTCCTGAGGTCTATAGGAATACTGGGCTCCACAGAGCTGTGACTCTCTGTCAGCCTGGCTACAGTGCTAAAGAGAAACCTAGGGTTGTTCTTATTCTTCTCTATTACTGATGAGTAATATTCTGCTCTGGCATTGCGGAGGGCCTTCTTATAAGTTTTAAGACTATCTCGCCAAACTAAGCGGGATTCTTCCCGATTAGTTGAACACCAAATGCTTTCAAGCTTTCGTGACGTTTGCTTTAATGTGCGGGTCTGAGGGTTATACCAGGGAGCAAACCTTCTCTTCCTCACTGTCTTCTTCTTCAGAGGGGCTATCGAGTCCAGTGTCGTTCTCAGTGAGCCTGTGGCACTATCAACAAGATGATCAATCTGGGACGGACTAAAGTTAGACCAGGAGTCCTCTGTTATATTGAGACATGGTATTGAATCAAGTGCAGAAGGAATCGCTTCTTTAAATTTAGCTACAGCACTGTCAGTTAGACATCTGGTGTAGAAACTTTTGACTAGCGGTGTACACTCCGGTAGTATAAACTCAAAAGTTATAAGGCTGTGGTCTGACAGAAGAGGATTCTGTGGGAAGACCTTCAAATGCTCAAGGTCAACGCCATATGTAAGAACAAGATCAAGCATGTGGCCAAAGCTGTGAGTGGGTTTCTGTACTCTCTGACGAAAGCCGATCGAGTCCAACAATGAGATGAATGCAGTACCTAGGCAATCATTATCAACATCCACATGAATATTAAAATCTCCTACAATAATAACTTTATCAGTTTTAAGAACCAAACTTTATATAAATTCTGAAAATTCTGATATAAACTCTGAATATGGACCCGGTGGCCGGTACAGAATCACAAATAGAATCGGCTGTAATGTTTTCCAGGTTGGATGTGAAAGACTAAGAACAAGGCTTTCAAATGAGTCGTAATTTAATTTAGGTTTAGGATTTATTAAAAGGCTCGAGTCAAAGATGGCTGCTACTCCACCTCCTCGACCGGTGTCTCGAGGAATGTGAGTATTAACATGACTTGGAGGAGTCGACTCATTTAGGCAGACATATGCTTCATGGCGCAGCCAGGTTTCAGTTAGACAACATAAATCAATGTGATTATCTGTTATTAAATCATTTAGTAACACAGCTTTAGATGACAGAGATCTAATATTTAGGAGACCACATTTAATAGTCCTGTTTTGTTGCACTGCTGAAATAATGGTGTTAACTTGTATAAGGTTATTGTGTACGACTCCTCTTGTGTTTACTTTAGATTTATTTAATTTAAGTGGCCGTGGGACAGACACAGTCTTCACAGTCTCTATTCTAGAGTAATGGATGGGTAACTGCTTGACAAGAAGAGCAGAGAAGGGTGTTAAACTACAACTCTGCTCCCGGTTCCTGATCTGAACCCCGGATTGTCATGGATTAGGTCCGGTGATCAACGTGGTCATATTCGCAGAAATGAGACGCTCCTTCCAACGTGGGATGGACGCCGTCCTCCTCATCAGATCAGGTTTTCCCAGAAAGTCTTCCAGTTGTCTACGTAGCCCACCTTATTCGCTGGGCACCACTTCGACAGCCAGCGGTTGAAAGATCGACATACGGCTATATAATTCGTCAGTTTTCAAATTTGGGAGAGGGCCAGAGAAAATTACGGTGTCCGACAACGTCTTGGCATAAGCACACACCGATTCCACATTCATTTTACTGACTTCCGACCCACGGGCTCGGGCGTTACCACCGGCATGTATTACAATCTGACTGTACCTACGCTCATCCTTAGCCAGCAGCTTCAAACAAGACTCCACGTCGCCCGCTCTGGCCCCCGGGAGGCACACTACCCTGGTCCGCGGCTTCGCTATCTTCACGTTCCTGACTATAGAGCTCCCGATAACCAGGGTGTTCTCCTCAGCGGGTGTGTCGCTGAGCAGGGAAAAGCGGTTCGAAACGTGAAGTGGTTGGTGCACAGCAGGCTTCTGTATAGACTTACCACTCTTGCGAACAGTTACCCAGTTATACTTCTATACAACCAGAGGAGATGCCCACCTGGTGGTCATGAGAGAGAATGCAGCTTGAACACATGAAGAATAGACTTCTATACAATCAGAGGAGACGCCCCCTGGTGGACAGTAGAGAGAATGCAGCTTGAACACATGTTGGCATGTGTGAATAAACAGCTCTTTTATCAATGAATTATTATTCTTTGCGCACCACTGACTCCGGTTTCAAAACGGTTTAATCATCCTCTCAGTTGTATCTGCTCAAAGTAAACATCGACTTATAATAATTGTGTCGTACTTAATGTTGGAGTCGCTGTAATTAACCTGTCACTATATGTATTTTATCCCTTTGTTGATTATTCTATTGTGTTTAGGTGTTTTTTTCTCCCCGTCCTTCGACTAAAATGGTGAATTAAGCAGCACGGTGGCTCAGTGGTTAGCACTGTCGCCTCACAGCAAGAAGGTCCTGTGTTCGATTCCCGGTCGTCCCAGGAACTGTGTGGAGTTTGCATGTTCTCCTCGTGCCTGCGTGGGTTTCCTCCGGTTTCCCCCACCATCAGAAAGACAAGCACACAGCCTCACCCCGGTTCGTATGGATGTGAATGAGTGTTGGTGGTGGTCGGAGGGGCCGTAGGCGCTGATTGGCTGCCACGCTTCCGTCAGTCTGCAGCTGTGGCTACTGATGTAGCTCACCACCACCGGGATGACTGTGTGTGTGGATGACTACTGGACTCTGTAAGCGACTTTGGGTACTTAGAAAAGCGCTATATAAATCAAAATGTTATTATTGTAAAATCTTAAAACACTGCCGTGTGGCAGCGCCGGGTGTTTCGGTGCTTCATCCCGACACCTGCAGGTCCGGAGTCCCGTGTGACGCGAGGCCTGCAGGTCTCTTACCTGCAGCGCACCTTGAACCTGAAGCCTGGCAGCTTTTTGCAGAGAAATATCCTCCAATTAGTCGGGCGAGTAGGAAATGGATTCCAAGTGGGTGAACCTCTCCGGGCATCGTGGGAAAAAAACATTCGATCTAGTCAGAAATCTTTGACATGAATTTGCTGTTTTACTTGTTTTGCAAGAAGAAGAAAAAGACACCTGTAACCCGAGTACCTCGAGTTACGCAAGGAACAATGATCTCCGCTCCCACGAGGAGCGCCAAACTTTTAGTAATTACAACATTCACAAAAACTATGTTTTAGGGCACTTTGCACCAGCCCGTATTTAAAGGTCCTTGAATGATTACATGCTAGTGCTCTTTCTTCACGGGTGGATCTGGGAGATCGTCAGGAGGTCTGGAAAATATAAATGGACCATAAAGTATGACGACATTATGCTGTATAGAAGAAGACTTGAAACTAGAGACTGAGACAAAAACTCATGTTTACAATGTTTACTGAGGGAATACATAAAGAGTAGTAGAGTCACTATAGACTTCTATACAACCAGAGGAGTCATCCCCTGGTGGTCAGGGGAGAGAATGCAGCTTTAACACATGAAGCGTATACTTCTATACAACCAGAGGAGTCGCCCCCTGGTGGTCAGGAGAGAGAATGCAGTTTTATCACATCAGCATATATTTCTATACAACCAGAGGAGTCGACCCCTGGTTGTCAGGAGAGAGAATGCAGCTTTAACACATGAAGCGTAGACTTCTATACAACCAGAGGAGTCGCCCCCTGGTGGTCAGGAGAGAGAATGCAGCTTTAACACATCAGCATATATTTCTATACAACCAGAGGAGTCAACCCCTGGTGGTCAGGAGAGAGAATGCAGCTTTAACACATGAAGCATAGACTTCTATACAACCAGAGGAGTCTTCCCCTGGTGGTCAGGAGAGAGAATGCAGTTTTATCACATCAGCATATATTTCTATACAACCAGAGGAGTCGACCCCTGGTGGTCAGGAGAGAGAATGCAGCTTTATTTTAAAAATTGCCCTTCTTGTTGACTGATTTTGAAAGCCCTGTGCGTGGCAGATGCTATAAAATAAGAATGATTTACCTGTAAGGGCATATTTGAATCATTTTTGGATGATGTAATGCTTTTTGGAGGAGCGTACCGTGGGAGAAACTATCGAGTTAAGAAGATGACGATGGTTAAATGTAAACCAAAGACGTTAATTATCTGCTTTACTTGTTTTGGCCACACCTGGTTTACATTCTGTACATGAGCTGGAGATGAATGCCTAGTAATTAAGGTATTATTTTAATTGAAAGTATTGCATTCATTAACCACGCACATGTAATAACTGTTTAAGTATCATCCATTGGTGTGATATTAGAGGCGTTGAACCTTTTAGAAGCCTTGCACCCCCTTTATTGCTATAAAAAAACAAGCAAATATATATAATCTATTAATGTTGCACAAAGCATTAAACAGAGCTGGGGCTGCAAGAATCAATCACCATTTTTTTTAAATCAAACAAAAAGCTAAAATAATCATATATATCGTAATTTCGGCCCACTCAGCACGTTTCAGGAAGCAGTGACTCTTAGCTGGGTGCTATCAGAAAAATGCAGATGACAAAAAGTACGAGCATTCCACACTGATTCCAAAAATATCTTCAAGATCCCTCTACGTCAAAGCATCAGCGAGATATGAGCCAAAGAACACAGCCACATGAATCGCTTTATCCTTTTACAATCAGCAAATTCACCCTGTGCTTCATTGAACTCCTCCATGCAGAGGTGACATGTGACATGTGTTGTGAAGGTACCTTCAGCCAATCAGATCTGCTACTACAACTATTACATATATATATATATATATATATATATATATATATATATATATATATATAGTATAAACATATGCATATTTTGCTTATACATATAATGTTATAAGTTACAAGAGCATATTTAGTATGGTAAAAAGTATGCAATCGTAACTCATAGCATTAAATATATATATATATATATATATATATATATATATATATGTACAAAATATGCACTCGTAACTCATAACTTTATATATAGATACAAAATATGCACTCGTAAGAACCAGCTCAACGTGTTCTTCTCCAACTGCCTCGAACTCGACTATTAAACCACTTACAGTTGATATCAAACGAGTTTTAGTTCTGGCATCGCCGTGTTAATTGTATGGCAACAAGCGTTCCTCCAACAGGAAGTCGTGGCCTGCAGAGAGTTACAACTCACATACAAAACTGTTATTATAACGCCCCAAACGCCAGGACAGGCCCTCTGAGGCTCAGACGCAGAGAGGCAGGCTGGACGCAATACGAAATAACAAAAAAAACACTCTTTAATGCGGCAGGACGGGAAAGCACACGGAACTAGAGACGACCACAGACAACAATCCAACAGCAGACAAGCGAAAGACTGACACAATATATAGAGGGGAAACACAGGTGTACGACATCAGACAGTAACGAGACAAGAGTGGCTGAGGACAGGTGAAGGGAATGAAACAATCAAGACAGAGGAGACAGAGGAGAGAGGAGACATGGAACACAGGAGAAACAGAAACAGGGTGTTACATCTAAGCGAGTTAAACTAAAACGTCTTGGAGTCTGTTGTTTGGTTTCCTCGCCGGTGTCTAGACGCGACGTGCGCTTCGTAAAGTGTGCGGCGCAATCATTTTAATCACACACAACTCTGCTGACGCACACAGAGCAGATCTGCAACCTTTCATTGTCTTCGGCTACTAACGTCGCATCCTCTTGGTGCTCCACCGACCCGTGGCGTGACCTTTGCTCCGCACCGCGGGCCTTTTGTCATAAAAAGGGGCGGGGCCGAGGCGTCATTACGGCAGTCGTAAAGCGCCGCCGCGCAGGAGCTGCGGCATTCCAGAGGCGCAGGCGGAGGGTTTTATGTGTGTTGATGTGAACATTGGACCTAAAGCACCGCGCCCCGCGAGTTACACACACTCAGCTGCTACCCTCGAGTCCCGTGATCCCATAAGCACACACACACACACCCATAACACACACACACATGAATGCCACCTGCTGCATACGTGAGCATTATGGTAGCTAATAGCGGGGTGTGATGGAAGTTACAGAGAAGCCGTGAGCAGGACGCCGAGGCTGGGAGAGGGAGAGGGAGGGTCCGGGGGGCCGAGCGAGAGAACGGCTTTCATCCTTTCAGTCGCCGGAGGAGCCGACGCGACGCCGGACCGCTTCGACGCACCGAAAGTACGCGTGAGAAATATTCAAGAAACAAAAGAGGAGCAAAGCGAATGACAGTTTAGACGCGTGAGAACTTTTTTTGAAAGTCTTTTTCAAAGTTTTGCTCTGCTTCCTCGTGTGGGAAGAGACTCGCTCGGTCGGTTTCTGAGCCAGAAGGAAAGTCAAAGTGAATCTATGGTCTGTGTTTTCACGGCTGAAGTAGAGTTGATGGATTGGACGTGTACGCGTACGCCTTTCCGCCATCCTTTTGTTTACTAAAGAGACGCAGTGTTCTTTACAAGGACTGTTTTCTTTATTTCATAAAAGATAACACGCACGTCGAGGAGTGTCAGAGAACATTCTGTTTCTCGAGACGACGACTTTCTCTGTCTCTGTCTGAGTCAGCGGTCTGTTCCCGCTTGTCGCCCTCGAGCAAGGCACTGCATCCTCGTTCAGCTCAAATTTGACCATTTGAGTAAACTTTTCGTTTCCTTCCCTCTGCAGTTTTCTCCTGATTCCCTTCCGAAGCGATCGATAACGATGACGTCATCGCCAACGCTCGCATAATTGTCTTCGTTGTTAACGGGGTTTGTCGGTGCACCTGTGTGGCTTTTTCATCCGGGGTATATTAGGTAAACACACACACACACACACACACACACACACACACACACACACACACACACACACACACACACACACACACACACACACACACACACACACACACACACACACACACATTAATGACTCATACAGTAAGCTGATCAAACAGTGCAGGGTGTATTAGTTTAAGTCTTATGTGAATGCTTCTTTGTATATGTGAACCCTCCTGTGACCTTTGGGGTCAATTTGACCCCTATTCAATGTTTGACATCTCAAAAAAAAAGATTAACATGTTTTTTTAGCTAAATATTTAGTGACTTTTTATAATTTATTGGGAAAAACATTCACATAATGATATGTTTTCACTGTTGTGTACAATTTGACCCCAGGCTGTTTTTCACTGTGTAAAACATATAATAAATATCAACTATTTTATTTATTTAAATGTCTATTTAGGTAGTCAACAAATAAACATAAAGTACCTGACACTTAAACTCGGGAAACAATATTAATTCTAATCATTTTCTGGAGGTTTTAACTGCTGGGGTCAAAAAGGGTAAAAGATGTTTGTACATTTGAAGGTAACAGGTTAAATCAATCTTTCATATTCTATGTTTCCTGAAGGAAGTTGTTCACTTCCTCTATCAAACACCTAACTTCCTGTTCCCCTGGTCCTCTTCCTCCCCTCAGGCCATGGCCGCCCCCGGGTGCTTCGCGCTCCCAGAGGAGCAGTTCCAGTGCACCGTGTGCCGCCAGGTGTTCACCGACCCGGTCACCACGCCCTGCGGACATAACTTCTGCCGGGCCTGCCTGGAGACGGCGTGGGCCGGCGGCGGCGGCGCCGAGGCCTGCCGCTGCCCCGCCTGCGACAAGCCGTTTAACCACCGTCCGGAAATGAGCGTCAACGCCGCCTTCAAGGAGCTGGCGGACGCCTTCAGGCGGATGGCGTCGGCGCCGCCGGCGCGGTCGGCCGAACCGGGCGAGGCGGCGTGCGACGTGTGCGCCGCCGCCGCCGCCTCCCCGCGGGTCGGCGCCCTGAAGTCCTGCCTGGTGTGCCTGACGTCGTACTGCGAGGCCCACCTGGAGCCCCACCGGCGGGTCGCCACGCTGATGGCCCACCGGCTGATCGCGCCGGCCGCCGACCTGCAGGCCCGGCTGTGCCGGGAGCACGACCGGCTGCTGGAGATGTTCTGCCGCGACGAGCGGGAGCCCGTGTGCCGCTTCTGCACCGAGACGCGGCACAGAGGTCACCGGGCGGTCGCCGTGGAGGACGAGAGCCGGGAGAGGAAGGTGGAGAGGGAGGGGGGAATGGGGGGGGGGGACTCGGCGTCATAAAGGGTATTATAGGAGGTGGGAGAAATACAGGTGTGCAAATTAAAAGTTACTTTTTTTAGTGAGAGCTGTCCTGTGAGGATATGCTGGGTTATTAATGAGATGAGTAAATGAGCCTTTAGTGACCTCTAGAGGAGAAAGTCCGCTACTGCAGCAGCACGATGGAAATAAGAGAGGGAGAGAACTAAAATAAAGAGTATTAGAGGAATTAAATAGTATTCAGAGTGAGGAGGTAAAGGGACAGTAGGGCTTAGGTCAGATTATATTTTACTTTATTTATCCCCAGGGGGAAATTACTTGAAGCAGTAGCTAAACATTTTTTTTAGAGAAATATACAATACGATAAAATAAAAAGAATTTAAAAACAGTCAATATTACATTTAAGAATTTAAAATAATAATAATACAGGAAATGAAAATGTAAAAATAAAACTGAAGATACAGTTTAAATTTAAATAGAGTTAAACAAACACATTTATAATGTCAATAAGTCCTTATTGTTGTCTGTATTAATATAGCGATATAAACAACACAGAATATAATGTGATATAGTATAAGCTACAATGGAGTTACTTGTATAACATTATACAGTATAACATAGTTCGGTGACCCTGCAGATTGTTATTATTATATATTATATTATATTAGTATTTAATTGCAGGGGATCTCTAAATTGACATGAAGGCGTCCGTTCATCTGCCTGTTTAGGTCCAGATGAAGAAGACCTGGGAGGATTTCCAGCAGATGATCCAGGAACGCCTGGAGAAAGCTGAGGAGATGCAAAACTGTCTGAAGCTCAGCAACGTGAGTCATGTGATGGAAATGTGTTTTTTAATCGTGAAAGTCACCTGAAAGGTGCATCACTTTGTAATGTGGACGCAGTATTGTCTGATTAGTCTTTTATCTAATACTCAAACTAGATTTAAATGTATGTAACACATTAATTCCTGAAGGGAAGGCTGTTCTGGAGGAAATGTGAAACGCATTCTGGGAAATGTAGGAAATTCCCAAACAACGACAGCTGAGCACAGATGCAGAGAACGATAAAGGAACTACATATAAATATAAACATATTATAATATATATATTCTATATATATTATTCTATATATATTATATAAATATTTATTTAAATAATAATATATACATATTTATATATAAAATAATATATATAGAATATATATGTATATATATCATATATATGTATATATATTTATATATAATATATATATGTATATATATTATATACTTTATATATATACATTTATTTATATATAACATAATATATATAATAAATATATTTGTATTTTTTTAAATGTAGATATATATATATATTTTTTTTTTCTTATATTTATATATATATATATATTATAATTCTAACACTAAAAAACACATACAACACAAAAATTAAGACACGTGTCCTCCCGGAGTAAGTTTCTTTTTAATGTTTAACACATGTGTTTCTAATCATTGTCAGTAGAATTCTGCAGTGAAAACAAATTGTTTGTGTCCTAAATGAAAACAAATCAATGACTTCTGAGATATAAATAATGTTATATACACGTACTAATGTTTCCCAGCGCTTCATGATTTATTACCTTCATAGACAAAGCAGGTGTTGTCGACATATTCCTCTCCTTCAACAGCTTGTTAGGTCTCCTTGATAAATGTGTTTTAGAGTTTCACATTGACTGCACTGAGTTTCATTTCATTGTATTCATCCTCCAGGTCGGTTTCATTTCTCTCGTGATGTGTGAACTCATATTTCTACGAACTATTTCAACCCCAATAAATCAAGTCAATAATCCCTCTGGCACGCAAACTGTTCGTGGGAAATTTAGACAAAAGAAGCCTTTTAAATAAGAAATAAGAGCTGGGATGTGTATCCATTGGCCAGCAAGGAAAGACCATACTTATGAAAATATGTGTGTTAAAGCACAAAAAATACATAATATGGTTTGTAGCCACGCTGTCGGAGAGGATGGCATCGAAATATAATTTTTGCATCCCCGCCCAGACGAGTGCCGAGACGGAGGTGAAGGAGAGCGACCGGCTCTTCGCGTCTCTGATCCGCTCAGTGGAGGAGAGACAGGCGGAGGTCAGCGCCGAGGTCGAGGCCAAGCAGAGCGCCGCCGAGAGGCGGGCGGAGGAGCTCGGAGACGAGCTGCGGAGGGAAGTCTCCGAACTGCTGAGGAGATGCTCCGAGCTGGAGGAGCTGGGAGACAGCGAGGACCACCTCCACGTCTTACAGGTGAGGAGCGACCCGGAGACTGGGGAGGGGGGAAAGTCCCGCCAAATATAGAAAGATGTGTCAGATTTAGAGATAAATTAGCCGAAGGTTTATCCCGTTTGGCTTTTTTCAAACTACGCTCACATCCATACAGTAATGTTTAAATGCCCCCCCCCCCCCTCCTCCGCCCCTGGCAGAAGTCTCCCTCTCTCATGTCGCCCCCTCCCACCAGAGAGTGGACGGAGATCGGCGTGACCCCTGACATCTGCGTGGGGACGGTGAGGGCGGCGCTGTCCAGACTGGACGCCGCCCTGACCAACGAGCTGCACGGCCTGAAGGAGGAAGGTCGAGCACCGCCAAAATAACCGAGAAATGTTTCAGTTAAACTTCATTGTTAAGTTTCATGTTTTAAAACTGTACATTTTATTTTTGTATCTTCAGAGATGAAGAGAATGCAGAAATATGCAGGTAAGAGCTCACAGTGTCAGGGCGAATGCATTGTGGCATGTTGGGTCGCTTAATAATAATAATAATAATAATAATAATACTACTACTACTAATAATAATAATATAAATAATAATAATATAAACAATAATAGTATAAATAATAATAATAATACATAATATGAATAATAATAATACTAATAATAATAATATAAATAACAATAATGAGTCCCGGAAATCAGTGAAATAAATATGACATATTAGTGAAATAAAGATTTTATTGCATATTGGGAGACCAAGATTTAATAGTTTTTAATTAAAATCCCTAATAAATAAGAATAAGAATAAAATCAGTTCTCATGTTGTAGGAGGATGAATCTGTATTAGAGCGACAAAGTTGATCAATATCGATATTTTTTTTACGATATTGCGGAGACTTTTACTAAATACTGATAGAATGAGATTCTTAAAGTTAAATAATAGAACAACACTTTCCTGTAAAGCCACCTTTAGAACCAGGAAACGGACCGACCGACATCGAAGGTCTGAGACGACATCTGGTCTCATGTCACGATACATCGGCATTAAGCCCCGCCCCCCCATCTTAACTACGCTTCCCTTGCCCTAGTGGACGTGGTTTTGGACGCGGACACCGCCCATCCCAACATCGTCCTCTCGGCGGACGGGAAGCAGGCGGGCCGCGGCGAGCTGCTTCACGTCGTGCCCGACAACCCCCAACGCTTCGACCCCGTCATCTGCGTTCTGGCCGAGCGCGGCTTCCTGTCCGGGAGGTTCTACTTCCAGGTCGGCGCATTGATTGATTGATTGATTGACGATTCGCTCCGAGATTTTCTCAACCTCCTTTCCTTTCTTTGGTCCTTGGAGGTTGCCGTTGGGTCGAAGACCTTCTGGGACCTGGGCGTGGTCAAGGAGTCGGTCAACCGGAAGGGGATGATCACCTCCAACCCGGAGAACGGCTTCTGGACGGTGCGGCTCAGGGCCGGCGAGGAGTACCGCGCGTTGGACTCGCCCTCGGTGCTCCTCCCCCTGGAGGCGAAGCCGCGGGCGGTCGGCGTGTTCGTGGATTATGAGGAGGGCGCCGTGTCGTTCTTCGACGCCGAGCGCGGGTCTCACATCTACACCTTCGCCCGGTGCCACTTCTCCGGGAGGATCTTCCCCTTCTTCAGCCCGGGCGTTTTGGATGAGGGGAAGAATATGGAGCCGCTGGTCGTCACCGACGTTAACCGTCTCTGACTCCAGGACGAGCCTCCGGTGGCGCCCCGGAGATCCGGAAAGATCTAGACTGCAGAACCGACTCGGTATTTGATAGTTAGTCATTACATTGAAAATACATTGAAAATAAATTGAAAATACAAATACATTGAAAATACATTAGAAATACATGGAAAATACAAATACATTGAAAATACATAAAAAATAAATCGAAAAAACTAAAAAGATTAAATCCATTGAAAATACAAATACATTGAAAATCCATAAAAAATCCATTGAAAATACAAATACATTAAAATACATTAAAAAATAAATACATTGAAAATACTTAAAAAATACATTGAAAATACAAATACATTGAACATACAAATACATTGACAATACATCGATATTACATTGACAATGCCAGATGAATGATTACAGTTAGTAATAGTGATACAAAATGTTGTGAGAATAATGTTGACATGTTTCTATGCGTGTTTCCATGGTGATTTGTTTCTGAAATAAAGAACCCGTCTCACTCTGGACCCAGACGACCTTCCCTGCTTTGCAAAACCTTTGCATCGCTCCCAAAAGACGGTCCACGTTTCCATGTGCTTTGCATTCTTAGAGGACTCACAACAATCCATGCAGGGAGGATGAGGAGGGACACGTTAGTGCATAAGGAAGGACACGTTAGTGCATAAGGAAGGACACGTTAATGCATAAAGAAGGACACTTTAGTGCATAAGGAAGGACACGTTAATGCATAAAGAAGGACACTTCAGTGCATAAGGAAGGACACGTTAATGCATAAAGAAGGACACTTCAGTGCATAAAGAAGGACACGTTAATGCATAAAGAAGGACACTTCAGTGCATAAGGAAGGACACGTTAATGCATAAAGAAGGACACTTCAGTGCATAAGGAAGGACACTTCAGTGCATAAAGAAGGACACTTCAGTGCATAAAGAAGGACACTTCAGTGCATAAGGAAGGACACTTCAGTGCATAAGGAAGGCCACGTTAGTGCATAAGGAAGGCCACGTTAGTGCATAAAGAAGGACACTTCAGTGCATAAAGAAGGACACTTCAGTGCATAAAGAAGGACACTTCAGTGCATAAAGAAGGACACTTCAGTGCATAAGGAAGGACACTTCAATGCATAACGAAGGACACTTCAGTGCATAAAGAAGGACACTTCACTGCATAACGAAGGACACTTCAGTGCATAAGGAAGGACACTTCAATGCATAAAGAAGGACACTTCAGTGCATAACGAAGGACACTTCAGTGCATAAAGAAGGACACTTCAGTGCATAAGGAAGGACACTTCAGTGCATAAAGAAGGACACTTCAGTGCATAAAGAAGGACACTTCAGTGCATAAGGAAGGACACTTCAATGCATAAGGAAGGCCACATTAATGCATAAGGAAGGACACTTCAGTGCATAAGGAAGGACACTTCAGTGCATAAAGAAGGACACTTCAGTGCATAAGGAAGGACACTTCAATGCATAAGGAAGGCCATGTTAGTGCATAAGGAAGGCCACGTTAATGCATAAAGAAGGACACTTCAGTGCATAAGGAAGGACACTTCAGTGCATAAAGAAGGACACTTCAGTGCATAAAGAAGGACACTTCAGTGCATAAGGAAGGACACTTCAGTGCATAAGGAAGGCCACGTTAGTGCATAAGGAAGGCCACGTTAGTGCATAAAGAAGGACACTTCAGTGCATAAAGAAGGACACTTCAGTGCATAAAGAAGGACACTTCACTGCATAACGAAGGACACTTCAGTGCATAAGGAAGGACACTTCAATGCATAACGAAGGACACTTCAGTGCATAAAGAAGGACACTTCACTGCATAACGAAGGACACTTCAGTGCATAAGGAAGGACACTTCAATGCATAAGGAAGGACACTTCAGTGCATAAGGAAGGACACTTCAATGCATAAGGAAGGCCACGTTAGTGCATAAGGAAGGACACTTCAATGCATAAGGAAGGCCACGTTAGTGCATAAGGAAGGACACTTCAGTGCATAACGAAGGACACTTCTCTGAGCCCATCGTAAAGACGGGGACGGGTTCTTCTCTGGTGTCAGTGGAGACGTCGGGCCACAGCCCCGAAGGTCAGGATTTGAATCCCAGGCTGCTGTGCGGCTCACGTTTCCTTAAAGCTGCAGTACAAGTTGCACAATGACACATGTTTATAAAGCTGTGAATCAAGGTTATTTACACACTGAGACATCATCATTCATAAGGAGGAGTGTTTCTGGACACCCATTGGCCATAAGTCCAATATCCAATCCCTCTATTAGTTCTGTTTTGGGCTCCACCGCCTCCTGGAGAACATCTGTAGCATGCATACCTGGTAGACGCCCCACTGGTCATAAAGTGTTTTCTTATCTGCTGAAAATACAATATTCTTTTTATACTTCATCCTGTGAACTTTTGCAGATCCTTTAATAAATATGTTTGCACATTTCTGCACAGAACTACAACTCGTAGATCAGCTGTTTCATGATTTATTTGTTTTTGGGGGGTGTTTTTGTTTTATCTTTGGTTACAATGCTCATTTTTATGAGTGCAGCATCTACTGAAGTCTACTGATGCATTTAGTTGAGCAGCTGGTCTCTTCTATATACAACTCTGAATCAAACTGACAGTTTATAAAGGTGGGTTTTAGCAGATGAGAAAAAAAAGAGGCACGCCTCCTGTTTTGAATATACAAGCTTTGTTGCTTTAAAAGAAAGAATCGAGACGCGAGGAACCGTAGAATCGGAGAACACCAGCTGGGTTCTCCTGTGAGAAATCCTCTGCTCTCTCCATCGCAGGTGAGTTTTATCATCATTTCAATAATATGACGACATTTATAGTGGCTCGATTTAACATTTTGTTCCCCTTCATTTGTCTTGAAGATACATCTATCTCATTTACATGTATATAAATGTCTTTTTAAATGTTTTTTTTTGTCAATAATCCTTTTTTTGTCCGTACTTTCTTTATTTTTGTTGTAGAAAGTGAAGACCATGGAGAGGAGACTGCTGGGCATCGTGATCCTCTCAGGTGAGGGAGTGATGGACATTAATAATGAGGTCGTTTTAATTCTTACCAACAATGCATTTCACACGACTCCTCCGCTTTGCATCCTGCATCTACTCAAACAATGTCGTACCGGAGGGATATCCATCTAACACATTAGATACTTTTCAAATGTATTCCATAAGCTTTTAAAATATCAGGTAAACATCCGGTTGTGAAAAGTGAACTTTTCTCACATGTTTCATTTAAACAGTTCGAGGCTCAAAAGCTAAAATGATTCCAGAAAGGAAGAATACAAATGTCTTCTTCACATCACGATATATAATCTTAAAACCCCTCAGATGTATCCGGTGAAAGGTTTGGAGCCCAACATTTATCAGTGTATTACAGTTTTTCTCGATTGCTTTGGCTCAATTCTTGAAACAGAAATTACATTCTCAAAACTCTTAGTGCATTTGGTAAAATAGTCTATATGGTTCAGCACAACTATAGATCACCTTCAAAAGGTCATATCTCCCCCAAAACAGTTAACTCAAGCTTCAAACCCAAATCAGTTTCTCATACAAATAGTCAGTGCCCCCAAAATGAAAACTTCCTTCTCGATTGCTGTGGCTCATCTCTCAAATGAACCTGGACGGTTTAGCAAAACACTATGGTCCACCTGCAAAAGGTCATATCTCTCCCAAAACAGACAACTTATCAGTCAAAACTAAGTCCTTTTCTCATACAAATAGTCAGTGCCCTCAAAATTAAAAGTTCCTTTGTCATTGTTTAAACACTGCAGGTCAAAATGTTTAGATGTTTTGTCATAAGGCAGTGGACCGTAGAAATATCCCTCATGTGCACAGTTCACTCTTGGCTTAGTCCTTTGACACTGAATGGTTACTGTAGTAAATGTTTTCTTTACAGAATACTATGTGTATCAAACAGAAAAAAGATTCATTCAAGAGGAGCCAACCAGGTCTCACATCACATACTGTGTTGCACTTACTGTATACTGCCATGGAAATTGTAACAATAATTGTTACAGTAATTGTAACAATAATTGTAACAGTAATTGTTACAGTAATTGTTATAGTAATTGCAAAACAGAAACAGAAAATGTGTACAGCAAAAAATAGTGTCAAACAAAAAGCACATCAAAAATAAAATGAAGTACAGCCTACACTACTGTAACAAAACATTCAGGAGGAAAGTAAAGCAAAGCTGGATTTCAAAGCTGGAGTTCATCCTCACTCTCCTGCTCATCCTCGCGCTCACATCTGTCTGGCCACAGATCTTCGTCTTCCTCGGCCTCTTCCCCCTTCTCCACCACCACGCACCCTTGCTCCTCTTCCTCTTCTTCCTACTCTTCCTCGAAGAGTAGGAAGAAGGTGCTTCCATGTTCATACTGTAAACTGTACTGAACTTTGTCAAGCCCTAGATATTTGATGGAAGCATTTATACTCCTGGACAGCAGCTGTCAGCTGACTAACATGACTGTGATTGGTGATCGGATGTGAGAAACTCCCCCTTGATCAGTAAAGTTCTAGTTGCGCCTGAAAATGAAGCCGATGATCCAAGAGATCCATATTACAGAATATAGCATGATGCTTTTCATGGTATTATGTGCCTGAAGGATTTTGACAGAGGAGTGAACTATTGTGACGGTGATGATGTAAACAAGGAAAAGATGCCAATATGTTTTGCAGAGAACAACCACTTGACTGAGAAACAACATTCAGTTTAGACAAGCAAGATGTATTCAATCGGTAATGTGGCTAACTGAAGGCAATTGTACCCAACCGTTTGCACAGATGTGCTAAATCATTTGAAATGTGTGCAAACTGTCGGCAATTGTACTAAAACAATTGCAATTTGATTAAAGGAATGAGAAATTCCAATCTGTTGTGAACAAGTGCCGAATGGTTTGGAGGTTTGCACGAGTTGTTTTGAGAATGTCATTTGTGTTTCAAGAATTGAGCCAAATCAATCGAGAAAAACTGTAAACATATAGAGTAATTAAAACCATCTCCACCTCGACGTACAACAATAGAATGCTACTTTATTAACTTTAAATACAGTTATTGAACAAAACCTTTGTACTTTTACTTAAGTGGGTTCTTTGAATGCAGCACTTTTACATTGGGTGTTTTTTCTTTAATTTGATCACAAACGGACAAGAAACCAAATATAATCACTTCTTTTATTTTACCGGAAACGGGCAAAGAACCAAATATGGTAACTTCGTTGATGTGGATTTTCTACCTAAAAACAACATTTATCAGTAAAAATAAAATTAAATGAGGAATTTAAAAACAGATCAAGTCAGATCAGCTTAAAGACACTCAGAGAGACTCACAAATGCAAAGATTCACAAACGCACACAGAACAATTCACAAATAAATTAGATCCGCAAACAAACAAATCGTGATATATTTATGTCTGAATGTATTTTTGAATCGTCTCATTTATTTGAAAATCCTTCTGCTTGCATTTGTAAATTGAATATATTTGTGAAGTGTTCTGTGTGCATTTGTGAATCTTAGCGTTAGCATTTCTGAATCTTAGCGTTAGCGTTTATGAAACATTAGTGTTAGCGTTTATGAACCTTAGCGTTAGCATTTGCAATTATTGAGAGTGATCTGACCCCCGTGTTTCTTTCGGTCCGCAGGTCTGTGCCGCTTCACGTCCTCCGCCCAATACCGCCAGTACAGCTTCATCTCAACCCCCAAGAACTGGACGGAGGCCCGGCGGTACTGTCTGACCAAGCACACCGACTTGGCCAGCGTCCACGACGGGGAGGACGTGGAGAAGCTGAGCGCTCTGATCGCGGCCGGCGTCCCGCACGTCTTCCTGGGGTTGTACAGACGATGGGATTGGTCGAGGTCGGCCGCCGACAGCTACCGAGCGGGAGAGAAGACCTTCTGGAAGTGGGTCAGCGGGGAACCCTTGGACCATCCGCATTTCTGCGGGAGCATTGACGGGACCGGAGAATGGTCGGCGACCGACTGCAGCAAAAGGATGAACTTCACGTGCTACGACGGTAAACGGAAAAAACGTCGTAAACACGTTCACATCACTGGCATATGGAGGGGTTTTCAAGATGACGCCCATGCATGCGGTCTCGTTATTTATGTTAAAAGCGGCACATATCACTATTTTTATTAAATATAGGACTTGTGTATGTGTCTATTCAAGGGTTTATGTATTATTTCATGTCTTTATTTCTTTTCTTATATTTTTTTTCTTTTTTTTAAAGCGTCTTTGAGCACCTGGAAAAGCGCTATATAAATCAAATGTATTATTATTATTATTATTTTTTAATGACAGTCGAACTGGTCAAAGACAATGCAAAAGATGGATATACAACATTATTTATTGAATTCATGGTCTTTTTCTCTCTCTTTTTCAAAATATATTTTCAACAGCATCAGAAAGTATCACATGCCCCATCCTCAGAATGTCTACCAGCTGCCATGTAATTTAATTACAAGAAAGTTTGGGGTCACCCAGACAATTTTGTGTTTTCCATGAAAACTACATAATTATATTTATTGTAAATATGAATGTTGTTCTTCTCGTGGCTCAAAGGAAGGCTAGCCCTATAGCTTCTCTCACCAGCATAACTGTTTTCAGCTGCGCTCACATAAAAAGGGTTTTCAAGGGTTTTCTACCCCTCCGTTAGTCTTCTAAGGCGATAACACAATGTACCACTAGAACATGGAGATGGGCCTCTGAACACTTCTGTAGAGAATTCACTAACACCAGCGAATAGTCATGTACACATTAACTATGTAGAGAGAGTATTTATGATTCATTTGATGTGATCTTCATTGATAGAAACAGTGTTTTTAACAATAAGGACATTTCTAAGTGAGCCCATTAAACGGTAGTGCACATGAGAGTGTAATTCAACTACTACATTTCATATATGACGATACAAAATGAAGCTGATACATTGTGCATCCCTAAATGAGATCATGACCATCCTCGTCTAAAGTTTGGAAAGCCCCAACGACTCACCGAAAGTTTTTGTTGTTGTTACCATTTGCAGAAATGCAAACGGCGCCCGCTCAAAGGTTCCACCTGGGCGGCGGCCTCAAGAGCTGGGACGACGCTCAGACCGCCTGCAGGGCTCGCCACACGGACCTGGCCATGGTCAGGGACCTGGCGGACAACGAGGATCTGAAGAGGATGGCGACGGATTACCCGATGTGGATCGGGCTGACGGGGACCGCCTGGGCGTGGTCCGACGGCAGCGAGCCCACGTACACGCCCTGGAGCCGGCAGAACACCGCGCCCAACGGGGTCGCCGACTGCGCCGTGCTCGACGTCGGCAGCGACCCCCTCGGGATGATCGAGAGCAGCTGTGCCGTGCCGAAGCCCTTCATCTGCTACGAAGGTGAGCGAACATGTCGCGAGACGTGTGTCGTGCTTTCACAAACTCTACTGTCCCGTGTATGTACGAAGATTAGATGCGGAGGAGCTCCGTTATTTTCTATATCGGCACGCGTCAGAGTGCATTATCGCCTCTTATACCACGGACCCACAGTCGCCCCCTAGTGTCGGAGTGAGATGAGACGGTGAATCACACGAGACGGTTTCGGTTCGCGTGTTGAATATCGCAAGCGGAAGCCGGTTAGATTAGCTTAGGTTAGCAATTCGTGAAATATTAGATATTTCAAAAAGCAAAGACGATTTTGGTTAGCTTAGCTTCGCTATAGCGTGGGAAACGGTGGGAAACGGTGGGAAACCGCTAACCCGGCGGTTTTCAAAGGCGTTCGCTGGAGTGGTATCAAAATCTTCTTCATTTAACTTTTTGAGAAAGAATATAAAAAGTGTCCCAAATCAATTATTTTCATTAAGTGTAACCCTTTATCGGGCTAGGAACCATATATGGTAACTTCTTTATTTTTTTTTATCACAAACGGACAAGAAACCAAATATAGTAACTTCTTTTATTTGATCACAAACGGTCAAAGAACCAAATATGGTAACTTCGTTGATGTGGATTTTCTACCTAAAAACAACATTTATTTATTTTAATGTCACAACAGTAAAAATAAAATTAAATGAGGAATTTAAAAACCCGTTTCCTTCTTATATTCCGTCCAGACGCGGTGAGGCAGCGCGTGGTGGGACTGAAGCTGACCGCCGACTCCTCGTTGGACATAACGGACCCCGCCGTGATGCAGTCCATCTTGAATACGGTGACAGCGTGAATGACGTCGTAAAAAATAAAGAAAAGCGCCCGATGTTCAACGACGCACATTGAACGCACCTTTTTTGTACGTCTTTGTGTAGGTGGCGATGAAGCTGAAAGAAGAAGGAGCATCTGTAGGTGTACACCTGAGATGGAGGAAGGTTCCAGAGAAGCTGATCATACCCGAAGATGCGGAGAATATAACTGACATCGTGTGTCCCTCGGTACTCGACTGAACTTGTTTTGATCCCTGCAGATACTTCTTACTTTAATATTATACAACCACAGTTGTTTCTTAAACATTCTGGTCTTCTGAGTAAGTTCTAATTGTAGTTTATATGAATTGTTTATCATATGGATTGGGTTGTTTTAGTTGATGTAACCTTTAGATGCAAACATGCAATATTTTTATGTTATCCTCTAAAAGTGTTGAACGATTTGCAGTGATAACTTCTTTAAATGTGTAACTTTCTTTTCCCCAAAAAACTAATTTTAAACTTAGCATCGCAACATGTATCTGTGTCTCTGCATCCTGGAGCTCAGAGGAATTTATTTCATTACATTTAGTGATTTAGTAATATCTAGTAATATATAGTCATTTGACCAAATATCCATCTGATTGGAACTTGTTGCATGTCTTTTGGTTGCATTAAATCTGCTTATATAAACTTTAATGTGTGTAATAAACCGAAGGATGAGCTGTTTTTTTTTGCGTTAATGACATTTCTTCTCCAGCTGAATATTAAATCCCTCTTGGATCATCTGAACTTCGTCACGTTGCTGAAGCATAACCTGAAACATCTTCACATAGACATGCACAGAGTCTGAACGGCTGGCCTGAGATCAGCACCACGGACAGAGACAATCCGGGTCATTTACATGCTCCTTCATGGTTCCTGAGGGTGTCTATGTATTTTCTTGTATAAATTCTCCTCTATTTTTTTATTGGATGAATACTTTTTTTTATGATCCATCCAGCTTTGCACAACGTCATAATTTAGCAAATTTCTTGTTGCTATATTAATGTCCAGAATTTGAAATAAAGCCAAATACAAATATTACAGTAAAACAATAGACATAAGAACAACGGAGGCCTTAACCCTCCGATTACCTTTGGGGTCAATTTGACCCCATTCAATGTTTAACGTCTCTAAAATAATTATTGACATCATCTTTTTTGCTTCATATTTCAAGACTTTTCCTAATTTATTGGAGACAACTGTGAACACATAACATTCACATGATGATATAAGACACAAACATATAAGAAATATCAACTTTTCTATTTATTTAAAGGGCTATTTAGGTAGTCAACAAACAAACATAAAGTACCTGACACTTAAACCTGGGAAACAATATTAATTCTAATAATTTTCTGGAGGTTTTAATTGCTGTGGTCAAAAAGGGTAATAGATGTTAGTAAATTGGAAGGTAACAGGAGGGTTAAAATACCTCGAAAGTATTTAAAACAACAACACAGTGAAGACGATGTGTTTTAGTATTGGAACGCGGCCCGCGGCCGTCTGACGGCTCGACGCAAGCGCGTGAACCCGCCCACCCCAAACGGAGCTCGCCCATTGGTCGAGCGCGCTCGTCCGTCACGGCCGTGACGCAGACTCCCCTGTCACGTGACGAGATGTTTGTGTTACTTCGCTTCCGCCCTCCTTGTTTCTCGCCGCGTCATGTGGACGTCTAGCTAATACCCGAACCCACTGACGGGGCTTTTCTCAGGGACGCCATCATTAACACACGAAACAACCCCTCTTTAAGGACCTTCTTCTTCGCGGCGAAGACTCTTCTACGAGGTCGCGAGGCAAGCGATGGAGGACGGGGAGCGGTCGCCGCTGCTGTCCGAGCAGCACGACGGCACCAACGGCAGCTCGCACGGATACACGGCGCAGAGTAGGTCAGCCGGTTCCGTCCAGCCGGTTCCGTCCAGCCGGTTCCGTTTCAGGGGGGTCGAGTTCACCGTAGCGCAATTTTGAGTGTTTTATCGCGTATTTAAATAGCAGAATAGCTCGTCAATGTAAAGAAACGGTAGCTCGCGCGCGAGGGTTAGGTCGCGCGCGAGCTACGTTCGCTAGCTAGAAATGCAGAAGTTACAACAACAAACAGGCAGATTATGCTATAGCTCGTAAAAATATACATATCGCACATTTTATATGTTTTTAATCAAGTCTTGCAACGTTTCTATGCTGCCACAGTGAAGAAACATAGACGTACATATTGTAAACAGAGGTAGAATGAGTATTTACTGAAGTAAAAGCACACAAAACACAACTTCAAACTGAATTAAATTAAAGTCTGTTGGTATTATCAGCTAAATATACTCGCAATCGCATTGTTTTTATGTTTTGTATGAGGTTGTAATGGATATCTCTGCTGCATTTTACTGCTGGAGATATTCAAGATTGTGTTAATTTTAAATACTACTGCTAAAACATTTTTTACTTTAAGATATACAAAAAAATCTCTACATTTGGAGGCAGGAAGGGTTTAAAAAAGTAGAATCTGATGAGTAATGAAAGCTGTCAGACAGATGAAGAGGAGTAGAAAGTATAATTTAACCTCTTGAGATGTAGTGGATTAAAAAGTACAATAAATACCTCTGTAGAGGAGTAAAAAGTACAATATCTACCTCTTAGAGGTAGTAAAGCATGAGTGTATATATAGGTTAAAAAAGTAACCAAATAAATAATTAGTGTAGAAGATCAAAAATACTTTGATATAGTAATTTACGAGAAACTGAACTCAAATGTTTTGTTTGAGTCGTGGAGAAAGGTCAAAGTTCAGCCAGACTTTCTGTTTGTCTCAGCAAAACAGTTAGAAATGTGACTCACGTTAGCATTTATTATCATTATTATTAGTGTTGTCTTAGTTGATTAATTTATTAGTTAGCTAATTAACATTTTACATTTTACAGAGGTAAAGATAATTCAATTAATCAAAACATATATGTTATATCCAGACTATACGTCTCTGCTCTTTTAATCCCTGATTTATTCTTGTGTCGTTTCCTACCAACTGAACTTAAATCTTTTGTGCCTCCTTCTTCCTTCCTCCTTCCTCCTTTCACGAGTTCCACTCGACACAGTTTGTCTTTTGGGCGTTCCACGCACTGATAATTCAATTCATTCAATTCAGTTTATTTGTATAGCCCAGTTTCACAAATTACAAATTTGTCTCAGAGTGCTTTACAATCTGTACACATAGACATCCCTGACCTTTGACCTCACATCGGACCAGGAAAAACTCCCAAATAACCCTTCAGGGGGAAAAAAGGGAAGAAACCTTCAGGAGAGCAACAGAGGAGGATCCCTCTCCAGGATGGACAGATGCAATAGATGTAATGTGTACAGAAGGACATATTTAGAGTTAAAATACATTCAAGGAATCTGACAGAGTTTATCAATAGTTCATATTTAGGCATATTCCACGATGGAGAGTTTGGAGACCTCCCAAGTGGAGGAGTGGGCGGAGTCCCAGCAGGGCAGTGGCACAGCCGGTGTCAGGAACTCACGATCCAACCATCGAAGGTCCATCAGCAGATGGGATCTATGCCGTCTCGTAGGGTCCGATGACCCCATGAGACGTGAAGTCAGAAGGACTCCGGGGAGAAAGCAGAGTTAGTCATGTGTGATGGAGAGATGAAGATTCATCCATAGGAGAAAGAAAAGAGGAGAGAGGTGTTGCGATAACCGATATAATTGATAGGCGGTGTTTGCTGACCGACGCCTGGCTCGCTGGAAGTAGCCACGTTGTGACGGGAGGGCGGGGCTTCGTCTAAGGACGCCAGTTTCCGTGACCTCGTAGACCTTGTAAACCCAGACGCTCCCTAATTTCAGTTTAAAGTAACGTACAGCCGCTCGTCCACAGCCGCGTAGACTCTCATTCGTACGGTTAGTCGGACGTACACCGGAGTCAAGGATAAGTCAATCTTCTCTCTCTCTCTCTCTCTCTCTCTCCGTCCAGGTTTGGCGCCGTTCCCCAGCTCGGTGGCCCCCGGCGAGGCTCCGCCCCCTTACTCGCCGCAGGGCAGCCCGGACAGCAGCAGCGCTCCGGCCATCAGCTGCCGGGTCTGCCAGAGCGCCATATCGGTGGAGGGCAAGACGCACCAGCACGTGGTGAAGTGCGGCATCTGCAACGAGGCCACGGTGAGGAAGCCGAAATCTGAACCAAAACCAGATCCGGTTTAAAGTAAAAAAAAATACAATAAAATCTTCTTTTTTTTTTATTAAAGGTTGTTGGGATTTTGTGAGGGATTTAAAAAAAGAAGCAACTAGAACGGGCCCTCGGTGGAGCGCATACCTTCGCACTTCACAAGATTGGGCATTGAATTATCAACATGTTGGCATTAGTTGCCAATTGGATACAAATTGACCGTGCTATGGTAAAAAGAAGATTCTGACCTTTTCATGACCTTGACCTTTGACCGATCGATCCCAAAATGTAATCAAATGGTCCCCGGATAATAAACAATCATCCCACCAAATGTCATGCGATTCGGTTTAATCATTTTTGAGTTATGCGAGTAACACGCATACAAATAAATAAATAAATACACGGCGATCAAAACATAACCTTCCACATTTTCAATGCGAAGGTAAATATTGATACGAATAGTGTCCTGACTTTGTTTCTTTAAGAGTATTTTTTCATCCATTGAAACTCTTTTCTTTCCGCATCTCACGGCGTAGACTTTCTTTGTGCTGTATCTTTTTATACATCTGCTACACGTGTTTTTTAAAGTTCATTCTTCCGTAGAAACGATGCAACATTTTTTGCATTTAATGTTAGGATCTGGCTCACGGAATAAAATCACTCACAAATAACCGATTTTTAATGGCGTGAGCTCTTCGCCGTGTCGTCCCATTTCAAAAGGTTCAGAGCGAGTCCAGTCGGGGACGTGAAACACCGGCTCCGCTTTCCTGTCTCAGGAAGTCTCTCCAAGGATTTCTGCCGATGCGCTCAAAAACCGAACCGCTGAAACATCTTTAACCCCTCGGTGCTTGAGAGAAAAAAGAAAAAAAAGTTGTGTGTTTTTCACGTTTCGCTTATTCCTCTGTTCTCTCCGTGCCCCTCCCCCGTCTCTCCGTAGCCGATAAAGAACGCCCCCGTGGGGAAGAAGTACGTCCGCTGTCCGTGTAACTGCCTCCTGATCTGCAAAGTCACGTCGCAGAGGATCGCCTGCCCGAGGCCGTACTGGTGAGACGCCGAAACGCCGCGGTCCGAGTCCGAGTCGAAGGAAACGGCGGTCCGAGTGGCGGTCCCGTTAGCCGCCCTCTTTTTTTAACTCTTTACCAGTGGTGCTATTTATCTATCTGTTTTATTATTTGAGCTGCAGCAGAGGAGGGATGTCGCCCACGTTGGGTTAAAAATGACATTCTTCAAAGTGGCAGTAAAAGTATATATTTATATATTTTTGAACCTGCCATAAAAACAACGTTTAGCTGCGTTGCCGGTTTATTTTTGTTCATCTTGGCTTTTAAAGGTACGTTAACGTGCAACTTTTCTGATCCCTAATGTTTCTGACGATTTCAAACCACATTCGTACAGTCACGGAAAAAAACCTGGAAAAGTCCTGGAAATGTGTTATAATCCCATTATTTACGCCGAGTTTGAAATAATTAATATGTTTTTTAAAGAAAGAAGCCGTCGTACGCTCTCAATATACGCAAGATTTTCTAAACTTGTCATGTTTATACTGAGATTTCAGTTTGGTCATGGACATTTGGTCTGAAGTCCTGGAAGTCCATCGGTCAACACGTGATGAGATCTGAGATGTAAACACAACAGAAGTGTAGAATTGTTGCTCATTCACACACCTGCAGACACAAGTCCTCTCTCCTCTCCTCGTGGCTCTGCTTTGGGCTCCACCACCTCCAAACATGATGACATCACCGGTCACATGTTGAAGCGGTTTGTGTCAAATTCTCGAATATTTGTTCCAAAATGGGTAAAAACCCGGTTTAAAAAAGTGTCTCGATACCCGGCCGCCCTCCTGGAAACAGCCAATCACACGCCGCTGTTCTTCCTGAAGTGGGAGTTTCTTGTGTTTCTTGGTCTGAATCTACGTGGCGTTCAAGTGTAATCGCCTTCGGCTCGTCGTTTTAAACGCTCGTGTTTTTTTTTCCCCTGCCAGTAAACGCGTCATCAACCTGGGCCCGGTCCACGTGGACCGAGAGAGTCCGGAACCGCAGCATCAGCCCGTTGGCATCCGGATCATCTGTGGACACTGCTCCAACACATTCCTGGTAGGACACACACACACACACACACACACACACACTCACTCACTCACTCACTCACTCTCTCACACACACACACGGATGGCATTACAACTGACGGGGCACATTTCGCTTCTTTATTCTTCTGACGGCTCACTTCCTGTTTCTCCGCCAGTGGACCGAGTTTTCCGACCGGACTTTGGCTCGATGTCCGCACTGCCGGAAAGTGTAAGCGCCTCAGCGAGCCCCCCCGACACGACGCCCCCAAACACTCAGATCCATCCTATTAAAACGTTATCCCGCCCGCCTTGTAACATTTATTTATTTTCACTAGCTCTTCTATTGGTCGACGGTACCCCAGGAGGAGGAGCCTACTGTGCTTCCTGCTGTTTGTTGTCTTCGTCGCCTCCACTGCAGGACTTGTGGTATGTAAATGTGTGTGTGCTTGTGTGTGTGTGTGTGTGTGTGAAGATATTTTAATTCCGATAGTTTTATAAATTATTCAGAGGAACTTCTGAACTGCGTTGTTTATTTATCTTTTAGAAGGTTTTCTGTAATTCAAGCTTTTGTTTAGTTTTGGGCGACACTTGTTTGACTGGTTTCTCCCAGAACACACACGCACACACACACACACACACACACACACACACACATGTCAAGAAAGAACAAATGAGGAAACACCGGAGTCAAAACCTGCAATTTGTGTCACACGCTCCTCAAACCGGCTCCTCCGGACTTCTTTACCAACTAAAAACACGAAGCATTAAATCACAATGGGTCTTAAAGTTAAAGCATTTCTGTTTTGAAGATAATCTGCTTCTAGAAATATAATACAACTTTTTATAATTCCCCCCCCCGGATATCTTAAATCCTGAATACTTTGAGCACCGTATCATTCAATCTGTTCTTATAAGAATCTGTTCTTTAAACCCTTTGTTTGTCTCAACATGCATCCCACGGGACACGTTCAACCAAAAGAACAACATGTTTTATACAACTAATAAAAGTAAAGTGAGTAAAGTGAGCGTCCCTGTCTGCAGGTCGGGACGTGGAAACCCGCCCAGAAGTCCAAAGGGATCTACGCCTCGTGGGCGCTGCTCGGCCTGCTCGCCCTGATCAGCATGGCCAGGACCGTCTACTGGAGGTGCCTGAAGATCAGCGACCCCGTATCCAACGTCACGTAGAGAGGGGGAGGGAGGGAGAGAAAGAGAGGGGAGGGAGGAGGGGGGGAGAGAGAGAGGGAGAGAGAGAGAGGGAGAGAGAGGTAGGAGGGGGGGAGAGAGGAGGGAGAGAGAGGGAGAGGGAGGGAGAGGGAGAGAGAGAGAGAGGGAGGGAGAGATGCATTTGAGATTTTTTTTTTAAATAATCAAACTTTAAATTGATGCTGCCAATCGACCCTTTGCTAAGCCACACAAGCACGCACACACACACACACACACACACACACACACACACACACACACACACACACACACACACACACACACACACACACTTCTAATCCGCCAAGCTCTCCTAATTCGAGGAGAAGCGATAGTTTCTGGTCGGCGGCGGCCCCCTGGTCGGAGCTGGCTGATGCTACGCTATGATTGGCCAGTCTGTGTTAGAGGGGGCGGGACTTAGCAAAGGGTCGATTGTCCGAAAGACTTCATAATAAGCGCTACATGTGTTTTTGTTGTTGTTGTTTTTAATCACAAACTAGCAAAGAGGTGAAGAGAGGCCAGAGGGGCGACGCTGCAGAACAAACGTGTTTCCGTTATTATTGTAGTCGTTGACGCGTTGCTCCAACGCGTCGTTTAGAGTCGTGCTGCTGATGAATCCACAACGTTATGATGGCAACAGGTTGTTGTGCCCCACGCTTATATGAAATCAATGTTTCCTCCCCGATGAATCCAATAATATCCCATAAACCAGTCGGAGGTGTTTTGGTGAGATGATCGTACCAAATGGAGAGAAATCAATAATCAATCCCGATCGGAAGCGTTTCATTCTCGTCGTTCTCCCGTCAATTTTCTTCTGTCATTCTCTTGATTCTATAAATTATAATGAATTCCTTTTTTTGTAATTAAATGTTGGGATTTTGGGAGGAGAAAAACAAAAAAAAGGCGATTTTTGGTTTGAGATTTAAGAAAAATTCGAGCCAATTGATAGCTTTGCAACTATGGCCAGTTAGCGTAGCTTAGCATAACTACATGGAAACATAAGGGGGCGGCTCACTATTTATAATGTTACATCTGATTTGTCGAAAAACAAAAGTGTAAACAATTCAATGTTTTACTTTTTGGGGCATTATTAACGAGATAATACGGAGCAAGTGGCATTTCCTTTTTCCTTTTAAAAAAAAATAATTTCTGCATATTTGATTTCATGTTCTTATGGGTTTTTTTCTTTCATTTTTAATAATAATTCATATCAAAGAGTTCTTCGTAATCCGCTAAACTTTTAAACTTAAAGTGCAGTTTTACCCGATCAGGTCACTCTAAGAAATGACTTCTCTCCTTTTAATCGGCCTCTCGTCTCGTTTGAATCAAACTGAGCGGCGGCTCTTCCTCTGAAGTGTAAATACTGTACATAGCAGAGCGCTGCTTCCCCCTGGTGGCCGATTAGTGTAAGTACACGCTGACTGAAACGTTGCACTACCAATGATACTGATGTTCTCTTCACTGTATGGTTGTTTTTGTTGTTTTTGTTAATATTATTCTGGTGGGTGGATTGTGTTTGTTTTTTGTATATTGTGAAACAAAATAATACTTTTAACAACGTCTTCCGAGTCAAATGTCTCTTATTTTCAATTATTGGTTGTGCCTGTATGACTTTTTTTTGTGTGTGCAATTTCAATTTTAATGTCAATTAATTATTAAATATTTTGTGTTTTTTTTTTTTTAAATACTCGCCATCTTCACAGCCAATTGGTGCCAGACCCTGCTGACCATCTGAACTATTGTGAGGCTGTAAAACTTAGAAATAAATAAAGGAATAAACTTAAACGAATAATCCCGTTTGTGAGCAGGTTAGAACAACTTAAAAACAATTATAGAGAATAATGTCTGTAAAAAAATATATAATTTGTATGAATGAACTACTCTTTATTTTGTTCACTTTTCTAATAAACTATAAATAGGCGATTAACATTATTTGTTATTTAATACTTCACAATTTAAACTTCAAATCATCTTTAAAAAGTATTTTGCACCATTCGTACGCATTATTTGGTCCACCTTCACATTTTTTTAATAGTATTTTATCTTTGTGTAGGAGTTGGAAAATGAAACTTTTATTTGTGTGCACTTACCACTGGTGACCACTAGAGGTCGCCATTCAGTCGGGCAGTGAGGGAGATCTTTCAAAGTGATCTTCCTCATAACATGCAGGTATTTCATATTAATGATCTTTTTTCGCACAAGATTCAGAGATTTAAAGATGTTGAAATCATCCGTAAGATTAAATCTTGAACTGGCACAAAAATACGTTAACCGGAATGTTTTAATAACTTTGTTACATTGTAGCCATCCGTCGACATCGTATCACGGCTACGAACCAATCAGACGGCTTGATTTCAGCTGCCGTGTTTTAAAGTCCAGTCAGCATGCGCTTTGTGAGGAATTACACGAGTACATTGAAAAGTAATATGTTGTGACCCTCCTCCTCCTCCTGCTGCTCCTCCTCCCCTCCCCCACTTGGCCAAAGGGGTCGGTCACAAAATATTACTTCTAAATTTACTTGTGTATGACAGAATTTTATTACTGGAACTCTCTCTCTCTCTCTCTCTCTCTCTCTCTCTCTCTCTCTCTCTCTCTCTCTCTCTCCCCCCCCCCCCCAGCTGCCGGCTCAGAGTGAAGGGTCTCTCTCCTCTCAGTCTCTGGTGAACATTTGGAGAACTTGAAGATCTTCTGACTTCCTTTCTGCATTCTCTGTTAATTTTTTTTTTTAGGATTTGGTTTATTGCGTCACGTGAAAGTGGCTCCTCCTCAGTGTTTCCATGGCAACTGCGCGTGGATAGTTAAATCCGAAGTTCTTTTTGTAGTTTTCGGAATAAAAGCAACAGGAAAAGCTATTTTTTTTACGACTTTTTAAAAAGGATTGGGGATTTAGATTTTGTTTTCGGATGCGTGTGTGTGTGTGTGTGTGTGTGATTAAAGCCATCAAGTAAAGGTGTGTGTGTCTGCGGGTGTATGTCTGTGTGTATTCGTGGCCATGCTGGAGGAAAAGCAGGCCCGGGGTCCTCAGCCACGCGCCGGTCTCCCCAAAACCCAGAAGATCATCGTCTTGGCTGCTGGTGAGACCACGCCCACCTCTGACAAAAGCCACGCCCCCTATCCTACACGCAGGTAAGCGCGGAGAAGTTCCTCCTCACCTGCAACTCATCAACTTTATTTTGAGCGTCCGGAACCTTCGCGTTAACGTGACGTCATCGAGCCACAGCGGGCGCGCACTCGTCTGGCCGCGCGTTCGCGCGGGGAATTTAGCGCGTGTGAAATGGTCGTGTGGTATTAACCCTGCTGACCCAGCAGCTGAAACAAGATGTGTGTGTGTGTGTGTGTGTGTGTGTGTGTGTGTGTGTGTGTGTGTGTGTGTGTGTGTGATAGTATAAAGAGAAGTTAGCACCTCTACTATGTGTGAAGAAAAATAAGTTTTATTTCAAGAAGAGATTCAGAAGGTTGGGATGGAGAGAAAACAGGATGTGTGTGCGTGTGTGCGCGTGTGCGCGCGCGTGTGTGTGTGTGTGTGTGTGTGTGCTTGTGTGTGAAATAGCTCAGGGCTGAAGCTTTAAATAAATACAAAACTCCAAAATAACCAAAACAGTAAATCTGTGGGGACCAAAAAAACGAGGTGAAAGAAGATAAAACTGCTGAGTCATCATTTCATTAATATGAACGATACCGTTTTGGTTATTAGTGGACGTCAGAGTGAGGAGAGATTTTGGGAGAATATCGGGCACCTTCAAAAACACGCTGACCTTGAGACACACACACACACACACACACACACACACACACTTACAATATGAACAAAGACCTCGTACATTTCTTGGAGGGTTTCAATTTTTACAACGTGACAGGTGTAGTCAACACTGTGTGTGTGTGTGTGTGTGTGTGTGTGTGTGTCCTGTTGACCTCCCAGTCTCGCTGGTTTTACTGGTTTCTCGCTCCGAGGCTGTGTGGAGCAGCTGCTCGGGCCGACACAATGCTATTGAATCCCGTGTGATGTCATGGCGCCGGTTGTCGTTTTTAAAAAGTCGACGGCGAAAGATCCTTAGGCCAGAGACCTTGTTGTGCATCTCCAACAGGAAGTGGATGTCGTCATGGTGATTTTGTTGGTTTGAGGACTGCCGTTATGAAGCCTCGAGTTGTTGGGCAACATCGCTGTCGACTGTCTTGGAATACACCCCCTGGTGGTCAGGAGAGAGACTGCAGCTTTAACACATGAAGCATAGACTTCTATACAACTAGAGGAGTCGCCCCCTGGTGGTCAGGAGAGATAATGCAGCTTTAAAAACAAAAAAATCACCCACATAAGTACACACATAAAGTACACACATGAGTACACATTAAGTACACACATAAGTAGGTCTAAACACATAAAGTACACACGTATGTTCACAGTAGTTTTAATACTTTTACTAAAGTAGATGATCTGAATACTTCCTCCTTCACCAAATGGGTTAATTTAAAGGTACAGTGCATCAAATTGCTACCAGCATGACACTCAGAGGAAGGAAAAAACGGAGCAAAATATAATATACACTAAAGTAAACAGTGTATGTATTAATAAATAAATATAAATTAATCTACGTAAATTAATGAATGATCAGTAACCATCACACAGACGGCCTTGGAACAGGGTTCAAATCATGAAGTATACCATACCATGTTGGTACATCTCTATTTACACACACACACACACACACACACACAGACACCATGTGGTGCTGAGTGACTACATCTCTCGGTTTCAGACGGCCGGGATTTATTTTCATCAGCGCTCATTACACCCTCGTGGTATCAGTACACACACACACACACACACACACACACACACACACACATACACACACACACTCACACACACACACTCACACACACAGGGAAGCCGATACAGCGTCCAGACAAATTGAATGAAACCCGAGCCGTCCGCCTCATAGAAATGTCTCGACCCCCCTGAGAAGGTCCCGGTCCCAAAATGTTCCTCACGCATTAGACGATCATTACATCTGAGATTCTGGAGCGGGTCATGTGACACGTAGTTTTTACGTCTTTTTTCATGCAAGAAAAGAAAAAAAAGATGTGACAATGAAATAAAATGTTGTATAAAAGTTTAAATTTCTAATGGGGAATATTTTGGTTAATTCTTTTTACAATTATTTCTTACAATTACAAATAATCATGATTAGGGCTTATATATCATCTCTGCCAATATTCTTAAAATTAAACATTTATGAAGATTATGTGAGAAAGTAAAACATGAAATAGAAATCTGCTTCTTTAAACCATCAGCTCCGCGGTCCTCGTCCTTTTCTTCCATATAAAAATTAATCTCGCCATATTAAGACTCCACGTAAAAGATTTACGAGCCTGGCGTGTGCAGCCGCGGGGTTTCTCTGGCGCGGTTACCGGCGGCGTGATGGTGGACACCCCACTGTCGCTGGGCGAGACCCAACATGAGGGCGGTGGGCCCGACGGAGGCCTGGGCGTGAAGATGAAAGGGGCGAGGATTATGTATATGGTTTTAAGTTTCACACAGTAGCTAACGACTATAATATAATCTGGTATGTGAACACGCCCCTAAAGCCTCCCCTTCTTTGACTCTAAATTACCATAAAGTATAAACAATGACATCATGCTGTATAGAAGAAGACTTGAAACGAGAGACTGAGACATAAACTCATGTTTATAATGTTTACTGAGAGAATACATCAAGAGAGAAGTAGAGTCACTATAGAGACTTCTATACAACCAGAGGAGCCCCCTAGTGGTCAGGAGAGAGAATGAAGCTTTAACACATAAAGCATAGACTTCTATACAACCAGAGGAGTCGCTCCCCGGTGGTCAGGAGAGAAAATGCAGCTGTAACACATAAAGCATAAACTTCTATACAATCAGAGGAGTCACCCCAGTGGTCAGGAGAGAGAATACAGCTTTAACACATAAAGCATATACTTCTATACAGCCACAAGAATTGCCTCCTGATGGTCAGGAGAGAGATTGCAGCTTAACACATGACGCATAGACTTCTATACAACCAGAGGAGTTGCCCCCGGTGGTCAGGAGAGAGAATGCAGCTTTGACACATGAAGCATAGACTTCTATACAACCAGAGGAGTCACCCACTGATGGTCAGGAGAGAGTATGCAGCTTTAACTCATGAAGCATAGACTTCTATACAACCAGAGAGAGAATAGAATGCCTGTTCCGCATGACGCAACGACTTCTCGTGAGAAACCAGTCTCAATACCTCGTTAGTTGGGCTTCCCAGTAGCACCAGTGGGCTCAGCAGCGTCTCGACGTCCCTCCCGTGAAACATTCCTCGTCGTCGCTCCCGCCAAGTTAAGGAAATCTGAGATTTGGCATTCCTGGTCATTCTTGGCGGCGGCCGCTGCCCGTCGTCACTGATCTGGGGTCAGCTTACCTCGAGGAGTCAGGAGTGATCTCACCGGAGAGGATCTGACCTTGTGTTGTTGGGCGGGGGGGCGACGCTGCACATTCGTGTGAGGACACGTTTGAGCGCGCAGCACATCGCGTTCAGCATCTCAAGGTTTTTGGGGATTGTCTCGTGAGGATCTCAACAATTT
>CM070111.1:2377500-2415000 GCA_036178185.1 Liparis tanakae | reverse complement strand
CTCCCCGTGTTTAACGTCTGAAACTCGGGTGGAAACAGTTTATACCGGGGCCCTCGTGAATTGCTCCGTTTACGGCCTGCTAGCACGGAGCACGGCAGTTAAGCAATTTTAGCTATATTTGGGTCAGAATTAGCACTTCTTGTTTATAACGTTACATAAAAGGCTGTGATGAAGTTAATTTACCAAGATGTGCATAAAAAAACGCTAAAAAGTTAGTTAAATGTGTTATTTCACCTTAAATTACTCTCATGGGTCCTTATCATTTCCCAATGTCCTATAATGCATCTCGAGGATAAAGGAGGCTTGCCCCACGGGCGAGGAGACACCGGAGTGTCCTTCGCAGAAGTGTTTTCAGCACACGTAAACAAATAAAAGCTTCGCGACACACAGACGTGATGCTCTCAAACCACGGCTGCTGCCTTGTTGTGTCCGTTGCGTTTATGATCAGGCTTCTTGGTGTTTACACTCCTCGTAGCTGCCTTCTGAGACGCGAGGAGTCGAGCAAAGGAATCGAGGATGCTCACAATTGGGAAGTGAGAAAGAGCCAGAGTAGTTAATCCAGACTCGATGCTGAAGTGTCTTAAAACATGCATTATCTCCACTGACCAGCAGGGGGCGACAATAAGTCTGGTTGTATAGAAGTCAATGAGAAAATGACTACATTTTACTTGATTAATCCCTCGTTACCTTTGTGTTGAAAATGCGGAAAGTTATGTTTTGATCGCCGTGTATTTGTATGCGTGCGTGCGTGTTATTCGCATAAGTCAAAAAGTAGTAATTTGGTGGGATGATTGGTTATTATCCAGGGACCATTTTAGTAGATTTTGGGATCGATTGGGTCAAAGGTCACGGCCAAGGTCATGAAAAGGTCAACATCTTATTTTTACCATAGAAAGAACAATAGATTCAATTTGTATCCAATTGGCATGCAACTAATACCGAAATGTTCATAATTCAATGCCCAATCTTGTGATATGCAAAGGTATGCGCTCTACCGAGTGCCCGTTCTAGTTGATTAGTATAATCATGAGTGTATGTCTCAATCTCTAGCTCCATGTCTTCAATGCAGCATGATGTTCATTTAGTAGGTTGTGGTCCATTAGTTGGTGTGCTTTAGGGCGGCCTTACTGTGATGACGGGTCGCTGTAGCTACCAGATCCAATTACCGGATCTCTTCAGCGGTAACTTCCGTTCATTTGTCAAGATGGTGACGGCAAAAATCTGCAAACTCTAGTCTTCACAGCGGCGGTCCGCAAACCAATGTGTGATGTCACGATGACCACGTCTACGTCGTACATGCCGTCTATGGAAGGGAGGGAATCTCCCAAAGATATAACTATGGTGAAGGTGTTCAAACATCTGACTTGTGTACCCCCAAACAATCAAAACTGGGCTGTCGGTGTGAGTAACCCCAAAAGAGTCCGGATAAAGGGGGCGCAGTATTTAGAAGATGCATCCACAATGTCGAAATCCACCAACAAGACCATCCTGATGTCTGATGGGCATCAGGATGGCCAACACATTGTGTGTTTGTTCGGCGACGGTCATGTGTGTCTGAGATAGCGCTGCTTCCCTCAAAACACAAGATATACCTTCTGGATGGCGGGTGCTGTTGCCGGGTAGCTTTGTGGGAATGGGGGTAGCGTTGGCCCCCAAACAGATGTTAGGCTCACGTTCTGTAACCGGGGTAGCAAAGCTTACCCAGTACAACGTTTCTGTTTTAGAACTGAAGATCTTCTTGTTGATGCTACTCCAGAGTTTAATGCTGCTTTCACACACATTGCCTCAAGTATCGTTAAATATTTAAACTTTGACGAATATTCACAAACCTTTTGGTGCGAACGCAGCATAAGACCACCGAAAAGGAAGGAGTTTGAAATGGAAAAGTGTGCATGGAGTCTTCATTTTGGCCTCGGCACTCGTTTGCTTATCTCTGAGACTCTCAACTTGCTTTTATCAGTGTTGGTTCAGCAAATTAGTTGACAACAATACAGAGCGAGCTGTACGGTTACTCGAAATGATTTACTACCTACCATGTAGTGTTCTATATTTTTTGATTTATACATTACCAGCATTAAGTGCAATGTTTTCAGGATTGTCTTCATTCTCTCAGTATGATCGGTCACCTCCTGGAATGGATGTTGCGGTTCTGGCCTGTTTGTGTTTTTCCAATGTGAATTTTCTGCTGGTCTCCAGATGAACATGGGAGGGGGGCAAATAAATGAGTTTGTGTCTATTCTGTATGTGACCTGTTTTCTATCATTGATGTTGTGTTGCCTTTTTGCTGCTGCCCTTTCCCTGAAGTGAAATGGACTGAGTGTCCGACGGCCCCAGGGTGGACCAGACCAGACCACCCAGATGATGAATTTAACCAATCCGAGATGCTGAAGTTCAATCCCCTCCAATAACCCCCTCCTTTGTTCTGTTTTTTTGTTGTTCTTCTTTCTTCTTCTCCCTTTTCAGCGTTGCATTGCCACCAGAGAGCTGTGCCTCTTCTTCTTCTCCCGCTCCACGGCCCCTAGCGAGACCTTTACTCGGAGGGCTCCGCCGGAGCTCGCTGCTGCTCGGCCAGCAGGCGGCCTCCTTGCGGCTGGCTCAGCTCAAAGCCCAGCTAGCGGTGACGCAGATAAACAATGTTCTGGCTGTCGGCAGCAGAGCCGCAACCTTGACGCCCAACTCGCTCGCCGCCTACATATCCGCAACGCCCCCCTGCCCAACTGCGGCGGCCATCAATCTCCTCAACCTTCTGAAGATCGCAAACACCATGTCCAATCCCCAGTACAACCCCTATGCTCCTGGGAACCAACGAGCCCCTCAGGGTCAGTATGGACTCTCTAGTGGACAGCCGGGGAGGGACCCCCGGATGCCCCCGGCTCACCTTGCACCTGGGTCCGGCTTCAGCTCCCCCGGGACCGGATTCAGCTCCCCCGGGACCGGATTCAGCTCCTCTGGGACCGGATTCAGCTCCTCTGGGACCGGATTCAGCTCCTCTGGGCCCCGATTCAGCTCCTCTGGGCCCGAATTCAGCTCCTCTGGGCCCGGATTCAACTCCTCCGGGCCCGGATTCAACTCCTCTGGGCCCGGATTCAGCTCCTCTGGGCCTGGATTCAGCTCCTCCGGAACCGGATTCAGCTCCTCCGGGACCGGATTCAGCTCCTCTGGGCCCGGATTCAGCTCCTCTGGGCCCGGATTCAGCTCCTCTGGGACTGGATTCAGCTCCTCTGGGTCCGGGTTCAGCTCCTCTGGACCTCCTTCGGGGACTCCTGCCAACTCTGGGGGGATGCCTCCCCAGTCAATGGGCTACAGGCCTCCTGAGCAAAATAGGGCCGTAATGGACCAGAACATTGAGAGGTCTATAGACATGCATATTAGTCGAGCCAGAGAGGAGGCCGGGCATCAGGGCAAACCTGTGCATCAGCCCATGGACTCTCGATTTACGAGCACTCAAAGGGAGTGTCTCTCCTCAACCACAGGGCTGGTATCCTACCCTCAACCAAAGTCCTCGGCCGCTGCCTCTTTCGGACAAAGATACCCGGGGGTTGAAAGTGGCGGTAGCTCCTCGGACTGGTCATCCAACTACGAAAAGTCAACCACCGCCAAACCATCTACGTTTTATCCGCCGCCTCCTTCTCCTTCGTCCAACTATTCAGGCGATGTCGATGGAAGGTTCACCGGCTCCTGTGAAAAGGAGCGTGCGAAGCCGTCGATTCCGGGGTTGGGCGATGTCGACCCTTCGTTGTCGGTCAAGCTGGCGACCCTCACGGATACCAAGTACACCTCCGAATCAGCTTCGAACATCCTTCTGCATTTTGGACTTGAAAAAGAGGACCTGGAACATCTCATCTCGTACCCTGAGGAGCAGATCACGCCCGCCAACCTGCCGTTCATCCTGCGGCAAATCCGCATCGAGAAGACCAAGAGGGCCACGACTGCGGCTCAGCCGAAACCTTGCCCCCAACCCCAGCCCGTCAGACCGAGTCAGTCGGACGGGGTAGGGATGCGCCAGGACGACAGTTCCTCCGCCGCTCGCCAGCCGAGTAACGTCATCGACTACGGACATACGGGCAAATACACTGGAGGGCCTGCGGACGAGATCGGAAGGACCGGTGGCAGTCGGGATAACAGCGGCGGGAGTGGAAGTATGTTGCCATCGGACACTTACAGTAGTGGCAGACAAGGGCCTCCACTTCTGCCAAAAGCAGAGGTGAAAAGCAGTGCCTCTGGTTTTTCCCGTGACCATGCGGGCGCCACTTCCGGCGTCAGCTCTCTGCACGGTTTAATGCAGTCGAGCTTCGTGGCCGCCTCAAGCAACGCTCCTACCAAACCAGTACAAACCCCGAATGTCGCCAACCCTTTCTATCTGAAAGACACGGACATTCGAGTCAAGCAAGAAGCCCCCAAACCCGCCGCCAAACCTTTGAAAAAACCCAAGATAGATCGCCGCAAAAGAGCGAAAATCCCACCGCCCTCCAACTTGTACCACAGTGCCAACCCTGCCAGACCTGGCGTTGTGGTCGTGGACAGTAATTACACCAAGGCCAATAAGAACCAGGGTAATAAACCCGGGCAGGCGTCAACCGTTGCCGAGCAGATGAAAAAGTTGCAGCAGGCGGTGCAGAAGATTCAGAAGCAGGCGGTGCAGCAGCCGGTGCTGCAGACGCCGCAGCCGGTATCGCAAACCGTGTGGCCTTCGTATTTCCCTCCGGCGAAATCGGTTCCCCCTCCGTCTCACATGCCCAACGCCGCCGATGCCATGCAGCGCCCGGTGTTTCCCGTCGGCCCTCCCCCCGCCGTCGGTCCTCCGGGGTCGATCTCGGATCTGATGAACCTCATCCACCGGATACCGCCTTCCAGCATTCAGACGACTTCGGAGGCGGCGGCGGCGGTGGTCGCCGCCCACCTGCCGACGACGGCCATGATGCATGATTATGCCGCGGCCTCGCCAAGAATCTTTCCACATACCTGTTGTCTGTGTAACAGCGAGTGTCTTCGTATGCAGGTGAGTGGAAGTCTGCACTCTGTTTTCTCTCTCTCTCTCTCCCTTTTTGGAATTGGTGGGGGACTTATTACAATATCTCAAATGTCTTTTAGTTTTTGTAACTGTTTCTGGAAACTGGTGGATTTGGTTTACATGTGATACTTCCAAGCAGATGTAAAAAAAATATATATATCTTTCCGTGTACTTTATACAAAGTTGTGTTTTTTTCTTTTAGCAAAAAGCTGTTTTTGGAATCTGTAATCCAAGCTCACAGGGATTTTGACTGCCTTAAAACTGTAGTGAGTACATCATTGGCCAGTTTAGACAGATGAAAATAATTAAGAAAGTCATTGGTACAAGACGATTGCCGTTTACTGTGATCGTAGCATCATTTGATTTAAACGACCATTTTAAACGACTTCTGGGACGGTTGTTGAAAATGGAGCCGATGGCCGAGAAGACCTGACCGGCAAGAATCTGCTCATCTGAAGAACTTGTGCATCAGGGGAGGATGGAAGAGGACCGTTTCCTTTTCGGCTCAGTTTCCCCCCCCCCCCACCCCCACCACTTGTATATTCCGTTAAAATATTACGAACCAGTTGTTGTGTATAAAGATGCTCTGACTCCTATACTGATGGTGGATATTGACGATACTGACTTGAATAGCTAGATTGGCTATTGTTGACAATACCATTATTTTTCATGTATAACGTTTTAATATATTTTTACCTCTGCATTTTCTTGGAAAAACTAAATTTAACAAAGTTGGGAAAGCAATCTTTAGGTCAAGCCTGATGTTCCCAATCGTCTCCCAGACAGTGAGCCGAACAACTCATTCATAAAACATTGGTATTGATCAACCAATATGCGAAGCCAAGATATCGATATTCGGACTGAAGTGAGATCAGTGCATCCCTAGTTGTATGATTTATATCTTTTTTTCTTTCTACTATTGGAATTAATGCAGTTTGTTACCTGCATTGATTTAATATCCAACTGTAGATGTACATTTTTGTTGTATTGGTGTGTATATATGGAATAATCTGTGTATTCCATCCACAATCATCCACCACCGTCACACACACACAATCAGCATTCAGCTTCCATTTAAAATGTTGTCCAATAAACAAACAAAAAATCAAGAACCACTATCCAAAAACAAGAACCACCATCCCCCGCCAGATATTGCCACATTTTCCCGCCCACTTCAGCGGTCTCACCTGTGTGTGAGTGTGTGAGTGTGTGAGTGTGTGAGTCTGTGTGTGTGTGTGTGTGTGTGCTGCCCTGGTTCTGGTCCCTGGTAACTGACGGTGACCTATGCCGAGATGACCTTCAGGAGACTTTCTGCCACGGCACAGGACCGAAGAACCAGACCGTGCACCGCCAAGAACCCGATGGAGAATTCTTAATTGGGATCGCTTGTTACTGGCACGCCTATGTTTGTTGATATTTCATGATAACGAATTGTTGACCAAATGTCTGCCGTAATTATGAAGGAGACATCTTCTAAAGGATGTCGCCTCATGAGTGATATTGTCCATGTGACCCTTGTTTTCATGTGTGATGGAATCAAAGCCACGACGGGTGTCACTGCTCTTTGCTCGGGGCTCGGGAATGTTCCTGTACCTCGGATGATGCTTTTGACTGAACTTTTTCTTTTTAAAGACTCTCAATGTCAACCCACGTCACCACAAACTGACACCAGGGCAGGAGAATTGAACTGGACACTTGAGAGACTCAACGGTTTCTTTATCGCTGCTGTAACTTTGAATAAAAAGATCATCTGTTGTCAGACCATCAAAAGAAAGAGTTACTAACTGATTGTTGTATTGATGACGAAGCCTTTCTAACACTGTCCTTGTTGTTTCCGACCACTAGGACTGGATTAGCCACCAGAACACCAGCCTCCACCTTGAGAACTGCAAAATCCTCCGAATAAGGTCAGTCCTTTTCCCGATCTTAAAGAGTTTGTTACTTTTTGTTGATCGTCGCAATTTTTTGGGGAAACACTGGACGGGGGAAACAAGTGGTTCTATGACTGTCACCCGGCTCCCTAAAGCAGCAGGAGTTGTTTTCTAGTTGCTGGGGTTCTTCTAGGTACCTTATTCTAGTTGCTGGGGTTCTTCTAGGTACCTTATTCTAGTAGCTGGGGTTCTTCTAGGTACCTTTTTCTAGTTGCTGGAGTTCTTCTAGGTACCTTTTTCTAGTAGCTGGGGTTCTTCTAGGTACCTTTTTCTAGTTGCTGTCTTCTGCGTTCTCAAACGTTGTCTCTACGGTGTTGTTAATCAGTGTGCTTCATTTGTTTCCTTCAACAGATACCCACTGTGGGATGGTGAGATTGAACTCAGGTAAGTGTGATATTCTCCGGGGGCTAGCATGCATCCGATCGGTCGTACCCTTGTCGGTTATGGGAAGACATAGCGTTCCCGTTGTTCACAACGCGTTCCACATTCACGGCTTCCTCCAGGGGTAAAGGTGCCGCGCTCTCGACCTCTTCGACCTACCAGCGCCGCCATCAAAGCCGCTCCCGATCCAGCTCGCTGAGCCCCCGCCGGTACCGTCGGTCGCGATCACCGTACAGCTCCAGAGGCAATCGCAGGTCTGTGGCGCTTTACGTGAGTTGGGTCACCCCTTGAGGGATATCTAGTGCCATATTAACTGTTGGCGTTGGTCCGTTCTCTCGCCAGGTCTCGCTCTCGCTCTAATTCCCCGTGGTACAACCGCACAAAGGGCCAGTGGTCGCCTTCGAGGAGCCCCGACAGACGATCCTCGTCGTGGAGAAAATGCGACCGGCGTTCGTCTCCGAGGTGGAGCGCCGAGAGGCGGTCGCCGTCGCGCTGGAAGCGGCAGCGGATGCGCCGTCGTCGAGAAGCGAACGAGGTGGTCGCCGTCGGGCGGAGCGCGATAAATCGTCGTCGAGAAGCGCGCCGAGCGGCGGTCGCCGTCGGAGCGGAGCGCCGAGCGTCTGTCGCCAAATTCGAGGAGGCGTGCCCTGCGCGCCGCGAGGTCGAGCGCCGAGAGGTTGAGCGACGAGAGGCGGAGTGCCGAGAGGCGGAGCGCCGAGAGGCGGAGCGCCGAGCGGATGGAGGCGCAGCGTGCGTCGCCAGAGGTGAGGAGGCGAGCCAAACTCCGCGCCCAGAGGCACGCCTCCCGGTGGGCCGAGGCGGGTGCAGAGAAGCGGTCGCCCAAGCACAGCAGCACAGAAAACCTGGTCAAGAAACTGATGGAGACGTCAGGTCAGAGACGCTGCTCATCAAACGTGTTTAAAGACTTTAACCGTCGTCTCCTCCTCGTCTGACGCTCTTTTCTTTGTCCCTCTAGCGGTCCAGTCTCTGTCCAAACAGTCTGACCTGGAGACCGTGGTCAAAACTCTGGCTCCGGCCTTAATGGCCGAGCTGGCCAAGATGAAGTCCTCGTCTTCCTCCTCCGGCACCATCGGAGGAGAGCCCTCCTCCCCGTCTTCTTCCACGTCCTCGAAAGCAAAGACCAAACCCCTGCCAGCCATCGAGGTGCGTGTGTGTAACATTTTTATCAAAATAAACCAAGTCTGTCTTGCTCCATTACTCCAGTTGGAGAGAACATGATAGGAATGCTCTGTGTTGTGTTGTCCTGCCCGGCGACTGGAGATAAAAATTAGCTTTGATACTTAAAAAACCCCGATGCGTTATACTTGGTCTAAAGTTTGACGTTTTCTCTCTCTCTCTCTTTGCTCAGCCTGATGAAACGCTGAAACCCGACGAGGTGACACTGTCGAGTGTCTCTTATGTTATGTCTTACAACGACATGCTGGCTGCCATGGAGGCCTTCGGGAAAACCACGTCGCTCGTTCTGTACCGGTCCAAACATTTGGTATGTATAGAGAGCGGCTTTGTGACGTGCTTTACCCTTTTTGTGCTATTCGAGCTTTAGTGACGCTGGCTAAATGTTGTTCTTGACAATCAATCGTGTGTGTGTGTGTGTGTGTGTGTGTGTGTGTGTGTGTGTGTGTGTGTGTGTGCGCACATGTAGGCACTGGTGAGATTCGAGAAAGAGGAAGACGCAAACACCTTGAAAAGACTAAAGAGCATCACAGTGAAGGGAAATACAATCCAAGTGGGCTGTTTGAAGGTAATACACTGATGTGTGTCGTGTGGTCGACCTTCCTCTATATTCCAATTTTAATGTCATTGCTTGATCATATTTGTTACAGTTGTCTCGTTGTTGTTTACTACGTGTGCACAAAGCTTGTGTTTTGTCGATGCTACTTGTTATATGTTCTGTCCACTAGAGGGCGCACAAACATTACCGATAAACGTTTGTCGTTTCCAACGAGTGAAAGCTTTCTTACTTTAATGTAACGTATCAATTAATCTGCGATTTCCTTTTCACAGACGGAATCCTCTGATGAGGGAGACGAAAGAAAGGTAAATATTTCCTTTTATATCCTTCTTTTTCTTTGTTCGGGACATTTTTTAACAAAAAGGCAGATATTTGATAACATTGAACATGTAACGAAGCAGCTGCAACACTATCGCTCAACAGCCATTTATATTCCCAAAGTATTTTTTTGCTTTTTAAATGACTTTCAGTCCTCAAAATCTGTTAGCCCAAATATTCACAATATGTCAATTAGAAGAATAATCTGAATTAACGTGTCCAATTTTTTGGTTCTTTCCAGGAGGCTGTTTCTAAGGAGCAAGAGACGTAAGAAATGTTTTTCTTTTGTCAATATATTTTACTATAAATATTCAGTTGCTGCCGGAATTTGTTCGCTCAGTAGGAAAAAGAACTGTCACTTTAAGGGAAATTTGCCTCTCCGCATCTGTTTTAGTTTAGTCCAACTGTGACGTTGACTTTCTACCTTGAATTTCTACATTTTCTTTGGCATGATCTATGTAAACTCTTTTCTTCACAGCAATCCTGATGCGTCCGATACCGTGGAAAAGACCCTTCTCTCGACACCCGATCAAATTCCGCCTTCCATGCCTCTGTCTGATGACTCCTCAGAGGTCCTTCTCTGGTCAACCACTTCAGATCCCCCTCTTCTGCCTCTCACGTCTCAAGCTGAACTCTCCAAAAAGTGTCCAACTGGCAAAAGTAAAAGTGAAATAAGTGTTGTTCTAAAAGGGAAAATCAGCTCGGCCAAGCCGATGGCTAAAACGGGAAAGCCGGAAAAGCTGCCTGTTAAGGGACCTGTGAAAAAGACAAAAGCATCATCGCGATCCAAGTCCACGACTGATCCTCCGGACCTGAAAGAATCCCAAAAGAAAGAAACCGAAAAGAAAAAAGCATCACCGCGATCCAAGTCCACGACTCCTCAACCGGACCTAAAAGAACCCGAAAAGAAAGAATCCCAAAAGAAAAAAGCATCAACAGGATCCAAGTCCACGACCGATAAGCCAAAGCTAGAAGATTCTAAAAAGAAAAAGGCACCACCAGGATCTAAGTCCACGACTGATCAGCCGGATCTGAAAGAATCTGAAAAGACAAAAGCATCGCCGGGAAGCAAGTCCAAAACTGATCTGCCAAAGCTAGAAGATTCTAAAAAGAAAAAAGCATCACCGGGATCCAAGTCCACGACTCCTCAGCCGGAGCTAGAAGAATCCGAAAAGAAAAAAGCATCACCGGGATCCAAGTCCACGACTGATCAGTCCAGTTCGGACCCGAAAGAATCCGAAGCCGAGGTTCAAGAAGCTTTGCCGAAAGACGCGGCTATGGTTGTTGAAAAAGTACCGGGTGATGCAAACGACGCCGAACCGATGGAGGTCGGTGAGGCGGGAGTTGAGATGGAAGAGCCCATGGAGGTCCAAAGTCACGCAGAGGAAGGAGGAAAACCGACGACCGCGGAGGCCGCAGAAGAAGAGTCTGTCGAGACCCGACCGGCTAACGATGCGGTCGTTGCGGGTCCGACCGGAACATCGCCGCTCCCCCTCCTCCTCCAGGAAAGCACCGCGTCGGAACTAGAGTTCGCGGCTCGGGGGCCGGAGAGCGAGAAGGAGGCGGCGGTGAAGGCGGTAAGCTCGGACGAGACTCTGCAGGCGGCGGGAAACTCGAGCGACACAACGGTGAAGGCGGGAAACTCGAGCGACACAACGGTGAAGGCGGGAAACTCGAGCGACACAACCGTGAAGGCGGGAAACTCGAGCGACACAACGGTGAAGGCGGGAAACTCGAGCGACACAACCATGAAGGCGGGAAACTCGAGCGACACAACCGTGAAGGCGGGAAACTCGAGCGACACAACCGTGAAGGCGGGAAACTCGAGCGACACAACGGTGAAGGCGGGAAACTCGAGCGACACAACCGTGAAGGCGGGAAACTCGAGCGACACAACCGTGAAGGCGGGAAACTCGAGCGACACAACCGTGAAGGCGGGAAACTCGAGCGACACAACCGTGAAGGCGGGAAACTCGAGCGACACAACCGTGAAGGCGGGAAACTCGAGCGACACAACGGTGAAGGCGGGAAACTCGAGCGACGCCTCAGTGGAGGCGGGAAGCTCGAGCGACGCGGCTGTGAAGGCGGGAATCTCGGGCGAGACTCTGCAGGCGGCGGGAAGCTCAAGCGACACAACGGAGGCGGCGGGAAGCTCGAGCGACACCGCAGCGAAGGCGGGAATCTCAAGCGACGCCACGGTAAAGGCGGGAAGTTCGAGCGACGCGGCTGTGAAGGCGGGAATCTCAGGCGAGACTCTGCAGGCGGCGGGAAGCTCAAGCGACACGGCGGTGAAGGCGGGAAGCTCAAGCGAGACTACGCAGGCGGAAAAAAGTTTGAGCGACACAACGGTAAAGGCGGGAATCTCGGGCAAGTCTCTGCAGGCGGCGGGAAGCTCGAGCACCGCGACTGTGAAGGCGGGAAACTCGAGCGTCGCCACGGCGAAGGCGGACGCTGCTTCTGTCACCTTTGGGGAGATGATCAACAGGCAACACTTTGTGAACAAACTATGTGAGTAAGCCTTTAAGTCAGCAGTCTGAAGACAACGTCTTGATCCTCTTTATTCCCGTCTTTTTGTATCTTGTGTCATATTTTTTTTTCTCCTCCAGCGTTCTTCAACCTGAAAACCTGCTTGAAGCAAAGGGTAAGTTTCCACAAATCACTTGTATTAGTGCTAAATATTCACGTGTAGTTTTCATAACTAAATATGGACGCAGGTATTTTCTGTTACTTTTTGTTATATTGTCCAAAGGATATTTGGGTCTTATAAATATAGCTTTTTGACGGATTTCAGCATTTTCAGAATTAGCAGAAAGCGTGCCGTGTTATCTTCCTCACGCGAGGCGACTCTTTATCGATTAACAAACAAACTGTTAATACCTTCTCTTTTCTTCAATTATTTACTCTCCCCTTCTCTTTCATCTCCCCAGTTTAGAGTAAGCCGCCAGAGGAAGCTGTACATCACCAACCTGCCGGACTACAACGACGTCCCTTACACCGAGCAAGACCTCGCCCAGCTGCTCACCACGTTTGGGTTTAAATATGCAGAAGACAACATCTACATTCTTCCTCAGGCGTGCAATGTTAGTTTTGGTTTTATTAATCCCACGTTTCCGATGTTGCTTTTTAAGTCAAATGGTTTGCTTTTTTGTGTTTTTTGCGTTGCCTTTTTTCTTAAATTTCTCGCGACCTTTCAATTTATTTTTTACAGTTGATTTGTGAACTCACACCTCGAGGGGATTTTATCTTGAGATTTTTCCATACCTCTTATTTTTTATTTAATACATATATTTCATTTAATATAGATGTATTTTTGTTTATATATATATATGTGAAATATATATGTGATATATATATATATATATATATATATAATGATATTTATTTATATATATATATGTATATATAAATGTGATATATGTATATATATAAATAAATGTGATATATAAATCTAAAATATATATATGTATATATAAATGTGAAATATATATATGTATATATAAATGTGATATATATATATATATATATATATATATATTTGAAAAATGTGTAGTAAGTGATGCCTTTCCTTCACACCCTGAGGGATCATTTATCTTGAGATGTATTTATATATATATATATATATATATATATATATATATATATATATATATATATATATAATTTTATTTATGTGAAAAGAAAATGATATAGATGTGAATAGAAGTAGTAATGTCTTTCTGTCTGGTTTTCCTCAGGCCTTCGTCTTCATGCCGTTCGGCCAGGCATCGTCGAAGCTCTTGAAGACCGAAGGGAAGCCGGGCCTTTTCTTCAAAGGGAAGAGAATCCGATGCAATGTTCTGGCAAACGACTTTGGGATGATGCCGGTAAGCACTCTACTGCTACCTTTTATTGAAAAATAATAAATACACCATGAATAATTATAAATAAGTTCCTCTGTTGATGAACACAGTATAATAAAACATCCGTTGAGATAAGTTAAAATGTGTTTAGTAAACTGATCCCAGATCTTTATCAAAATCAAAGCCCAAATGAAGTGTACACAATTGTGTAAATGTTTTCTTTGTATTCTAAAACTCTGACGTTTCGGTTTTAGCTCTTGTTTTATACATCACTGATGAAGCTGCTGCATTATGTAAGTACTGACTCAAGTATTTTGCACACACACGCGTTGTCCTTTTTCTGAGCTCCACTTTGGCTTTAACACAAGTCGTCAATGTCTTTTACTTTGAAAAACGGCCTAATGTACGTTCACTTCTTGTTTCTTGACGCAGCGTCCGATCCCTTACCAGTCCCAAATCATCATGATCAAGAACATCACCTGGAGCGAGACCAAGGAACTCAGAACCACTCTGAATAAATTCCGGTCCGTGAAGAACTTCTTCCCCCTCCTCAACAAGGTCCGAACCGGCTGGCGAGCGCCTCGTTTTGAGTTTTCTTCATTTAAAAAAAAATGGACTTCCCGTCGTTCTGACGCGTGTTCACGCCCTCCAGGTCTTCGTGGAGTTCAATTCGGTTTTCAGCGCGGACCGGCTCGGCGTCTGGTACAGTCTGCTGAAGCGCCCCCCCCCTCACCGGATCTACAGGATGAAGGTGCCGGAGCTCGGCAGTCTTCTCCTGAAACGTGAGCGTCTCCTTGGAATGCATCCCGCCTTTTAATCGAGTTCACACGACCGTCTAACGGGATAATCGAGGAAGCGACGGGATTCGTGCGGTCGTTGAAAACCTGGAAAAGTCAAGGAATGTAAAAATAGTTATTTCCAGGCCCGGAAAAGCTCTTGAAAAATAATATATAGCCCCAAAGTTTTGGAAAAGTCATGGAAAAATGTGTTCTGAAATGTGTTTTTTTTTAAAAGACGCTTAAAGAATAAGCAGACATCCAAAAAAATAATAATTCTACTATTGTCTCTCATTCATTTGTGTTATTTGAAATATTCCGTATGCTTTGGTTTTCTCTTAGTTAGTTTAAATACGACATTTTCTCACCTTTTCATGTTTACATCGAGTTTTTCTCAAAATGTTTGGTCAAGGAAGTTTGGTTTAAAGTCCTGGAAACCCTGAATGGTCAACAGGTGTATGAACCCTGGTGAGAAAACTTAAACATAAACACAAATATACGTCCTAGAGCGAGCCATACCATCACAGCATCTGAGAGGTGAATGTTTCTTTCCAGGGTTCGTAGGGTCATGGAAAACCTGGAAAAGTCATGGAATGTTTAAATGGTTATGTGCAGTCCTGGAAAAGTCCTTTTTAAAAATAAAAAATCCAAAAAGTTTTGGAAAAGCCATAGAAATATGTTATATTATTATGTTAATTTACACAATATATATATATATATATACTGTAGGCTTTGGAATTGTCACTGTTCGTTTAAATACGACATTTTCTCACTTTTTAATGTCTAAACAGCCGAGATTTCCCCCCAAAATGTTTTTAAGTCCTGTAAACCGATCGACATGTGTCCGACCCCTGAGGCGAGACATTAACGCACACGTCAATAGTTCCAATCATAAAGATCTGAAGAAATATAACATTTGTATTTTTTCCCGCAGCGCCGAAATGCCCCACAACTGCGATTCCTGCCAAAAAGGACGCGGTTATCGGGGCGAGGGTCCCGTCGCAGGAGTTCGGCATCCCGCCGCAGAGCACCGGGCCGTTCTGGGTCACGCTGAAGGCTCACCCCTTCCTCTTCCCCACCAGTACTCCGTGGTTCCTCATCCCGAGTAAGTGGGGGGGGCAGATTTGGACTTTTAGGATGTAAAATTAAAAGTTTGAGGCGGTCGATGATTTAGTGTTTTCTGCTTATGGTTCTTTTTTTTCAAGATTACCTGACGGTCGCTTATCAGGAGGACATTGAGGTAAATTTCCATTTCAGTTCAACTTTATATATATGTGTATATATATATATGTGTCTATATATAAATAAATAAATAAATATCTGTGTGTGTGTATATATATATATATATATATATATATATATATATATATATATATATATATATATATTATGTATGTGTATATATATATATATATATATATATATGTGTGAAATATATATATATATGTGAAATATATATATATATATATATATATATATATATATATATATATATATATATATATATATATATAAATGTGTGTATGTATGTGTATATATATTTTATATATATAATATATATATGTGTGAAATATATATATGTGAAATATATTTATATATGTGTGAAATATATTTATATATATGTGAAATATATTTATATATATGAAATATATTCATATATATGTGAAATAATATATATGTATGTATATGTATATGTGAAAAATTAGTAGTAAGTAATTCCTTTTTTTCTTCCCTTACACCCTGAGGGATCATTTTACCTTGAGATTTTTTATTTTATATATATTCTATATATAACGTTGTGCTTCCCAGAGGGCGAGCCGCGGCGCCATGTTCCCGACCGTCATGTTGACCGGGCTGCCGTCGGGAAACTACCAGCACAAAGACGTGGCCAAGCTGGTGTGGCGCTATTTCCCCAAAAAGACCCTCCGCTACCTGTACTACAACGTGTTGGTCTTGCCTCTGCAGAGGAGGGTGAGCGGACTTTCAAAACGTGGAGACGGACCGATTATAATGCAATCGTTCTATTTAAAATCGTTCCCCCTCTTCGTCTCCAGGCCTTCGTGTTCTTCAACGACTGGACTTCGTGCTGGAATTTCGTCCGAGATCACACGAGGTGCCAGGTGGCCGTGAAGCTCACGGCGCTCACTGTGCACTTCGTGTTGGAGCCCATGCATCCCGCGACCAACGAGGTAGGAAGGACACGAGGAGCGACGCCCGTACTGCGGTGGGATTGTTTTACTCGATATCCCAAGAAACGCACGCGTCATCGCACACTTCGAGACTTTTGTGTCCGGACTTTAGCCAAACCGATCTGGCAGGTGCACAAATGTCTCCTCCCGAGGATAGAAACGGTCCTGCAATGGCATCAGATATGCCTCGGCTTTATTAGAAGAGCAAAGAACGACACTGAAGGCTTTTCACGACGAGATTATTATAATAATAATAATTATTAATATTATTAATATTGTTATAAATATTATTATAATTTTTATAATAATAATTATAATAATAATAATTATTATTATAAATATTATTATTATTATTAATATTATTATACCTGATTTGCTTCTGTAAGAGTTTGATTGACAGCTGCTTCGCCTCTCCTTTCCTTCGACTGCTTCTCACATGATTCTGACCCCCCCCCCCCCACACACACACACACCCGCAGGGCTCTGAGATGGAATAATCCACTCTAAGTAGACGGCCATCGATCAGAATTTTCTTTTCATCCGTAAAGTTCCCATAAATTATTTACAATTAATACTGAAAATAATTCCCTTCTTGAGAACTTTTTTTAATTAAATCATAATGGATAATCATAAAATCGGCATTAAAAACCCCCACAGTGAAATAAAACTCCAAATAACGACCTTGATAAAATACCCTAAATATCTTTATATATCAATACTGAAACAAACTAAATGGGTCAATAGATGACAGAACATGGAACCTGGGTATTGTGATCACTTTCTATTGTTGGTGTATGATAATAATTTACATGATTTTTAATGTGTTTTTATGTTCTTAATGTGTGTATTTTGACGACATTTGTGTCTTTTTAATCTTTTTGCAGAAGGTGATGTACTCCACCATGATGAGGTGGAGCAACGCCGTGAGTCCACCATCTCTCGTCACTGATTGGTCCTCTGCTGCCCCCCTGGTCCTGACCTCCGACCTCGTTTCTCGCCCACAGGGCATTCCAGAGCCGGCGTCTCTGGGGGAGCGGCTGCTGTGCGTGGAGACCTCCGAGACGTCCGTGGACATCATCGCCGTGGTGATGGAAGTGGTGGCGTCCATGGCGCCTTTCGTGGGCTTCCTGCCGCTCGCCAACCGGGTACGAGACGCTCTGAGAGAACGCCGCCACGCATGTCAGGGTGTCTGCAGGCCTTAGAAAGACGAATAAACCCACATTGAACCCTCTTAAATTTAATCTACACATTTAAATGTGTTTTCTTTAATATCTTTTGTTAACCTTTATTTATTTTATTTATTTATCCAGAAAAGACCTCATGTTGATTACAAATCTCTGTTAGTAGCACATTAAAACACTGAGGGACAATTATAAAAGAAGAAAAACATTATTTTTTAGATCACAGCCCGAGTAAAACCAAAGATTTAGATATACACGACCGTTCAAAAGTTTGGGGTCACTTAGAAAAAGGAAAAAACACAGTTTTTTCCACTGAAAATGACATTAAATTAATTAGAAATACACTCTCTACATAGTTAATGTGGTAAATGACTATTCTCTGTTTTTTAATGAAGTCTCTACATGGTGTGTAGAGGCCCATCTCCATGTTCTAGTGGTACATTTAGTTATCGCCTTAGAAGACGAGCAGAGGGGTATAAAACCCATGAAACCCTTTAAAAAAAATAGTATAACTTTTTTTGCATTTTCCACAAACAGATTATTCCTTGACATTGAAACCCTTTTTATGTGAGCGCAGCTGAAAACAGTTATGCTGGTGAGAGAAGCTCTAAAACGGGCCTTCCTTTGAGCCACAAGTCTGAAGAACAACATTAATATTTACAATGAAAATCATTATTTCTAACCTCCTTAACATCTTGACTAGATTTTGTATTAATCGTGTATTCATTTAATAAATAAAAGTGAGAGTTTTCATAGAAAACACAACATTTTCTCGGTGACCCCAAACTTTTGAACGGTAGTGTAAGTATTTCTATATAAACTACAAGTGGGAGGTTACCTTTAGACTAAATGATGGTTGAATTGATTTTCTGTCACTTTAAAACACATTTCTGTTGCTGTTGCCTGATGGATGTGTCTCCCTCCCTCCCCTCCCTCCCCTCTGCTCCCCCTCAGATCTGCATCGAGATGGTTGAGGCCGCCGGCGTCGCCACGGCGTTGGAGAAACACAAAACGTTGTCGAAGGAAAGCTTCAAGAACCCCGAGGCTTGGTAAGAGTAGTCGACCTTCCTGCTGCCGCTACTGTCCTCTTAACTACTCACCCACCACCAAACTGACCCACTTCTTCTTCTTCTCTCTCCAGGAGTAAAGTGATGCGTTTTGAGTCGTGAGTACAGCACTTTGTGATTATATTTATTTTTTATTGAAGAGAGAGGCGAAGCGTGATCGTTAACGTGACGACTGTCGTGGTTTTAAACGATAAATGCTTCACGTTGTGATTCAGCCCCACCATGATGCCCTGAATCATCAGCATCAGCCTCAGGACATGAGTAACTTATATGGAAAATGTGTTATTTATATCACTTATACTACCTCAATTTCCCCAAAGGAAAGCGCTCCACTTTTAAGGATTGCAATGGTCTGTCTTCCTCTGTTAAATGCCTTTTTTTTGCAATTATAAGAGCAATATATGCGACTTCCTGCAGAACTGTGCGCGTAATGCTTCAGAGGGTGTAGTAACACTGTCCCACCACTGCGTTTACACACACAGGTTTAAGTTTGTCAAAATCAACCAAAGTTGAGACACCTGGAGCATCACCTTTGAAGGTTTCATTTCCTTCCAGAACAGCTGCGAGTCGTTAACCCGTAATTATATGAACCCTGTAAAAGGCCTTTTTGTATAACTCTGAAATGTACATTATTTTTCAGTTTCTGGTAACCTAAACTTTTGTTTAACCTCCGGCAGTTTGCCACTGACCTTTGTAGTATTTCAGGTTATTCACTGAACTGATTAAACTTCAATTAAAACTGGAGAAATGGGGATGTTCTAACACTTTTGACCGGTAGAGTGTGTGTTGCTGCGCGAGAACTTGTTATAATGTTATTATTTCTACAATAAAGCCATGTTGTGATAACGACTCCTTTTCTGTTTTAGTTTGAAGACCCTGAAAGCGCGTCTCCAAGATTTGAATGAGATCTCCCTTTTTAACCTGAACCCCTTCAAAGTCCAGTCCCCGCCCTTCCTGTCCGGCACTTTTGAGCCCATCCCCGTCGGACCGACCGCCGCCGCCGCCTTCCGCTGAAAAAGGACGCTGAAAAACCAGAAAGCCCGTTTACCGCCGACAACTCTTTGGCTCCCGAGGCGAACGAAGACGAACCGAATGCAGAAGAAGAAGACAAGATGGACGAGGAGTCGCCGACGACCTCGAGCTCCGCAGCCGGCGTTCTCGAAAAACAGCTTCCTCTGATTAACGCGGACATGTTCGAGGCCATCACGGTGGCGGTCCGCAAACACAGGCTCACCCGAGAGGGCGGCTCCAAGAGCGAGGAGAAGGAGGTGAGGCTCATCTATCCGACAGTTACACTAACGGGGCAAACATGGAAATCACTGCTTGTGAGTTTTAGGACACGCACTACCGTTGAAAGTTTGGCGTCACCCAGACAATTATGTGTTTTTTAATGGAAACTCACACTTTTATTTATGCAAAAGGAATAGAAAACAACTAAATTGTTACTTTGATACCAGGGATTTAGAAACAGGGTTCGTACGGTCATGGAAAACCTGGAAAAGTCATGGAATTTTAAAATGGTAATTTCCAGGCCTGGAAAAGTCATGGAAAAAACTTAAATCATAAAAGTTTTTGAAAAGTCATGGAAATTTGTTATAATCACATGTTGAATTACACCGAGTTTGAAATAAATAATATATTTTTTAAAGAAAGATGCTCAAAATATAAGCCGGCGTACGCTCTCAATACGCAACATTTTCAAAAATGTTCATGTTTATACCGAGATTTCAGTTTTAGTCGTGGAAATTTGTTTTAAAGTCATGGAAAAGTCATGGAAATCCATTGGACAAAATGTGTAAGAACCCTGTAGAAATGTGCGTCAACCCATTGCTGTTCCTCCTTCATCCTGCATTATGAATATCTTCCAATTTATTTCACGCAACAATAATCTGAGAAATTCGTCCTTTTTAGATCCCCAGCCAAAGCAGCGTGAGCTCTCCATCGGCAATGGCTGAAAACTCGCCGGAAAGAAAGGTTTATTTTTTGTTTTTAATCCCCCAAAAGACCTAGACGTCTCCTTTGTGCTCACTCCGTTAGCCTTTCATCTGAGACCATACACCTTGATGAGATAATTCCGTCAAAGTTTGTCAATGGATTTTCTCCCTAGTCCTATATCAACAGTTAGATAAGCAATCTCAAGCATCGAAATTATTGGGTCATCAATGTATTTTATTAATCTCGATTTCAGAAGGATAACCGATTGATTCCTCCTCTGTTCTCTAATCAGACTCGGGAGGATTCCACGGACGCCGTCGCCGTCTCGTCGGACGCCTCTCGCTTCGACGAGCTCAACTTCAACATGGATGACTTCGTCACCGTGGACGAAGTCGGCGGCGAGTCCTCGCCCAAGTCGACCTCCAAGGCCAGAAAAGAAAAGCAACGCGCAGCGAAGTTGTCCAAGTCGAGTAAAGACGTCGTCTCCTCCAGCACCGCGTCGCCAAAACAGTCGAGTTCCTCTCTCGCGCCGGCCTCATTCCTGCTCAAACCCCCGGCCTCCTCCAGTAAGACCTCCCGCTCTTCTTCCCCACTGCTCGCTGAAACCCCCTCCGCCCTCGGCGATGCGACGCAATCTCCGTCCAAAGAGTCCCCGAGTGTCGGCACCGGCTCGTCTTCCTCTGCGAGCGAACCGAAAGGTGAGACTGCGGTCTCGCCGGAAAGTCTCTCCGAGACGCTCCTAGAAGAAAAGAACACGGAGCGCACCGCGGAGACGCCCGACCACGACACGCCGGCAGAAAGCGTTGCTGCAGAAACCGAGACGTCACCGGAGGTTCCTCCCCCCGAACAGGAACAGGAAGCGGGGTTGGAGTTGAGCCACGCCCAGAGTCCGGAGATCGCTATTAATGCCAACGCACTTGAAGAGCAGAAGGAAACCAAAGAGGAAACCAAAGAGGAAAGGAAAGGAGATGATGTTACAGATGTGGAAATCCTTGATTCGCTTGATGGTCCAACGGAGGAACCGATGGAGGACGGGCACCAAGCCAGCGGCTCGGAAGCCCCGCCTATAGAAGGCCAGGCGTTGCACGACGAAGGTGTTCAGGTCTCGGAGAGCGTCGACGATGAGGTCAAGGGTGAAGTCAAGGGTGAAGTCAAGGATGAAGTCAACGATGAGGTCAACGATGAGGTCAACGATGAGGTCAACGATGAGGTCAACGCCTGCCCGCCGGAGTGTGGGGAAGCGAAAATCGGCGGTTCTCTCCAAGCGTCGGATAGCGTTACTGAAGGCGAAGCAGCCAAAGGTCCGGAAGACAATCACCTGGTTCAAGAGGACACCGTGAAGCAGATGTCTGAGGATCAGGAGACGAGTCCTGTAGAAACTCTGCAGGTGTCGGATACAGGTAGCGAACCCACAGATGGGAATAAGAGAAAAGAGGGGGAAGTCCAAGACCATTTGCTCTCTGCGGAGCCCTGCAATACCTTCAAAGACGTGGATAATCCAAATGAAGACGAGCCTCTTCCGGACCCTGAGAACAAAGACGCTTCTAAAGACCCACAAGGCGATGTAACTGAACCGGAAGCCTTTGAGATACTGGATTCAATCGACGATCTTAATTCAGTGGGAGATGAGAGCCAGAACCTCAAAATTTCCAATGAGCAAATCTCTAAAGAAGACATTGGGCCCGTGGAGGAAGAGGAAGACGAGTATCAGGTCATCGATTCCGTGGGAGATCAGCCAATGACGACGGAGCCCGAGACCGTCGGCAAAGGGAAAAGGAAGGGAGGGAAGGCGCCTACTAGAAAGGCGAAAAGAGTTTCTAAAAAAGACAAAGAGGTCGCGGAGGACGCGGTGTATAAGATTGTGGATTCCGTCGAAGACGAACCGGTTCAAGAAGCACCCGCCGCAGAACCCGGGAGAAGGAGGAGCACGAGAGGAAAGAAAGAGGAGAAAGCCCCGTCGGATCTCACCGAGGCGTCCGTAACGCCAGAGGACGCCGCGGTCAAGATTTTGGACGGACCGACGCCAAAGCCCGCCAGAGGAAAGAGAGGAAGACCGAAGAAAGAGGCTCCGAACGAGAAAATCGAAACGGAGGAGGCGCCGTCGAAACGGAGGCAAACGCAGGAACGACTCGAGGAGAAGACGCCGAAGCAGGAAGAGGGAGCGCCTCCTCCGGAAGAGAGCACGCCGTCAACGGTCATCGACTCCATCGAGGACGAGGCGGTTCAGGTCGATCCGCCCCCTCCGAAAAAAAGGGGAAGACCCAAGAAAGAGGGCAAGACGCCAAAGAAAGGTCTCGGCTCCGCATCGAAGAAGGCCGACAAAGACGCCGTCAAAGACGCCGACAAAGACGCCTCGAAGAACGCGTCCGACGAAGAAGAGGCGACGTATCAGATCCTTGATTCCGTGGGCGGCGAGGCGATGGACGATCAGCCCCCCGCGGAGTTAACGGAGGAAATGTCGGAAGCCGTCGACCAAACCGAGACGAGTGAATCTCCCAAAGGGTCTCCCAAAAAAGAGGAGGGGGAGGGGGAGGAGCCGACGTATTGCATCATTGATTCCCTGGACGACGGTCAAGTCCAAGAACAGCCGATGACCACGGAAGACGGGACGAACGAGGAGACTCCTCCGAGAGGAGAGTCGCCCGCCGGGGAAGGGACAGAGGAAGCGGAGGAGGCGGTCGCGGAGGAGGCGGTCGCGGAGGAGGCGGAGAAGTCGGTCGTAGACGAGGAGACGCTGTTCCAGATCGTCGATGATTTGGAGTCGAGTGACGAACCGTCGGCCGCGTCGGGAAATGCCGACGCACCCGGCGCGGCCACGCCGGCGTTTGAGTCCGACTCCGTTGAAGCGGAGAGCATACCGGAATCGCCCAGAAAAGACGGCGATGCGAGCGGCCGGGTGAGCCTCGACGAGGTGAGCGACGAGGAGGAGAACTACCCGGACGACGAGGAGGAGGAGGAGGAGGAGGAGGAGAAGCTGAGGAAGCGACAAGCCGCCGCCAAGGAGAGGCATATCGCCGAGAAGCGAGAAGCCAGGAGGACGAGGGAGCGGGAGGAAAGGAGGAACAGGGACTCGGAGGAAAGGAGGAACAGGGACTCGGAGGAAAGGAGGACCAGAGACTCGGAGCGGAGGAGTCGAAGCCGCAGCAGCAGTAGAGGAGGCAGCGGCGGGGGAGGATCAAGGAGGGAAAAGGAGAGGGCGAGGGAACAGGAGGAGTCGAGGGGAAAGGAGGAGGAGGAGGAGGAGGAGGAGGCGGATACCAAGGAGATGGTGACTCTGGACGAGGTGGGAGCGGACGACACTGCAGAGGAAGGAGCGCCGGGCGGCAAGGAGTCGGACGGAGAGATCACGGAGGGAGAGATGCAGGCGCTCGTCACTCTGGATGAGTTCATAGGAGAAGAGGAGGAGCAGGAGGAGGGCGGAAAGGAGGAGCAAAGCCCGTCGGAGCCCCACCCACCCAGCCAGGAGGAGGATGAGTCAGTGGACTTCTTAAACTCGGAGGTAAGTCAAGATTTTTTTAACAGATTTTTTTAAGCTAAAAAAAAACAAATGCAGGTGGTTGAAGACGGCTCGTGTCTTCTAGACGTTGGTGACTTTAGACGAAGCTGGCGGCGACGATGAGGAGGAGGAGAAGCCGGACGAAGAGCTCGCTGAGAAAACGGCGAGATCCAAATGCAAAAACGAGGACGACGAAACAGGTGCGAGATATATTTGAACGATACTTCAATCGCATCCAAGATGATTCAACACGATGCAAATGAATCCCAATTGGAGTTCATGCTCTCCTTCATCGTTTGTCCAGTTCTAGAGGAACAGATGAACTTTGTGACGGTGGACGAGGTGGGAGAGGAGGAGGAGGAGGAGGTGAAGGAAGCCGTGAAGACCAAAACAAAGGGACGTGCCAAGAAGAGACCCAGACAAACTCCTGGTGAGACATCAACGCTCGGTAGCGCTTGATTTTTTTTAAGTTTTCCCTTTTTCTTGTCTGCTGAACCCGATTCCTTGTCTTCTCCCGCAGTGAGGAAATCTACCAGAGGGAAGAAAGCGGTCGCAAAAGACGAGCTGGAAGAAGAGGAGAAGGAGGAGCCGGCCGCCTCTGACATACCCGAAGCCTCCTCGCCGCTGGACAGGGATCAGGAGGGACGCGTGGAGGAAGGAGACGAGGAGGAGGAGGAAGGCTGCAGCAGAGGAGACATTAAAGGTACACGGATCTAAAAGAATGAGGATTATTATTTTTTTTGCATGTTTTTATTTTAAGAGCGAGGATTTTTCTTTTTAAGAGACGACATAATAGAAGCTCGACAACAAGGTCTGTCTGCGTGGAGATGCTCCTCGTGACCTCCTCTTGACTCCTCCTCCTTCTCTTCAGGTGGCAGTAAACTCGGGACGGAGGCCGGAGGACCGGCAGCCAAGAGGCCTCGCTCCGTCTCTCCCTGCATCCCCGAGCTGCCGCCGTTCAGACCCAACAACCCGCTCGGTGACACGCCTGCACCTCCTCCCTCGTCTGCGTCCTCCCCGTCTGCACCTCCTCCCCGTCTGACCGTCCTCTCGTCCCCCTGCAGGTCAGGAGTTCGTGGTCCCCAAGTCGGGGTTCTTCTGTGAGCTCTGCTCCGTCTTCTTCCTGACGGAGAACGCAGCCATGGAGCTGCACTGTGGCAGCCAGAGGCACTACGACAAGCTGCAGGTACACACACACGCACGCACACACACACACACACACACACACTTGCCTCTTACTGCGTGTACTTTACTTTCAGAAGCGTCTCCAGTCTCAGGGAAGGAACTCGTCCAGAAGTTCCAGCGCCTCCATTTCCGACTGAGTGTGTGTGTGTGTGTGTGTGTGTGTGTGTGTGTGTGTGTGTGTGTGTGTGTGTGTGTGTGTGTGTGTGTGTGTGTGTGTGTGTGTGTGTGTGTGTGTGTGTGTGTGTGTGTGTGTGTGTGTGTGTGTTGACGGTTCTGGTAGCGACCCGTTTTCAGAAGGCTACCTTCTGTCCTGAACCGTTTCTTTTGTTCTCCGTATAAATGTGTAAATATGACATCATCTGTAATGCTCTATATTTTAGCATGTGTTGTCCCATTTTAAGCCCCGCCCACCTCTACAGTTCTGACGGATGTTTGGAAGCCCCACGAGCTCATCAATAAATCATTACCGCAGAATTTAGAGTCGCCGCAACTTTTATTTGCATTCTGCTCATTAAAAATCTGTAATATGACGTTATCTCATGTAGTTTTTAGAATATTGTGTGAGCGTCAAACGAAGCCTGTAGTTTAATCTTTCACGCTGTAATCCATCATGTTTGACCGTAAATATTTAATACAAACGAGTTCCCAAGCTATGGAGTAAATAAAATTAATTTAGTGAGTGTGTAACAGGATGTTTTGCGTTTACTTCTTTTTTTTTATATATTTTTTTAATAGCACCAACTTCCAGGTTTAAATCTAGTTTTCTTCCGTAGTTTAGATTTCAAGTAAATAAATAACTGAAACTATCAACCTTTTGTATTGACCGCTCCTCTCAGGGAGGGAGATCATGACCTCATGTGCGTTAATAGCTACAGGGTTCGTACGGTCGTGGAAAACCTGGAAAAGTCATGGAATTTTTAAATGTTTATTATTTCCATGCCTGGAAAAGTCTTGAAAAAAACTTTTTTAAGTTTGGGAAAAGTCATGAAAATGTGTTATCACATGTTTATTTACGCCGAGTTTGATATAATCAATGTTTTTTAAAGAAAGACGCTCAAAATATAAGCCGGCATATGCAATCAATGCGCACAATGTTCTACATTTTTCATGTTTATGCCGAGATTTGGTTATGGAAATTTGGTTTTAAGTCCTGGAAATGCATCGGTCAGAATGTGTAAGAACCCTGTAACTAATACAAATCTCCCATTGCACAAATTAAATGATGAATACTGTTGCAGGAAGAGGCCACAAGGTCTCTGGGAGTGAGGGAGGCCTCCAGATTAGAGACAATTTGAGTCTGCAGCCGGGGGGGAGGGGCCTGTGTGTGGGGGTGAGAACATCTTATCTGCTCGCCCTATGTAGTGGAACTTGCTGCACCGCGTGTGATCTGGACTTTAGAACCGGGGTCAGACCCCCACAGCAGTTCCCAGAAATATGTCTGGACGTGTGTGGACTCGGTGACCGGCCGAGGGGTCAGCCTGACACAGAGAGAGAGAGAAACCTCCAAAAACACGAGAGTTACGACCATCAACGGCGGTTTACGACCACAGCGTGTGGGCGGGGAAAGTGAGAATGCGCGCGCACCTTGTTGAGTCAGCTGGAGTTGCAGGAAATCCCGAGACACAAACCTCTGTTTTAGATGCAAGTGATACAATGGTGGTGCGTTCAGGTGCTCCTCGGATGTTCGTTGTTTTCATTTTCTTCTTCCGAGGCGGGTGATCGTTCCTGTTAGTCACGAGCTGTAATCCAGAATGTGGAAAAGCAACAAAGAAGACGTAAAACTCATTCAACCGCTGTAGTTTCTTACTTGAAATTGCGACGGCGAATTATCTTTTTTTATTTTTACGATTATTCCAAAAGCACTTGAACGCAGCAGCATTCCGGAGCGGTAGTAGCAACCGTTTAGTGGAGAAAAGGGGAGGATGTGCGCGAGACGAGCGAGGTAAATAATAACTTTTATTCATGAAGAGAATAAGTCTCAATACCTGTCACCATTGTTTCTCGACATCTAGTTGGACTAAAGTTGCTAGTAGGCGATCGACCAATATCATAAAACGTGGGAGTCGTGGCTGACCATAAGGAGGTAACGCGTTACCATAAGGAGGTAACGCGTTACCTCCCGATGGTCAGCCACGACTCCCCAGTTATCTATATAACGGTAGGCGATCGACCAATAAGGAGGTAACGTATATATACGTGTTAGTTTAAGTGTTAATGTTGTTTGCAGGTTTATTTACACGTAACAAAGAAGCCCATGCACACACACACACGCACGCGCACACGCACACACGCACACACACGTGTCGTTGATAACGTTTAACTATCTTGTTAGAATACTTAGTCATTGTCGTATTTTCTGTATTTTAATTGAGTGTTTTTAATATATTGGTGGAGGTTTCAAAAGTCTTTAAAAAGCATTAGAATCGGTTATAATGCTATTACAATGTTATTATAAGCGACTATAAGATAGATAGATATATTCTTTATTATTACATTAATTTGTCGACACAGTAGCACCAATAAACTAAACACACGAGAATAAAATATAAATATAAGAAAGAAACAGTGACTGTGCATAAAGTATATAAAGTACTAAATAAAATAAAATAGAATATATATATATATATATATATATATATATATATATATATATATATATATATATATATATATACACACAGGGTTTTATACAGCAGTTTAAAATTAAATATAGACAGAAAATAATAAGCCGCAATTGTGGGCTTTATGTGAGGTGAAAAAGAACAGCAACGTGAAATTAACTTTACTTTTACTTTATTAATTGTGTTATTATGCTTACTGTTATAAATGAGCATGTACAGTTGGTTGTAATAATTATATAATTATTCCGTGCAATGAGCCGATTAAAAGGTTTTACAAGTATGTTAATAACGTGTTGTGGAATATGGAAAGAAAATATTTTGAATAAAACAACCAATGAAATGACTAAGCTGCTTAGAAAAAAAAAATTCAACGCCTTATTAAGTGTTATTCCTCTCAACATGGATGTTAGTGTGGCCTTTTCTTGCAGGATCTCCTGATATCGCGAGAAGAAGAAGCCTCTTCGTACGAGCCCTTCCAGATGATTCATTTCCCCCCATCCAAGAAGCATGAACCCGTCCCACTCTATCAACCCTTCTTTAACCCATTGTAACGTTTCGGAGTTGCGCTGCCATCCGAGCGTTACCGCGCTCGGCTCCGAACCCCCCATCGACGCACACCGACGACGCTCGCCCGGTTGGCCGCCGGAGATCCCAAACGGCGTTTCCCATCCCCCGTTCCACCCCTACGCCTCAGGGCACCACGGGCCCTTCCATGGGCCGGGCGGAGAGTCGCCCATCTCGGGTCCTTGGTGCTCGGGTCCTTGGTCTGGAACTTCTTCCGTGACCTCTGCCGACTCTGTGGGAATCTTTCAGAGTGTGGCCCTAACGGACAAGAACACGTCGGTAGAAAAGGGGGTGAGGACACTCGGCAAACCGATGGATCAGCCTACAGACTTCACCCGGATCCAAAGGGAGTGTCTGTACTCAGAAACAGGGATGGTCTCCTACCCTCAGCCAAAGACCTCGACCTCTACCTCTCTCGGACACATGTACCCGGGAGTTGAAAGTGTCAGTTGCTCCTCGGACTACGAAAGGCAGATTGCCGATGAACCCTCTAAGTCTTATTCCCCGCCTGCTTCGTCTTACTATTCAAAAGATGTCAATGACGGGGTTATGGCCCCCAGTGAGAGTCATATGCAGTCCCTTCCAGGCGTGGCTCATTGTGAGTGTCCATTCTCGGCCCTTACGGAGTCCGGTCAACACGAGCACACCTCTGAATCAGATTCGGACATCCTTTTGCATTTTGGACTCGCCGAAGAGGACTTGGACCATCTCGCCTCGTACCCCGAAGACGAGGTCACCCCCGCTAACCTGCCGTCCATCTTGAGGCGAATCCGCAGCGAGAAGACCAAGAGGTCTACGACTGCGGCTCAGTTGCGACCTTCCCCCGACGCTCTACCCTCCGGCGGCGTGCCGGGGATGGACAGTCACGGGGTGAGACCTTCCGGCCCGACGCACCAGGAGGACATTTCCCCCGCGGTTCTCGAGCCCGGTGAAGCGCTCGGCTGTGGACGTACGGACAGATGCGCTCGGGGGGCCGGAGATGTGACTGGAAGTGTGTCGCCGATGGACAATAGCGCCGGACACATTGGAGAACCACCATCAGAAAGTAGAATAGAAGTCAGAATCAGCGCCGTGGCTGTGTCACGCGACCAGACAAGTTCTGATTCAAGTCTCGGCAAGTTTTTGCACTCGGAGACGAAATTACAGACGCGACCAAATCGCGGTTCCCAAGCCACCCTCGGCTCTTTCTCTCCGCCGAAGACGGGCACGGATAAGTCCGAAGCCTCCGAACCCGATCCATCCAAGAACCCAGAGGCAGACCGCCGGTCAACAACGAAAACCCAACCGCCCTCCTCCAGTCGTCACTGCGGTGAGAGTCCCAACGGACCGGACCTGGCGGTCGTCGGCAGTATTGGCACCATTGGCAACGTGGATCAGGGTGGATCCAGAGACCCAACGGTTGTGGTTGAACCTCAGCAGAACGAGGAGAAGCAGCCGGTGAGACCGGACACGTCGCCTTCGGCCTTTTCGGCTACCAGGACAGTTTCTCGCATTCTCATCGTCAACGGCGCCCTGCGACCGCTGCCATTCGTCCCGGTTGGTCCTCCCCCCGTCGGCGCTCGGCCTCCGACGGTCCCGGAACCGAAGGACCTCGTTCTCCCGCCGCCGCCGCCGCCCTCCATCGAGCAGCCTCTGGCGAAGGCGTCGTGGGTTTCCACGGCGGCCATCTGGTCTTTTACCTCGTAAGTAAGGGGTCGTGTCAAACACCCGCCGTGGGTTTTGTGATCCGGTACCCTGGAGAAATGTTCTCTTCCTATCGATCGTTATGCCTTTTTTTTCTCGCCCGCCGCTCTCTCCAGCGCTGCAGGTAAACATGCCGACCCCGCGACCTCTTCTCAGACTTTTCCGTATCGTTGGAAAAGCTCAAAATTCCATCTACCCATCCCCCGCACGTACCATCGATCAGAGGCCAGACGATCGCGATCTCCGCGAAGCTCCAGATACAGTCCCAGGTCTGTAGGTCTGTTCCATCTCCAGACCAATACCACGGAGAAGCCACGGTCCACATATGTTCCCGCAGAGCCTTTAACTCGCTTTAAGTCTTTTGATTCTGTTCCTTTGATCAGGTCCCGGTCGGGTCCTCGCCAGACCTCCCCCCGCCGCTATCGGTCGAGTTCGAGGAGGGAAGAGAGAAGTTCCTCGACGAGGACGAGAGGCGACCGGCCGTCCACTCCCGGGAGGAGACCGTCGTCTCGGAGGAAGAGCGACGAGAGACGATCGCCTCGTCGCCGGAGCCGCCAGAGACGCTCGGATCGCCGCAAAGAGTTGAGCAGCAAGAAGAGCTCCGCCGAGGAACTACTGAAGAAATCAGGTTTGAGGAACTACCAACTACATGGTTACCCCCATGTAGATACCATCGTTTCATCAACCGTGGTCATGAATAACAACCGTTGCTTCTTTCCACATGCCGTGGGGGTCCGAGAAATTACACAACATGTATATTTAGTGTCTCTAATGTGGAGAAGTTTCAGGTCCAGGCAGCCAGCGGGGATCCGTTAGTTGGTTTGTTTAATAAAACTTGATTATTTCATTTTACAACAGAGTGAGACTTCCTTTTTTCCGTTTTCGTCCCCACCAGCTTTCCACTTGCTGTCAAACCAGTCCGACCTGGAGGCGTTGGTTTATAATCTGGCTCCTATCGTACTTGCCAAGCTAACCAGGTCCTCATCCTCATCATCGTCTTCGTCATCGTCCTCTTCCAGTGGAGGAAATACCTCCTCGTCTTCTTCATCCTCTTCCCCTACAGCAAAGAAGTTGATTAAAAAGACTTTTAAAGTGAATCCTGGCCTCCAGACGAGTGAGACGAAGCCTCGGGTGTGTGTGTGTGTGTGTGTGTGTGTGTCTCTTGACTACCCACAGTTTTCTAAGTGTTTCCCTCTCTGCTCAGGCTGGTAAACCTTCTCCACCGACCATGGTGAAGCTGAAAGGGATTCACGGTTCCTTCTCCCGCGTCAACGTCTTGGCGGCCCTGGAGCGCTTCGGGAAAATCAAATCCTTCCTTCTGTTTCCGTCCAAGCTGGAGGTGAGATACCGGGGACGTGGATCTGCTCTTTGACTCACTTGACTATAATTGCGGTGGAAATGAGTGTTCCTTTCCTTTGTGAGAAATCAAACGTAGTTTAAGCATGGTTGACCCATAACACTTTATTCTAGCAACAAGTTTACAAGTCATCCACCAAGCGCTAAATACAAACAAGTCATGAAAACATTCAGCTGAATGGAGCAGAATCCCTGAGCCTCTCGAGACTTAAAGATCTCTGAGACAATCCACATTCCCAAAGTCCGTCTGTATCCTATCAGAGGGAGCGGTCCCCTGAAGGCTTTGGTTAATCTGCACCCCCCCCGCCAGCAAGTTTGACCATTTGAGTGATCTTTCCGGTTTGGTCAGATACCTCAAGACAAAGGGAGTGACTCTCTCCGCATGACCCCACACAGGATTTGATTACCCTCATAACCATTGGGACGAGAGAACTGTTTAACACATTTTCTCCTCCGACAATAATCACGGTTATATTCGCGCACGTTGAAACTTCCTAAGAAGTGAAATCGCACGTCTGAAAACTGTTTTTCAAAAGGTTGAATTTCCCAAACGTGGAACGTGCCAGAGCGGTAAGAAGCCGTCTGGTGAGAACTTCAAACAACCAGAATATTTCACCGCCAGTTAATTTGACACTTTTACAGTAAATCACCGTAAACCATGGGCTGCGTTCTGAGGTGTGTCGTCGGCATATTACGGCACTGAGCTGCGATGTTGTTCGGATTACAATACAGCGATCCCACAATGCATTGCAAGGTTCAGACTCGATCAAGGTGAAAGCCGTGGAGCGAGAATAGTGTGATTCATTGGGATGTAGCGGCTTGAAAAATACAAGAGGAGGAGGGGGAGGGGGAGGCGGAGGGTTTGTTGAGGTTCACGAAGAGAGGACGGTGTCTTCTCATTGGTTCAATTCAGTTTATTTGTATAGCCCAATTTCACAAATTACAAATTCCTCTCAGAGTGCTTGACAATCTGTTCACATAGACATCCCTGACCTTTGACCTTTGACCTCACATCGGACCAGGAAAAACTCCCAAACAACCCTTCAGGGGGGAAAAAGTGAAGAACCCTTCAGGAGGGAACAAAGGAGGATCCCTCTCCAGGATGGACAGAATAAGTGAACAATAGATGTCATGTGACCAGAAGGACAGATTTAGAGTTAAAACACGTTCAATGAATATGACAGAGTTATCAATGCGTTCAGTATGACGTCTTTCCTCTAGCTGTCGCTCGTTCACTGGTCCTTCTCGGCCGGCCAGTGAGAGCATGTGTTGTGAGTCAGTGTGGTAATTGAAGTCCTTCCTCGATGCTTTTTATATTTCTTATAGTTTATCTCCTTTATTTAACGTCTCCGGTAAAAACCCATCTGAGATCAGTACCTGTTCATGTTCATATGAGTGTGTATCCAGGGTGTGCGGTTCATTGAAGTCCCTTCTACTCTACCTTTTTATATTTCTTATAGTTTACCTTTATTTAACCCGGTAAAAAACCCATTGAGATTAAAAAACAGCTTATAAAACAAATAAAAACACAGAATAAGACGAGTTAAGAGACGGTGACGTGGCACACCTGAACCGGCATATTATGGGTTAAAATCATATTTATTGATAGTTTATTTTAAGCATGTGGCCTTAGAAAAGCATTGTAATTAAATAAATTACCAGTCTTGAAAACGCCTCCTAGAATAAACATCCGGGTTGTGTGTGAATGTGAGTTTATAGTCCTGATGTTTGTATTAATGTGTGTGTGTGTGTGTGTGTGTGTGTGTGCAGGCGACGGTGTGTTTTGAGAAGGAGGAAGACGCGGAGAAACTGAAGAGCCTGAAGAGCCTCGACGCCAAAGGGATTGAACTGAGCGTGGTGGGAGGACAGGTAACCCCCGGTTACGTCTTAATGTGGCGTGAATATGAGGAGAACTCCCACACGAGTGTCAAAATAACTCGTTTTTTATTCTCTCGTTTGCAGGAGCCCGTTCCCCCGCCGCCGGAGAAGAAGCCCCGCATGTGAGACGCGTCGTGGACGGAGCTTAACAATAATAATGTTATGTGGATGTATTCGTATTAATGCTGAATGTGTTTCCTGTGACCAACTGAAGGCGCAGCGCCATCGTCAGGCCGCTGGACGGCGCCACGGCCGACAGCGCCGCCCTCCTCCCGACCCCCGACCCCTCCACGGCGGAGGGGAAACCACCTGACGTAGGAAAACAACAACAATCTGAACCTGGCGATGCCAGGAGGCGTGGCTTAGGGCTTTTGAGACAAAGCCACGCCCCCTTTCTTTCTTTCTAGCTTTTATTTATAATAAAAAGAAGCTATTTAAAGTACTCAAAGACACTTTACGTGTTGCATTAGCACACCGTGGACGCCGCTACAGGGAGCGAGTCAGGGTCGAGTGTCTTGCTCAAGGGCACACGGACTAGGGCGGGGATTGAACCGCCAACCCTCTGGTTAGGAGGCGGAGTGCTGACCTCTGAAAAATATTTCACATCATTATAATTCATGAGCTCACGTAGCTCCTCCTCCCGCTTCACATGTGGACTTTTTTTTTTCTTCTTTTTTTGCAAGTTTATTCATTTTTTTATCCCTCCTGGTACCTTCAGATGTACGAACATCTTTTACCGTTTACCGTTTGACGACAGCAGTTAAAACAGCCAGGAAATTATTAGAATTAATATTAGGAAAAGTCATGAAATATGAAGCAAAAAAAATGATGTCAAACGTTAAATGAGGTAACATTGACCCCAAAGGTCACAGGAGGGTTAAACTCTCCCACACAATAAAGCCGTCTCTGGATTTTGCTTTCAATCATTCTTGAGTATTTTGAAAAGCGCTATACAAATGTAATGTATTATTATTATTATTATTATTATTATTATTATTATTATTATTATTATTATTATTATTATTACCTTCGCATTGAAAATGCAGAATGTAATGTTTTGATCGCCGTGTATTTGTATGCGTGCGTGTTATTCGTATAAGTCAAAAAGTATTAAACCGAATCGCATGAAATTTGGTGGGACGATTGGTTATAATCCGGGGACCATTTGATTCGATTTTGGGATCGATCGGGTCAAAGGTCAAGGTAAAGGTCATGAAAAGGTACAATTCTTATATCAGTCAGAACAGTTATTCTCAGTCACAAATTCATTCAGCTGTGAAAAAAAAAACCTTTTTTATTTTCTTACCTAAAAATGGGAGGTTTGATATTGGCCTATAATTTTGTATTATTCCTTTTTTAACTCTCCTGTTACCTTCAAATGTACGAACGTCTTTTACCCTCAGGGTCAATTTGACCCCAGCAATTAAAACCTCCAGATGATTATTAGAATTTATATTGTTTCCCAAGTTTAAGCGTCACTTTATGTTTGTTCACGACCTAAATAGCCCTTTAAATAAATAAAAAAGTCTGTGCCTGTGGTCAAATCTACAAATGTACGAGTTGTGTTCAGGACATTGAAAACATATCATCAGGTGAAAGTTATGTTTTCCCAGTTGACCCCAATAAATTAGGAAAAGTCATGAAATATGAAGCAAAAATTAATGATGTCAATAATTCTTTTTTAGAGACGTTAAACACCGAATGGGGTCAAATTTACCCCAAAGGTCACAGGAGGGTTCATTAAATGTACACGTCCGTGATGTTCTGATGTTCTGATGTTGTGATCGTATTCTCGCGCTCGCGGCGATCTCTCATTTCAGCCTCGGGCGTTTCCAAAGCGGGCGCCGGAGGCCGAGGCGGTTACCGCGGCGACGCGGAGGACCGTCGGCCAAATCATCGAAAAACACCTTCAGCGAGACGGAATAGGTGAAAATTCAAAATGCCCAAAAATGAGCTGACGGGTCCCAAATGAATGAGCGCTGACCCGATGTGTCCCTGACAGAACTCTTCAAGGAGGAGAGCGGCGCCTGGGAACAGGTGAGCGGCTGCATACAATTACACTTTTACCAAACTACAAACTTATCATCGTTTATGTGCAGGCCTGGAAAAGTCATGAAAAGAAAAATGTAATCATAAAAGTTTGGGAAAAGTCATACAAATGATGTTATATTCACACGTTCATTAACGCCGAGTTTGAAATAATTAATATGTTTTTTTAAAGAACGACACTCAAAAACGCTCCATTTTCTAAACTGTTCATGTTTATACCAAGATTTCAATTTGTCGTGGAAATTTGGTTAGAAGTCATGGAAAAGTTATGGAAAAGTTATGGAAAAGTTGTGAAAAAGTTATGAAAAAGTTATGGAAAAGTTATGGAAAAGTTGTAAAAAAGCTATGAAAAAGTTATGAAGAGGTAATTCAAAAGTTATGGAAAAGTTATGGAAAAGTTGTGAAAAAGTTATGAAAAAGCTATGAAAAAGTTATGGAAAAGTTATGGAAAAGTTGTAAAAAAGTTATGAAAAAGCTATGAAAAAGTTATGGAAAAGTTATGGAAAAGTTGTAAAAAAGCTATGAAAAAGTTATGAAGAAGTAATTCAAAAGTTATGGAAAAGTAATTCAAAAGTTATGAAAAAGTTATGAAAAAGTCATGGATGGAGTTAATTTCACAGCACGATAATGTGAAGATATTACGGTTAAAGCCTGTTGAAGTGTGCGGTGGAAATTGTGTGAAGTGAGGAGGAGGAGGAGGAGGAGGAGGAGGAAGAGGAGGAGGAGGAGGAGGAGGAAGAGGAGGAGGTGGAGGATTCTTTCTCACAGATAAAGGGAGTGAGGAGACGAGGTTAGGAGACAAGGTCAGATGAAGAAGTCACATTGTTCTCACAATGAAGCGCAACAGATGTCACAAATAAATAATGCAGTCATCTCCGTTTCCCTTTGAAAGTGTGGGTGTGTGTGTGTGTGTGTGTGTGTGTGTGTGTGTGTGTGTGTGTGTGTGTGAGAGTGTGTGTGTGTGTTTTACTGCCAAAACATTTTAAATCTGAACGATGAGCTCACACCCCTACGACCGACTATTTATACACTCTCTTGTTATACTCATCGTTATTTTTCCCCCTTAAAGTTTTTTTCTTAAAGTTTTTTGGGAGTGTTCCCGATCCGATGAGAGGTCAAAGGTCAGGGACGTCTGTGTGTACGGAGCGGAACGCCCTCTGAGGATAATTGGTGATATTATATTTGGCTGTATAAAATAAACTTGTTCTGTATTTTTATTCAGTCAATTATTGCAATAGAATATAATATTATTCTATATAATATACAAAACAGAAAGATATAGGTAGAAGCACAAATTGCTTATATATTCTAAATCATATCCTAAATTATTATCAATCAATAATTAATATGAAATAAAAAATAAAAAATAAAATATATATAAATCTTCCATATACTGTATAAACGTTTCAATCACAATTATAACCCTCAAATACATTTTTTAAATAATCCATTTGAAAACCCCAAATGAGATCACCGTTCCTCCTCCATGTTAACGTTCGTCTATAATTAAACTCCTACTATAGAAATACGTCTTCTTTTAATTTAAATTAAATTCAATGCGACCGCCAAGTATTTTGGGTAAACCCCCCCCCATCCTTCACTCCCATCGTTGACTTGTTCCTACGAAACGTTCCAAACCCCCCAAAAAACCTCATCTCTTTGATCTCGTGGCTCTCGCTCGTCTCCTCGCAGCCGACTCAGACGTCGACGCCGCGAGACGCCGGAGCGCCGGAGGCAGAGCGGCCCGCAGAAACGGAGAGCGGAGAGAACGAACCTCCGAAGAGGACGGTCTTCGTCCCGCGGGCGCTCTGGCGGAACACCTTCACGGAGGCGGAGACGGTTGCCCCGGTTACCCAACTGACCGTCGGCGAGAATATCGAGAAACAACTGCGACTGGATCGAATAAGTAAGAGAAGAAAGCGGGTTGGAAATGACCTCATCATCATCATCATTATTATCATCATCATCTCATCATCATCTTCATCTCATCATCATCTTCATCTCATCATCATCTTCACTCTTCTTTCCACAGAGCTCTCAGAGGAGGAGCTCTCTGTCTTCGTGGAGCGGCTAGGTCCGATCTGATTGGTCACATGTCCCGAGGTACGGCCTATCAGCGAAGAGGATGAGGCGGAGATGAAGAAAAGGAAAGAGAGTCGTGAGATTTAATTAATTATATAAAACATTGAGACTGGATCTGTTTTGAGATGAGGCTCGAGGTTTATGGCGAGGACTTCACGGCCAGAAGAAGAGCGTTTTTTATTCAGAAAAGATAAATAAATGTGTT
>CM070111.1:2347500-2367500 GCA_036178185.1 Liparis tanakae | reverse complement strand
GGGGGCCCTCGGGCCGCGAGTCCCCCACGGCACAGGCCCCCAAGCGCTCGCCGCCGGCCTACAACGCCCACGGGGGGCTGAGGAAGAGGAGGAGGGGAGCCAGCGGTCAGACGAAGCCGCTGGCCAACAAGCCTCAGGACCTACAGGTGGAGCATCTCATGTTTGAGGAAAGGTGGAGGCCGTCAGTCGTGGAGGAGCAGTTTTTAAATATCTTTATTAAGTGTTCTTTTGCCTGTTTTCATTATAAATATAAATCATAACACTGATGTCATTATTAGGTCAATAAGGTAAAGTTACTCCAGAGTAAATGTACTTAGAAACATCCCAACACATGGCTTCCTTCAGATAATAAATATTTAATATTACACAAAAAAATTCAAAATAAATAATACAAATTAATATGTAAATTAATATGTAAATTAATATGGAATTACATATATTTATATTTGTGCTACTTTTTAAAATAAAAATTAAGAAAGACAATAATTTCAAATAAATGATTCAAATTAAGTAATAAATAAAAAAAAAAAAAAAATATATATATATATATATATATATACATACAGTATATACTATAACTTTGAATAAAAATGAAGAAAGACAATAATTTCAAATAAATAATACATTAAAATAAATAAAAAGTAATATATATATATATATTTTTTTTTATTAGAAATCAAAATTATAATATTATATACAATTATAACACATCAAAAGCATGAATGAAGTTTTTTATTTTTATTTATTGTAAATTATAATAAAGCTTGGGCTTCTAAAGTTGACGATAATGTATGAAACTTTTAATTTAATATTAATTTTGATGGTGAATAATTTACTGGCACTGGTTGTTTCTGGCAGATAAAGAGGATTGATGTATAATTACAGGTTCAAAGACAAATAAATATATGTCAGCCTCTAAGACCTGAGTTTGCGCTCACAGCGCCCCCGTGTGGTGATCTAGGAACATTACATAACACATAACCTGTACCAGGCTTATAGAAAGAGTTCAGATCTCATAAGTAAACATATTAATATCACACTATAGCAATTTGTGTATCTTTAATTTATTATTATTTCAGTTTATTATACATATATATTTATATTTTTAGAATAGTACGTTGTAAATTGTCCCTTCTAAATGTCTCGCCTGTTCTCCCGTCCAGGTGCGCGTGCGCATCATCGAGGGCCGCCAGTTGCCGGGCATCAACATCCAGCCCGTTGTCAAGGTAACGGTCGCCGGGCAGAACAAGAGGACCCGCATCCGGAAGGGCAACAGCCCGTACTTCGACGAGGTGAACGAGGGGGAACGTTTAAACTAGTTTACCGGGACACGAGTAGCCGTCCGTCGGGCCGCAGCTGAGCGTCTTCCTCTCCGCAGACCTTCTTCCTCAACTTCTTCGAGACGCCGGCGGACCTGTTCGACGAGCCCGTCTTCATCACCGTGAGTCCGGCGCGGTCTCCGGGTTTGAGCGTTCCTCCCGGAGGTTCGGCTCTGACCGTGAAGGTGAACTCTCTCCCCTCAGGTGTGTGACTCCCGCTCACTCAGGACCGACGCTGTGATCGGGGAATTCAAGGTAGAGGAGCAACGGATAAGAAAGTACTTCGATATATGCAGTAAAAGTACGAATAGTCCTGTATCAAAAACCTTGATTTAGTTAAATATATGCAAGTGTTCTCAATTAAATGTACGTAAAGTACTTAAAGTACCACTACTGTTGCTTCTGAGCTTCTTTATAGTTTAATTATCATCATATTCTATAAAATCCTCCAGTTTTTGTAGCGTCTTTGTGATGATGCTTTTTAATTAAAAGAGTTTATTTATCATAAATAAGAAGGAGGATAATTAATAACGTTCAACATCAACACATCTGGAGATACAAGGTTTTACCTGGACAGAAAATGAAGTCAGAAAAATGTAGTTGAAAGTAAAATATGTACCTCTAAGATGTCGTGGAGGATGAATATTAATATAAGTACAATAGCTAAAATATACACTGGTTGATTCATGTACTTAAGTTCATTAATTTAAGTATATAGTGCACACAAAATGTAAAATATTGTGATGTGTCTTCCAGTTGGATGTGGGCACCGTGTACAACGAGCACAGTGAGTAGTTTTATATGTTTTTTGGAGTATTTTAACTCAAAGGAGCAGAGTCTTTTTACTTTTTGGTTCCTCCGGTTCAGATCTTGTTCCTGGCACATCATTGGTTAGAACGGTTTAAGCCCCGCCCCTCTCTCCGTCACAGGACACTGCTTCTTGAGGAAGTGGCTGCTGCTGTGTGACCCCGACGACCTCTCCGCCGGGGTCAAAGGTTACCTGAAGGTCAGCCTGCTGGTGCTGGCGGCCGGCGACGAGCCACCGGTGAGTCTGATTGGCTGAATCCAGTTTGATCGACTGAAATAATGCTAATATGCTAAAGGCTAGCAGCCTAACGAGGTTACACTTTGACTCAAGCAACAATCTGAACATTTTCAAAAAATATATAAAATAATATTTAAAAAATATATAATTATAATAATAAAAAAAAATAATATGTATTTATTTTTATTTATTTGTTTTATTTATTTTAAATTATAATTTGTTTTTAATTTTTAAAAGTTATTTAAGCATATAAATACATACATATATTACTTCTTTTATTCATTAATTTGTATTATTCATTTAAAACATTTTTTTTGTTGCATTTTAAATTAAAGCATTTCAATGTGGCATTTTGTCAATGTGGAGCACATCTGAGATACTTTGTTTACTTCATGTATATTTATTACTGCATCTTGTCGTGCTTTTACTTTGAAAAGTAACTAAAAGTGTAAAATAAGAAATACTTTGTTCCAGTATACAGCTCTGTTATTCTTTAAAGAAAAAATAAACATGGAAGTCTTCATGCAACCATCACAAAATTCTCCCTTTTTTTGTATTTCCAAGTCTGGTTTTATTAACACACGCCCCTCGTGTGTGTGTTGTTGTTTTTGTGCGTCTCCTGCAGCCCGACAAACGAGAGTGTGTGGAAGACAAAGAGGACATCGAGGGGAACCTGCTGCGCCCGGCCGGCCTGTCTCTGAGAGGAGCCACCTTCACCCTGAGGATCTTCAGGGCCGAAGACCTGCCGCAGAGTGCGTCTCACTCTCGCCTGTGTGTGTGTGTGTGTGTGTGTGTGTTCTCTCATCTCCGTCTCTGCCCCGCCTCTAGTGGACGATGCCTTCGTGGACGGGATGAGGCAGATCTTCGGGTTCGACAGCAACAGGAAGAACCTGGTGGATCCTCTGGTGGAGGTCCACTTCGCCGGGAAAACCGTACGTCGTTTAAAAAAAATCCCCAAATCTCAAAATCCCCACGTTAAACGCAGAACCTGAACATGTCACATGCATGGTATCTTCTTCAGGTGTGCACCAAGATCCTGGAGAAGAACGCCAACCCCCAGTGGAACCAGAGCCTGTCGCTGCCGATCCGGGTGAGAAACAAACAAACAAAAAACAATGTTACGCAACGTCCTTGTGCTACAGAGATTAATCTCCCCCTCATCATCTTCATCATCTTCATCATCTTAATATATGCTTTTCTTTTCCCCTCCCAGTTTCCCTCCATGTGTGAGAAGATGAGGATCAGGATTCTGGACTGGTGAATCCTGGCTCTTTTTCATTTATTTCCAAAAATATTTTGTTCTTTCAAAACTAAAAAAAATAAGATTTAAACTTAATGTGTGTATTTAGTTTAGATTATTATAATGTATTCACAATTTCTGGAAACTGGCATCATCACTATGATATTTTCTTTTTCTAAGACGTTTTTTTTTAGAAGACCTGCATTTAGAGCTCCCCACATTTTTTATATATGTTATATATTTATATATTTCATATATAGATAATATATTTGAATTACTTCCACCATGTTCTTCTTCTTCTTCTCTCTCTCTTTCCAGGGACAGAGCGAGTCACAATGACGTCATCGGCACCACCCACCTCTGTATGTCCAAGATCTCCGCCCCCGGTGGACAGATCGACGGTATGTAGCTGGTCCAAACCGGTCCGAACTGGACTGGACCAGTTTGGACTGGACCGGTTTGGACCGGTTTGGACTGCATCGCATTTCTAGCTAACCCGTCTTGCCTGGTTTGGTTCAGTCCAGTTCTGTTCATAGTCTCTACAGAGATCCTTTACTCCACCATCATGTCTGGTCTGAGTGGTCCAGATGGACCAGTAGTAGATAGACCAGTAGTAGATGGACCAGTAGTAGATAGACTAGTAGTAGATAGACTAGTAGTAGATGGACCAGTAGTAGATAGATCAGTAGTAGATAGACCAGTAGTAGATAGACTAGTAGTAGATGGACCAATAGTAGATGGACCAGTAGTAGATGGACTAGTAGTAGATGGACCAGTAGTAGATAGATCAGTAGTAGATAGACCAGTAGTAGATAGACTAGTAGTAGATGGACCAATAGTAGATGGACCAGTAGTAGATGGACTAGTAGTAGATGGACCAGTAGTAGATGGACCAGTAGTAGATGGACCAATAGTAGATGGACCAGTAGTAGATGGACCAATAGTAGATGGACCAGTAGTAGATGGACCAGTAGTAGATGGACCAGTAGTAGATGGACCAGTAGTAGTTGTACCAGTAGTAGATAGACCAATAGTAGATAGACCAGTAGTAGATGGACCAGTAGTAGATGGACCAGTAGTAGTTGTACCAGTAGTAGATAGACCAGTAGTAGATAGACCAGTAGTCGATGGACCAGTAGTAGATGGACCAGTAGTAGATAGACCAGTAGTAGATGGACCAGTAGTAGATGGACCAGTAGTAGATAGACCAATAGTAGATAGACCAGTAGTAGATGGACCAGTAGTAGTTGTACCAGTAGTAGATGGACCAGTAGTAGATGGACCAGTAGTAGATGGACCAGTAGTAGATGGACCAGTAGTAGATGGACCAGTAGTAGATATACATTATAGACTTCTATCCAACCAGAGGAGTCGCCCCCTGGTGGTCAGGAGGGAGAATGCAGCTTGGACTCCAGTTGAACCCATTGATCACTTCAAATGTATAAAGATCCTCCCTGAGAGCTGACGCTCTTGGTCTCCGTCGTGAGAACGTAACAAAGCATGGACGACGTTCCGTGGCGTGAAGCTAACTCTGTGATGTGTGTGAGCGCTCATTGTTCTGTCTTTGTTTGACCGTGTGAATAATGCCGAGTCATCAGCTCATCGCTTGACGCTCACAGCCCCATCGCCTCGTTTCAAGTCCTTTCCTTGAAACCGGCTCCGCCCGTTTGCTTTGAGTCTTCAGGTCTTCTTGGCGTTGTGGTGAAGTGCATTTGATTTGAGTTTGCGGGGCGTTCAAAGACGTCCGTTTTTTTCCCTTTCCTCCTCTGACTCACACCTTGTCTGTGATTCTGAACCTCGCTTCCTCTCCACGCATTCAGATGACTTGACTCCACGGACCGTCCACTCCGGCAGTACGTCCACCACCCTCTACACCTTCTGACATCTTGTGTGTGTTTCTTTCAATTCAAATTTCCTTTTTCGATCCTTCCATCTTATCTCGATTCTGATGAAACTCTCTGATTCCAATTTTTTTCCGCCGCCACATGATTTCATCCATCAATCAATCAATCGTTCTTCTCTTGATCGCCACGCGTCTCGTTTCTGTACTAACGCCGACTCGTCTCTCCAGTCGACGACAGTCTGGGCTTCCTGCCGACGTTCGGCCCGTGCTTCGTCAACCTGTACGGCAGCGCCCGCGAGTTCACGGCCTTCAACGACCCGCACGAAGCCCTCAACCTCGGGAAGGTAACTTCTCAGTATATATATATGTATATACACTCTTTATTTATCTTACTTTGTATATGTATATATGTATATATGTATATATATATTTATATTTGTATATATATATATATATATAAATATAAATATATATTTATTTATATATATATATATATGTATATATATATATAAATATATATTTATTTATATATATATATATATATATATATATATATATATATATATATATATATATACAAATATATATAAATATATATACAAATATAAATATATATAATGCAGATATATAAATGGTAAAATGGCATTATTATCTTTGTTTTATGTCACCGATAATATTAAGACAGTCATTTTTTATTTCCATGAGATTTTTTTAAAAACATCAAATTCTACACAATAAAAATAATAATGTAATAGTTTTAATATAATAATATAATTTAATAATTTAATAATAATGTAATATTATTATTATAATAATAATGTTAGCATTTTAATATAATATATATATAATGTAATAATAATAATAATTTAATAATGTTATAATAATAATAATAATAATATACTATTAATAATATGATAGTAATAATGTACTACTACTAATAATCTAATAATAAAAGCCTGTCATTAATGTTTTGTCTTTTTAATAAACGTTTTTTAAAGTCCGTCTTTCTGTCCGTCAGGGAGAGGGCGTGGCCTACCGAGGGCGCGTGCTACTGGAGCTCACCACGAAGCTGGAGGACAAGCCGGAGCAGAAGTCTGAGGACATCCCGCCAGACGACCTGCTGGTGGTGGAGGTGAGAGGGGCGGAGGCTCAGCACCGCCCTCCCCTCCGCCCTCCTTCTCTCTCCTCCCTCCTTCTCTCTCTCCGCCCCACAGAAGTTCCTCAGGAAGCGTAAGTTCTCCCTCTTCGTGGCGTTCTACTCGGCCACGCTGCTCCAGGACGTGGACGACGCCGTCCAGTTTGAGGTCAGCGTCGGTAACTACGGCAACAAGTTCGACTACACCTGCCTCCCCCTGGCCTCCGCCACCCAGTTCAGCAGGGCCGTGTTCGACGGTAGGTCAAAGGTCAAGGGGTCTGGGTGACACCGGCTGACATTTAAAGGGCCGGCGTGCTTTATTATCATGGAGTATTACATTCATGTGTGTGTGTGTAAACCGGCTGATATTTAAAGGGCCAGCGTGCTTTATTATCAAGGATTATTATGTTCATGTGTGTGTGTGTGTGTGTGTGTGTAAACCGGCTGATATTTAAAGGGACAGTCTGCTTTATTACCATGGAATATTATATTCATGTGTGTGTGTGTGAACTGACTGACATTTAAAGGGCCAGTGTGCTTTATTATCATGAAATATTTTATACAAGTGTGTGTGTGTGTGTGTGTGTGTTTAAACCGGCTGATATTTAAAGGGCCAGTGTGCTTTATTATTATGGCATATTATATACATGTGTGAGTTTGTAAACTGACTCACATTTAAAGGGCCAGTGTACTTTATTATCAGACGTGGACTATAATATTCATGTGTGTGCGTGTGTGTGTGTGTGTGTGTGTTACAGACTGAGATTTAAAGGGCCAGTGTACTTTATTATCAGACGTGGAATATAATATTCATGTGTGTGCGTGTGTGTGTGTGTGTGTGTGTGTGTTGCAGACTGAGATTTAAAGGGACAGTGTGCTTTATTATCAGACATGGAATATTATATGTGTGTGTAAACCGGCTGATATTTAAAGGGCCAGTGTGCTTTACTGTCAGACGTGGACTATTATATATATGTGTGTGTGTGTGTGTGTGTGTGTGTGTGTGTTGCAGGCTGCCACTACTACTACCTCCCGTGGGGCAACGTGAAGCCGGTGGTGGTCTTGTCCTCGGAGTGGGAAGACATCCGCCCGAGGATCGAGGCGCTCAACATGCTGCTGGCCATCATCGAGCGGCTGGTGAGGAAGAGGTGGAAGAGAAGGGAGAAGAGGAAGAGGAGGGTGGAGCCAGCATCCAACACCTGTGTGTGTGTGTGTGTGTGTGTGTGTGTCCAGGAGGCCAACCTGCAGCGGGTGCAGCTGGACGTGAAGGCGGGCGGCGACCTGGAGGAGGTGGAGCTCCGGGTGGTGGAGCTGCTGGATCAGGTGATCACGGACTGCAGGTAGGAGGAGAGGAGGGCCTCACGTTGCCATGGAAACGCATCATCATCTCGCGGAATAAGACAACTTCTTCTCCTCCTCCTTATTCTTCTTTTTCTCCTCCTCCTACTTTTTCTTCATCATCATCTTCTTCTTCTCCTCCTATTTCTTCTTTTCCTTCTTTTCCTCTTCTTCTCCTCCGTGTACTACTTCTTCTTCTTCTTCTCCTTTTTCTTCTTCTTCTTCATAATCATGATCATCTTATTCTTCTCTTCTTCTTCTCCTCCTCTTTATTCTACTTCTTCTCCTCCTCCTTATTCTTCTTTTTCTCCTCCTACTTTTTCTTCATCATCGTCTTCTTCTTCTCCTCCTATTTCTTCTTTTCCTTCTTTTCCTCTTCTTCTCCTTCTCGGTATACTTCTTCTTCTCCTTTTTCTTCTTCTTCATAATCATCATCATCTTCTTCTCTTCTTCTTCTTCTCCTCCTCTTTATTCTACTTCTTCTCCTCCTCCTTATTCTTCTTTTTCTCCTCCTACTTTTTCTTCATCATCATCTTTTTCTTCTCCTCCTATTTCTTCTTTTCCTCTTCTTCTCCTTCTCCGTATACTTCTTCTTCTCCTTTTTCTTCTTCTTCTTCATAATCATCATCTTCTTCTTCTTCTCCTCCTATTTGTTATTTTCCTCTTCTTCTCCTCCATATACTTCTTCTTCTTCTCCTTTATCTTCTTCATAATCATCATCATCATCTTCTCCTTCTTCTCCTTCTTCTTCTTCTTCTTCTTCTTCTTCTTCTTCTTCTTCTTCTTCTTCTTCTTCTTCTTCTTCTTCTTCTTCTTCTTCTTCTTCTTCTTCCTATCCCCCCTCCTCCCCCCAGTGAGGAGCTGCCCTCCCTGGACCAGTGGCCGTGCTCCACCCCTCTGGACCGCTCCCTGAGGCACGTCCGTGAGCTCCACCTGGCCCAGGTGGTGTCGGCGGCCCGCGCCCTGAAGCACGGCCCGGCCACGGAGCTGAGCGCCGTGATGGAGCAGGCGGAGGACTGGGCCGGCCGGCTCAGGGTCCTGGCCGAGGAGGTGGGGGGGGGAGTAGTCTGAAAAAAATAATTTTCCTTTTTTTTGCTAAAGAATGTTATTGAAATACTGGGAAATAAAATAAAATATTCTTAATAATAATAATAACAACAATGATGATAATGATAATAATAATAATGATGATCATAATAATAATAATAATAACAATAATAATGATAATAATCATTCTTTTTGAAAAAAGAAAGAAAAGAAAACAGCGTTGTTATTAAATTAAACTGGAAAATGTATTAAATAAGAAAAGAGTGAAGGAAAGTTATTTTTAAAGACTTATTTTGTATTCACAAAAGATAAAAAAAAAAATATATATATATATATATATAGATAGAGAGATATAGATATATATGCATATATGTGTGTAGAAATTCCAACTTCAAACACAACGAATAGATACAAACTAAATTAAGTAATAAGCAATATTCAAATAATTTCTCTCTCTCTCTCTCCTCCCTCTCCTCCCTCCTCCCTCTCTCTCCTCCCCATCTCTCCCCTCCCCCTCCCTCCTCCCTCCCTCCCTCTCTCTCTCTCCTCTCCTCCCTCCTCCTCTCTCCCTCTCCTCCCTCCCTCCCCCTCTCTCCTCTCTCCCTCCCTCCCCCTCCCTCCTCTCTATCTCTCTCCCTCCCTCTCTCCCTCTCCTCTCTCTCTCCCTCCTCCTCCCCCTCCCTCCCTCCCTCTCTCTCGCCCAGCCTCAGAACAGCCTCCCTGACATCGTGGTGTGGATGCTGCAGGGCGATCGCCGCGTGGCGTTCCTCCGCCTGCCGGCTCACAGCGTGATGTTCTCTGAGCGGCACGGAGGGAAACACTGTGGCCAGCTGCAGAGCGTGTTCCTCAAGGTACACACACACACACACACACACACACACACACACACACACACACACACACATGCACAGAGAGAGACACACATACAAACACAGAGACACACACACACACACACACTTACAAATAGACGCATGCACACATACATATACACACCTGAACACACACACACACATACACATCCATGCACAAACACGCACACACACACACACACCTGTACACACAAACATCTGCACACACACACACACACACACACACTGCACACAAATACACACGCACACACACACACACACACACACACACACACAGACACACACACACACACACACACATTGCGTTGTCCCCTGACAGAGAGTTTTTCTGTGTCTGTGTGTGCGTGTGTGTCTGTGTGTGTATGTGTCTGTGTGTCTGTACGTGTGTGTGTGTGTGTGTGTATGTGTCTGTGTGTCTGTATGTGTCTGTACGTGTGTGTGTGTGTGTGTGTGTGTGTGTGTGTGTGTGTGTGTGTGTGTGTGTGTGTGTAGAACCCACAGGGCGGCGTCGGAGAGGCTAAACTCGCCGGTCAGCTGAGACTCAAAGTGTGGTTCGGTTTGGCCGCCGACGTCAAACACTTCAACCGCTCCGCCGAGGGGAAGCTGTCCGTGTTCGCCGAGACGGTGAGGAGGACGCCACGCCACGCCACGCCACCATCACTGCACACGTCCTCACCTCTCTCTTTCTCTCTCTCTCTCTCTCTGCAGTATGAGAACCAGACCCGGCTGGCCCTGGTGGGCAGCTGGGGAACTGCAGGTCTGACCTACCCCCGGTTCAGCGACGTGACGGGGCGCGTCCGGCTGCCCAAGGAGAGCTTCAGGCCGTCTCCGGGCTGGGCCTGGGCCGGGGACTGGTGCATCAGCCCCGAGAGGACGTACGTGGTCACGCCGCTGTGCGTCCTCAGAGTGTCTCGGCGTCCGTTTGTCTTGACCTCCGTCCCTCCGTCCCTCAGGCTGCTGTTCGACGTGGACGCCGGTCACATGACCTTCTCAGAGGAAGTGTTTGAGAACCAGATGAGGCTGCCGGGCGGCCAGTGGATCGGCATGCCGGAGGGCTACACCGACGTGGTGCGCTGGACAGTTGTGTGTGTGTGTGTGTGTGTGTGTGTGTGTGTGTGTGTGTGTTATCACTCTTACTTAAACATGTGTGTGTGTGTGTGTGTGTGTGTGTGTGTGTGTGTGTGTGTCAGAATGGGGAGAAGGCGGTGCCGAAGGACGAGGTGGAGTGTCCTCCTGGTTGGGTCTGGGAGGAGGTGGAGTGGAGCGAAGATCTCAACAGAGCTGTGGACGATCAAGGTACACACACACACACACACACACACACACACACACACACACACACACACACACGCACACGCACACACATTTTAATTTAATGATTAAATGTTTTACTTCTTTTTATTTTTTTATTTATTTAATTTTATATATTTTTTAGGATTATTATAATTATAAATATTATTTATTTATTTTCGTAATTGTTTACAACATACAGTAGATACAACCTTAAATATGTTATGTTTTAATTTGTACACATATATATCTTTTTTATATTTTATTAGTATTTGACTGTTAAGAATATACAGTGTTTTATATGTTTTAATTTATATACATATTTTGTTTGTATGATAATTATGATTGGAATAATGTTTTTAATTTTTGGAGTATTTTACTTTTTAAAACATACAGTAAATAAAACCTTAATCAGCTGATAAAACCTTGCATGTTTTAATTTATTTACTTATGTATGTATATTAATTTAATATTTTTTATCATTCAAAATATTTGTTATTATTATAATAATTATAAATATTATTTATTTATTTTATTACTGGAGTATTTGTCTGTTCATAATATACATCATCTGTCAGTATTACAAATATAATGATGTCGGACAGACTCACATTCCTCTACATTTCCTCTGATAATACAGTTTTCTTTTTAACATAGTACTCTCAGATCATGGTATCAATACACAAATACTTTTTTCCTCCACCAGGCTGGGAGTACGGCATCCCCATCCCCCCAGACCGCCGGCCCAAGTCGTGGGTGCCGGCAGAGAAGATGTACCACACCAACCGGAGGCGGCGATGGATACGCATGAGGAGGCGCGACCAGCAGAAGATGGAGGCGCTCCGAAAAGTAGCGAAAAGAGAAGAAAACACACATTTTTATGGCATCTAAACAATTATTTTTTAAGTGGATGGAAGAAATCTGTGATATGTTCCTCTTCCCGCCGCTAGAGGGCGGTGTTGTAGCACAAATGAGCTCGAGAGCAGCTCCAACACAGACGTTCAGAGCGCTTATGTAGTACTAAAAGAAGTAAAAATAATAATAATGATATACTTAATGATATATTGTACTATAATAAGAATTATTTTAATAATCATAATTGAAAAAATAATAATACAAATTAAAATAATATATATTTACTTATATAAATAAATGAAAACGTTTAAAACATTTAATAATTGCATTTAAATTTAAATGTGTAACCGTGTGTTTTTGTGTGTTTGTGTGTGTGTGTGTGCTTGTGTGTATGTGTGTGTCTTCGCAGCAGCGGCCGGACGAGGCGGAGAGGGAGGGCTGGGAGTACGCCTCCCTGTTCGGCTGGAGGTTCCACCTGAAGCCCCGCAAGACGGACAGCTTCCGGAGGCGCAGGTGGAGGTACCGCATGGAGCCGCTGGAGAAGACGGGGCCCGCCGCCATCTTTGCTCTGGAGTGTTCTCTGGTGAGAGAGAGAGAGAGAGAGAGAGGGAGAGAGAGGGAGAGGGAGAGGGAGAGAGAGAGAGAGAGAGAGGGTGGGGGTGAGGTCAGGGGTCAAGTGAGGTCCTGCCATGTTTCATTAATAGGTGTTATAAGACTGTTCCTTTCTCCTCCTTTCTCTCTCCTCCTCCTCCTCCTCCTCCTCCTCCTCCTCCTCCTCCTCCTCCTCCTCCTCCTCCTCCTCCTCCTTCTCCTCCTCCTCCTCACAGAGCAGCATAGAAGACAAGAATGAAGACAAGTCCATCACGACCACGTTCGGAGTCAACCGACCGACCATTTCCTGTTTCTTCGACCGTAAGACGGCTGCTCTCTTCTTCTTCTTCTTCTTCTTCTTCTTCTTCTTCTTCTTCTTCTTCTTCTTCTTCTTCTTCTTCTTCCTCCTCTAATTGTGTGTGTGTGTGTGTGTGTGTGTGTGTGTGTGTGTTTCAGGCGGTACCCGCTACCACCTGCGCTGCTACCTGTACCAGGCCCGAGAGCTGCTGGCGATGGACAAGGACAGCTTCTCAGGTACCAGCAGCGGGCCGAGGGGCTCGAGCGCCCCCTGGTGGCCGGAGCGGGTTTCACAGGCGAATACAAAGAGAAAAGGGAACAAGGAACACAAATAAACCGATTTGATGCGTTTGAGTGTATCGGGAAGAACAAACTTTAAAGACAAAGCTGCTCCTCTCAACGTGTTTTATATTATTAAAGTTAAATAAATGAGTGAACGGTTAAGTCAAGGTTTAATCGCCACTATGGTCGGTTTTTACACTCGAGGAAACTTTCTAAATTCAAAACTCTAATTTTGTATTATTATAGGCTTTAATATCAAGCAGCGGTTAAGGAGGAGGAGGAGGAGAGAGAGGAGGAGGAAGAGGAGGAGGAAGAGGAGGAGGTGTAGAAGAAGGAGGAGGAGGAGTAGGAGGAGTGAGAGAGAGAGAGATAGATTGATACTCATTGTTTGGGGCAAATCCCCAAAAAGTTTAATGATTTATTTATTTTCTCTTTAAGGTCGCGTGATGAAGAGAAAGAACCCGAGAGAGAGTGAGAGAGAGTAAGAGAGAGAGAGAGAGAGTAAGGGAGAAAGAGAGGGAGAGAGAAAGAGAGAGAGAAAAAGAGTGAGAGAGAGAGAAAAAGAGGGCGAGAGAGAGAGGACAGTGAAGTTATTATCTAAAGAGAAGGTCATGGAAACTACGGCTACCGTGTGTGAGCGTGTATGTGTGTATGTGTGTTTGTGTGTGTGTATGTATGTGTACGTGAGTGTGTGTGTGTATGTGTCTGTGTGTGTGAGTGTCTGTGTGTGTATGTGTGTGTATGTGAGTGTGTGTGTGAGTGTCTGTGTGTATGTGTGTGTGTATGTGTGTGTGTGTGTGTGTTAATCAGAAACCCACCGCAGACTCAGATGTAAAAACAGAGACGAGGCTCCTGAATAACAGACGGATGAATAGACAGAGGGAGGGAGAGATGATAGATGATGGAGGGAGGAGAGGGCGAGAGAGACACACACACACACACACACACACACACACACACACACACACACGCGCACGTGGTGTAACGGGTGGGTGGAGTTGATGGATGGGCTTCACTCGTGTGTTAATCTGGCGTCTGGGCGGCCATGATTAAAGAGAGGGATCTCCCCTCCTGTCTTTCTTCTATCTTCCTGTCATCCCCTGTTTCTCTCTCTCCTCCGGCCGCTCGTTAGCGCTCGATGACGCAACCCTGGGAGGTCAAAGTTCAGCAACTTCACTTCCCTCCTTTAAAACCTTTGTTTCTTTACTTCCTTCGATCCTTCCTCCCATCCTCACTCCCTTCCTTCCTTTATATTATATTTCTAAATATCTATCTGTCTGCCTCTCTTGTGTTAATATCTTTTTATTTTCCATCTCCCTTTTCTGAATGTCTTTCTTTCATCCCTTCATCCTTCCCTTCTCTCTTTCCGTCTTTTTGAAAATCTATTTAAGTGACGATCTAAATCTCTTTTCTCTCACTCTTTTCTCTCTTCAATTCAGTTATTCCTCTCTTCCGTCTCTCTCCTTCCCACCCACACTTCTATCTGTCTCTCGTGGTCTCTTTTTCTTCTCCTCCTCCTCTTCCTCCCCCTGTTTGTGTTGCTGTTTATCAGCCAATAGGCTTTTGGGAATGGACGCTAATTGAATGGGTCACCACGGGTAGTCTGTGCAGTGTGTGTGTGTGTGTGTGTGTGTGTGTGTGTGTGTGTGTGTGTGTGTGTGTGTGTGTGTGCTTGTGTGTGTGTGTCACTTCCAAGGTTAATTGAGGGCTGGTGGGAAAATGCAACTTAGCTTCTGTTTACTCTATCGCTAACGGCTCCATCGAGACTCTTTACTCCTGGAATAACAAACACTTCTGTGTGTGTGTGTGTGTGTGTGTGTGTGTACATACATGTGGGTTTTATGCATGTGTCCACATTGTGAGATGTGTGTGTGTGTGTGTGTGTTAACATGGTAGAGAGTGGTTGTGACCTGCAATAACAAACTTCTCAGAGCAGTGTTCCCAAACCTCGGCATTCCCGAGCTGCTGATGTCACCGCGTGTGGACACACACACACACACACACACACACACGCACACAGGCACACACGCACGCACACACGCACACACCTACGGTTCTAGTCTTCTTGCGAGGACCCTCATTAAGAAGTTATTCCCTCGCTCCAGCGATAACCTTCGGCGCCTGATAAAACCCGATCTCGTTTCTTCGCCTCCGTTTTGTCCGTTTGTTTTTGTGAGCTTGAGAAAACTCGTGAAACTCGTGGAAAAGATTCAGGAACGAGAAGAGAACCCAATATATACAAAACAGAAACACGGAGGAGCCATCTGGAACCGAAAATGGTTCTTCAGAGTGATGCCATGGAAGAACCATTTCTGGTTTCACCAAAAACCTCTCAGACCAGGGTTCTGTAAGGAACCATAGAGTTCTTCAAAGAACCGATAAAGGTGCCTCAAACTAAAAAGCAGGGTACGTCCTTGAGACACCTCTATATGTTCTAGAGAACCCTGATCTGAAAGGTTCTGTGTGGAACCAGAAATGGTGCCTTAAAGAACCATGTTTTTGTTTGAGGCGCCATTTCTTTCTTTAAAAGAACCATATAGAGTTCTTTAAATAACTCTATATGGTTCTTTAAAGAACCTTGGTTTGAAAGGTTTTTGGTGGAACCAGAAATGATGCCTTAAAGAACAATTTCCTGAAGAGTTCTTCAAAGAACCTATAAAGGTGTCTCAAAAAGCCTTAAAATGGTTCTTTAAGGCACCATTTATGGTTCCACAAAGAACCTTTCAAACCAGGAATCTTTAAAGAACCACTTCCTTAAATGGTTCTTCAAAGAACCTATAAACTTTTCTCAAAAAATGGTTCTTTAAGGCACCATTTCTGGTTCCACAAAGAATCTTTTAAACCAGGGTTCTTTAAAGAACCATTTCCTTATAGAGTTCTTCAAAGAACCTATAAAGGTGTCTCAAAGAACCTTCAAGAAATGTTTTTTTTCCAGGCATAATTTCTGGTTCCACAAAGAACCTTTCAATTAAAGTGTGTAACGTAAAAGGATGTATCCTTGTCTCCTCCCCCCTAGACCCCTACGCCATCGTGTCCTTCCTCCACCAGTCCCAGAAAACGGTGACGGTGCGTAACTCCTTGAACCCCACGTGGGACCAGACGCTCATCTTCTACGAGGTGGAGATCTTCGGCGACCTCGAGGCCACGATCGCCGCTCCGCCCAACGTGGTGGTGGAGCTGTACGACCAGGACACATATGTGAGCACTTCAGCACATTTTTATTTTCACGTATTTTATCTTTAGACCGGGACGTTATATCGGGGTAGCGATGACGATGAGACGCGTGTGAGAATATCGTCTTTTTCTATCAAGCCTGGGACAATGAAAGCTTCTCTAATCTGAAACACTTCCGCTTTTCTCCACAAGGGGGCGACAGAATCAACACACACTGACCGTTTAGTAGCTTTAATCTGATGTTTGTTTGCATATTATACATGTCTGTGAATGTTCTAATGTGCAGGGTGCGGATGAGTTCATGGGCCGCTGTGTGTGCACCCCCACCCTGACCGCCTCCCCCCAGCTGGCCTGGTTCCCGGTCCGCAGAGGGGACAAGAACGCCGGCGAGCTGCTGGCCGCCTTCGAGCTCATACGCAGGGAAAAGGTCGGAGGGCGACCGTCGCCATTACGACATTGTTACGACACCATTATGTAATCATTACATCATCTTTACGTCACCATTGAATCATCGTTACATCATCATTACGTCATCATTACAACGTCGTTACGTCATAATTACGACACAGTTCCGTCACCATTGCATCATTATTACGTCATCGTTACGTCATCAACACATCATCATTACGTCATCTTTATGTCATCATTACGTCATCATTACGCCATCGTTACGTCATTATTACCTCTTCATCTTTCTTCCAGTTTCATTAATGCTCTTTTCCTTCACTTCGAATGATGAAGAATGTGGCGTTTGAGTTTTTACTTATTTTTCGGGATTACGAATGCCAGTTTCATAATTTAATTCAAATGCATGAGAAAAATTAAATCTAAAATTACATTTAAAATACTTTTATAATAATAAATATATATTTTTCATAACAAGTATTCCATGTTGTGTCTGCAGCCCTCCGTCCATCACATCCCAGGTCTAGAGGTCGGTCTAACTTTTTATTTGAGTTATTATCTCTTAAAAAACTTTTTTATTGCATTCATCTGTCTTGTTTATTTAAAATAAATACAAATGTTCCCCCCGTCTCGCCTGCAGGGCGACATCATGACCTCCACCCACGTTCTGGACGAGGTAAAACCACACCCACCGCAAGTCTCCCCCCCCCCCCCTCTCTGATACGCTTATTATAAATCCAAATCAAGTATCTTTCATGAAGACACGTTGAATAATAACACAGATATCCTGCTTTTAAAAACAATCTAAAAAAGTCTTGCATGTCTCTGGTGATTCTGCATTTCCTATAAAATATGTGTAGAATATATTATATATAAAGTAACTCAATATTTCCTCTGATGATTTACATTTCTTTTTTAAATTCTTTTTTTATTATTTCTTCTCTCAGCTGATGTTTCCAGGATTCCTCTCTGAGAACCTGCAGCAATGGGTACGACGTACACACACGCACACACACACACACACACACACACACACACACACACACACACACACACACACACACACACACACACACATTAACACACAACCACCTGCATGTTCATGTCCACACACTGACTTCAGAGACGCTGCCTCCTAAATATTTTTGTCCTTGTTCTCAATTCTCTATTATTTGTTCATACTTTAATAATCTGTGTATTTTTTTATATATTTATCGTGAACATTATTTTGTGTCATCATTCAGTCTCCATCAAATATTATAATTTTTGGGGGGATTTTTATAATTAATTACCAGGAGATTTTTTCTTCTTACAGAACAAAACCAGACGAATAAAACATGTTTTTACTTTTTTACTTCATTTCGTAAAGTAACGTACATTTGTTGTTGCCTTCTCTCCTTTCGATGACCCGCCGCCGTCCTGCGTTCCTATTGGCAGCCGGAGGAGTCGGACCTCCCCCCCCCGCCCCCCCAGAGGGAACCCAACGTCTTCGTGGTTCCTCAGGGAATCAAACCGGTTCTGCAGAGAACCGCCATCGAGGTATCGCCCCGCGGGACTTCTCCGCCTCTTGGAAGCTTCTCAAGTTTGAGACTTTTATTAAATATTGACCTTGAAAGGTGGCCATCTTTTCATTTTGTGGAGGATGACAACAATGGAGACCCCCGAAGTCACTGAACCCACAGAAACGTCTTAAAGGGACAGTACCACATTTTAGCCAACGAGAAGATTGACAATCACTACGGCGGACGTTAGCTTAGCTTAGCATAAAGACTTGAAACGGAGGGAAACAGCTAGCCTGCTTCTCCAAAATTAAAACATCTATTAATCTTTTGTCCAAAAAAACACAAAGAATATGTATTTACTGCCACATGAAAACACAAAAAACACAAATAATGCACCAAATATTCACATTTTAGGAAAGTTGTTAACGGGAATATTTTGATATCGCTGCTAAAATAATTACTTCAACTAATTGATTAAGTCATGCATTATCAAAGTATTTATTCAGAGAATCAAATTTTCTTCACAGTTTCAGCTCCAGAAGGCCTGACGATCAGTAATAATTAAAAACATTTGCACATTCCAGCTGTGAAAGATGTGCAAATGTGCTGCTTTTCTCCGGTTGATTCAACTCTAACCGTTTCACATCGTGCTTGTGATTTCTCAACGGCGTCCTCTCCGTCTTCCCGGTCTTCCCGTCCTCTCCGCCAGGTGTTGGCGTGGGGCGTTCGCAACCTGAAGAGCTTCCAGCTGGCGAGCATTACCTCCCCGAGCCTGCAGGTGGAGTGCGGCGGCGTCACGCTGCAGAGCTGCGTCATCCGCAGCATGAAGAAGAAGCCCAACTTCGACGTCAACACGCTCCTCCTCGATGTGGTGAGACGCGCACACACACACACACACACACACACACACACACACACACACACACACATTACGCAGACGTAATCAGTGCAGGGGCTCGCAGCTCTTTGATGGCTAATGAGCGCTCTGCACTGATGTGGTTTTACGTCGTTTATCTTCATCAGGGAAGCAGTAATAATGGACTCCACTGTTCCTCCACCCCCCCACCCCCCCACCCCCCCACGTTGAGTAGACCTCCATCTTTAACGAGGTCATACACGCCACTGAATCTAACGGCAGGCGAATATCATCAACCATCGACATGTGCACACGATTTTTTGTTTTTCACTTGAATTTACGATTTATAATTTTTTTATTCTCTTCTGTGATCAAGTTTACTACAATGTTTAAATATATTATATTAAATGAGATGCTTTAATTCAGAATATTACAAAATTATTAATAAATAATATATAATAAAACCAATAATATTAATTAATAGGAAACATCATCAGATTATTATAAATAAAGATAATTATTTAGATTATTATTGTAGCTTGAAAGTAAAGTATTCATCTTGAAAGATGAATCTAAAGCTGATGTGTAAATGTTTATGTTTTAAATTCACTCGAAACCGCAAGAAGAAGCCTCAGCAGTCGCTATAAAGTCATCAAATATTCCCAAAATATTATTTCTATACGTACGCCAGAGGTCACAGACCAAAAGAAATAAACATAATACTCTCGCTGTGTTCCTAATTGTAACAGTCAAACACTCAAACTCATATTTATAGCCTTTTATAAGTTTTTCTAAGCCGTCATCTCTGCAGAAATAAACTGAATATAGCTCCCCCGAGCGTACCTTCGACTTTAAGTGTTTTTCGTATTAAAACCCCTAAAACTGAAATATGGAAATATTACACACGTTTTT
>CM070111.1:2337500-2340000 GCA_036178185.1 Liparis tanakae | reverse complement strand
CACAGAGAGCGGTTTTATTTATTTTTCGGTGGAGGCTTTTTTCTTCTTCGTGTGTTTTTTAAAAGGTCATCGTCAGGAGGTCAGATGAAACACGAGGTCGCCCGTCTCATTCGTGTGAAAATAAACATTTAAATGCACGCTTTTGGATCCGTGAACGGTCGCTCGGCTTGAACCTGACTGACCCCTGACCTCCGACCTCTGACCTGTGACTTCTGACCTGTGACCTCTGGCATGTGACCTGTGACCTCCGACCTCTGACCTCTGACCTCCGACCTCTGGCCTGTGACCTGTGACCTGTGACCTCTGACCCCTGACCTCTGACCTGTGACCGACAGGCCGAGGAGGTGATGGACTGGTGGAGTAAGTTCTACGCCTCGACGGGAGAGAAGAACAAGTACGGGACGTACCTGGAGAGAGGCCTGGACACGCTGACGGTGAGACCTCAACGTGTGTGTGTGTGAGTGTGCGTGTGTGTGTGTGTGTGTGTGTGTGTGTGAGTGTGTGTGTGTGTGTGTGGTAAAAACTAAGATGGAGATCTTTGTTCCACTGTTTCTAAACTTCACCCTTTAAATCACATCGTTGAGCTGCTGCCCCTTCTCCTCCGTCAGTCCCATCCTCCTCTTCCTCCTCTTCCTCCTCTCTCTTCCCCCTCCTCTCTCCTCATGCCTATTTCTCCTTCTCTTCCTCCTCATCCTCCTCTCTCTTCCTCCTCGTCCTCCTTTTCCTCCTCATCCTCCTCTCTCTTCCCCTCCTCTCTCTTCCTCCTCCTCTCTCCTCATGCCTATTCCTCCTCTTCCTCCTCATCCTTCTCTTTCCTCCTTCTCCTCCTCCTCCTCTCTCCTCACGCCTCTTCCTCGCTCAAACCCATCACCTCCTTCCCGCCGGCGGTTGACCCTCCAGCGGCTCTTTCCCTCTTTTCTCCAGCGGGGGTGCGTTCCATCCCTCCCTCCCTCTCCCTCTCCCTCTCTCTCTCTCTCTCTCTCTCTCTCTTTCAGGCGGACGATCAAACGTCTGGAGACTCATCCAAGTCTTCCCAGCGACATTTCTCAAAACCTTTCGCTTAAATGTCGCCCGACAGTCGGAGAAGGAGCCCCCGCCAGCGCCTCCTCCTCCTCCTCCTCCTCCTCCTCCTCCTCCTCCTTATTTACTCCCTCCCTCTTCTCTCCTTCCGTTGCTCTCTCTCCCTCTGACCGTTCGGTCCGATCGGCTCCTGTCGAGGGGAAGTGAGCCACCGTTTCCAACCTTTCCTTCCCTCCTTCTACCTTCCTCTCACCCCGTCGCCGCCCTCGCCATCCTCCGTTCCCCTCACCTCTCCTCCTCTCCTCCTCTCCTCCTCTCCTCCTCTCCTCCTCGCCGCCGCTCAGGCTCCTCAGTTGCATCATCTTTTGGTCTGGCGCCGTCACGGAGGTCTCTCCAGAAAAAAAAAAAAGGAGCGAGCGATTAACTCACTTTTCACTTGATCCTCCGAGAGTAACTTAATCCACTAAATCAACTCTGGGAGCAGGTAAATCATTTGCAGATTTACTTGGTTTTAGAGGAAACCGGCTCTCGGGGGAATAGAACAAAGTCAGGCCAAACACAGGGAGCATGGGCCCCTGTGTGTGTGTGTGTGTGTGTGTGTGTGTGTATGCATATAACTATATCATACCCAGGAAGACTCATGACTCTACTCCACACTGAGCAAAGGGTCTGAATACTTCAGACCATGTGATATTTCAGCTTTTCTTTTTTAATAAATGTGCACAAATTTCTACATTTTTTTTTTTCTGTGAAGACGAGGAGCTGAGTGAAGAGTCACGAGGGATAAAATGAACTTTTTTGATTTTAGCAAATGGCTGCAATAAAACAAAGAGTGACACATGTAAAGGGGTCTGAATACTTTCCGTACCCACTGACTATATATATATATATATATATATATATATATATATATATATATATATATATATATATATATGATGTATAAATACATATATATATATAAATACAGTGGGTATATATGGATATATTATATATATAATATATAATTATATATATTATTATTTCTAGCAATATTGTGCCTATTTCAGTGGCTTTGATCTCATGTGGTGATTTCATGCTTGTCTTGCGTTTCTTTTTCATCATTTAAGGTCATTTCTAGTGACGTTGTGTACCTAGTTTGTCTATTTTCACTCATTTAGCATCTCGACATTTTCCTCTCACGTCTCAATGTGATTATCTTGCATCCTTCTTTTGTCCTTCTGCGTCTATTTGAACGAGACGTTTTACATTCGGCTTGTTTCTGGTCACAATGAGATCATTCTGGGGGTTTTCTACCAACTCTCTTTGTGGTGATTTACTCTCTTCTCTTTTTTTTCATCATTAGTCATTTTTTAGTGTTGTTGTTTGTGTGGTTGTCTATTTTTTTTCACTCATTTCTCCAAATGTTAATCTTGTCTCTCCTCCCTCGAGTCTCCTCTCTCCTCTGGTCCGTCTCCTGGTTCTTCAGGGTCCTCCGGGG
>CM070111.1:2330000-2332500 GCA_036178185.1 Liparis tanakae | reverse complement strand
CAGCTGTGCGTCCTCGACAGGAAGGTGAGAGAGAGAGAGAGAGAGAGGGGGAGGGGGAGGGAGGGAGGAGAGAGAGAGAGAGAGAGAGGGAGAGGAGGAGAGAGAGACAGGGAGGGAGGGAGAGAGGGGGAGAGAGATAGTTTATTAATACAAATATCACACTATATATCCTCACTAGAGCACTAAATGTTCTATTATATGTATATATATATATATATATATATATATATATATATATATATTAATATATATACGTCTGTATACATATGGATCAACATATATGTATATGTATTCATTAATATACACATATATTTTATATATATATATGTATATATATATATATTTATATATATATATATATATATTTATACATATTTTTTTATATATATTTAAATATATATGTATATATATATCTACATATTTTCACATATTTAGAGAATATGTATATATGTGAAAAAAAAATATATATATATATATACACATACATATTTTTAAATATGTATGGTATATGTGAGAAAACAAGGAAAATAAAATATAAATACATAGGTATATATGTATAACAATAAGCTGATGAATGCACCGTCCTGCCACTCGTCTGCAGTGCATTGATGTTTTTGGGCGTGAAGCAAACAGAAAAGCTGCAGGTTGTTAAATCAAAACACTCGAAGCTCAAAGATGTGAGGAAGAAAAAAAAGAAGAAGAAAAAAGAAAAGCTCCACGAAGTCGAGTTGATCTATTGTTACTTTAGGAAACGCTGACTGGAGCAGATTTAAAGTCCAATAAACTAGACTTAGTCCCGAATGCCAAAATGAGAAGTCCTTATTCATTTTTCCAAAGGAAAAACATAGATTCGGTCCTTAAAGGGCCGGCGTTCTATTAGCAGGAATACAATATTCAGAACTGTATTTTCATTAGTGTTTAATCAACTTTAACTTTGTGTTTTAGCTCATAACTCTTGTTCCTACGGTAGCCCTGAAGGGACAAACCAAACCCCGGCTTTGTGTCACTGAACATGTAAATAATAAACACAAACATGAATACTGTACCTTCAATTTCAGCTGCAAATAATTAGATAAAACATTATAAAAAACGGTTGTAAAATTCACATAATTATTTTCTCTCGACAGGTATGTTTAATTACGCAATTAAGTGAAGAGTGTTCCTCCGATGGTTGTTTTTCTTATTAAAATGTATGAAATCGAGCAGTAAATGTAATTTATACCAATGACAGTGAGACTGAATATAAGACTGGACGGAGCTCATGTGAAGAGAGTCGGAGGACGGGAGGGACGAGACTCAGCAGGTCTGGCAACGAGAAGGAAGTTGATTGATGCTGTCAGATATTGCAACACACACACACACACACACACACACACACACACACACAGACACACTCTCGTGTACAGCGCCCCACCCCTGCATTTGAGGTGTGGAGTGATAACTTAATGTACTTAGCGAGTCTGGATACAGTCAGAAACACACACACACACACACACACACACACACACACACACAGGGTGTGTTTAGTGTTTGCGTGTGTTGTTGTGAATGTGAGAGCACGATGTGGATGTAGAGCGCAGGTGTGAAGTCATAACACCGTCAGAGAGAGAGAGAAGCTTTTAAATTAAATCTGTATTTTATTTTATAATTTTATTATATAGAAATATATATTAAAAACATATATATATATATATATATATATATACACAAATATATATTATATGTATGTACAGTTATATATAAATATACATAGATATATACACTATCTATATATGTATTCATGTATGTATGTATATATATACATATATTTATATATGTATATATATATATAAACACATTTATTTTTATATATATAATATATATATATATATATTATATATATATAAAAATAAATGTATATATATAAATAAATGTGTGTATCTTTATCAACATAACAGCGGCTAAAGTGTCACAAACACAGATAAAGAAAAGGGCGAGTAAGGGAATGGAAAGAGAGCGAGGGGAGTGAAGCCATTGGCACAAAGGTGAGACGGATCAGACACCGTCTGGCAGTTTAGTGGGAACTTACCAGAGGCGATAATAGAGGTGTAACACACATGTTACACCTCTGTGTGTGTGTGTGTGTGTGTGTGTGTGTGTGTTTGTAGATATAAAGTTCAACGGAGTGGAAGTGGCGATGCGGTGAGAGATGTGTCGATGGAGCGCGTCGCTCTTCCTCTGTCTCGGTTTTATTTAAAGATGTTAAAACAATCTCTCAGTATTTTATTTATTAGCATAAGTTTTGATCTTATATGAATAATTTTAAAAATGTGATTACATTTGAGAGAAATAACGTGAGATGTTAAAGCCGTTTGTAAACAACACCCACGAGATGACGACAACATAACTATAGTGATGACATCATAGTCTCTCTCTGTGTGTGTGTGTGTGTGTGTGTGTGTGTGTGTGTGTGTGTCTGCAGGAACATTTCTGGAGTCTGGATAAAGCCGAGACTAAACTG
>CM070111.1:2317500-2325000 GCA_036178185.1 Liparis tanakae | reverse complement strand
GTAAACGTTGTGCCTCTGTTTTATATGTGCAAATAAATGCATGTTTGATCTTCTCAAAGCCTTAAAATTAAACTTGCACTGCACCATAAAAGCAGAAATAAAGACAAAAGCTCCGTATTTGTGTTGTGAAAACATTTATTTGAAGTCAAATCTACACTAAAAAGCAATACTGTGTGTCACTATTATCAATAAAACTGCAATTATGATCAGCGGCGTGTGTTTCTTGTGTCGTGCGGTTATCGGACAATAATGCACGAGACTGCGTCAGCCAATCAGAGGCTTGCACTCCCAAAAATGAAAAAATGATCCTCCAAGGTGAAACTATCAGTGTTTTGATTTTTTTTGATATATATATATATATATATATATATGCATTTATTTATTTATGTAAATATATACATTTATATTATATATAACTATATATATACATTTATTTGTATATGTTTATATATATAGTTATATATATATATATATAAAATATATATACGTATATATATTTATATTTATATATATATATGTATATATAAATATGTATGTAAATATATATATACATATATGTATATATGTATATATATTTAACTATATATATAATATATATAACTGTATATATATTCATATAAATATATATATAATTATATATTATATATATATATAATTATATATGCATTTATATACATTTATTTATATGTGTGTATATATATGTGTGTATATATATATATATATATATATATATATATATATATATAGTTATTTGTATAACAAAATATATAGTGTGTGTGTGTGTTCCTGCTCTGACCTCGGTGTCAACCTGCAGCGTCGACAGAAGTTTGAATGAAAACCGTCTCGGACCGATTCCTCTTCCCACAACCTTAAATTACTGCTTTGCTTTTCCCACCTCTCCCTCGTCTCCTCCCTCGTCTCCTCCCTCATCTCCTCCCTCCATCTGCTCCTTCTTCCTCTCTTCTCTCTCTCTCTCTCTCTCTTTCTCAGGGGTGTTGTTATGGTCACCGTGGCCTGCAGGTGACCCTCTGACCACAGAGTGTGTGGGTGGGCCTGTCTCCTCCATCCCTCTCTCTCCATCCCTCTCTCTCTCTCTCTCTCTCTCTCTCCCCCTCTTATTTTCTCCGACCTCCAGAGTCTTCCTCCACCTCTCCCGGCCCTGATCTCCCTCTCGTCCTCCTCTCTCTCCGTTTATCGCTCCTTATCGCTTTCCTTTTTCACACAAATTGCTCGTTTGTGGCACAAAAGTATTTTTTACCAAGATTGAACTTTTTTTTTCACTCCATGTGAAAAAAAAAGTGGAGCGGCATGTTAACGACTAACCTGAAGCCTTGGTCTCATCCACCTCTCCATCACCCCCCGTCCTCTTCCTCCTCCTCCTCCTCCTCCTCCTCCTCCTCCTCCTCCTCCTCCTCCTCTTCTAGCACCTCTCTCCTCGTCCCGTTGACTCATCTCTCTGCTATGTTAATCAGACTCACTGATGAAATGAATGTTTTGTTTTACAGCCAACGTACATCTGTGTGTGTGTGTGTGTGTGTGTGTATGTGTGTGTGTGTGTGTGTCTGTGTGCGTGTATGTGTGTGTGTGTGTGTTCAGGAAGGCTTTGAACATGGTCGGGGTCAAAGTTCACCTCATTCACCAGACGTGATGGAAAATGACCGGAGGGGAGCCTGGCAAACAGGATTTTAGTTGTTTCATTAACACCTCACCCACACCCCCACACACACACACACACACACACACACTCACACCCCCCCACCCCCACACACCCCCACACACACACACACAAAACATCAAACACTCGCGGCAAGTAAAACCGCAGTAGCCCCGTCTGTACCTGTGAGTCTATCCTGGCAAAGTTCAGGTCGCTCATATCAGCTTACCCACACACACACACACACACACACACACACACACACACACATATTGTTTTACCTTATGTAACCATCACAAACATCTGCCTTGTTAAATTGCAGCGCTTTTAAAGACTTTTCTTTCTTTGGGAGATAAAAATGCGTAATTAGAAGCCCCCCCCCACACACACACACACACACACACACAGCGTCAGACTCACAAGGCCAGTGGGGGAATTAATGAAGACAATAATGACGGGATATGAATCCTCCAGGTCAAACGGGGTCTCCTGATCCGGGGTCAGAAATCTAGGGGTGGACAAAATAACAAAAATCTAAAACATTGAGTTAAACCGTGGGTCAATATCCGCATTTGGGACGTATTGACCATATTGACCATATTGACCATATAGCAGTCGTTCATATGCTCTGCAGCTTTACCTGGGTGCAGACCGCCGAGGTGCGACCCGGGGGGTCCTGAGGTCCGACCCGGGGGTCCCTAGGTCCGACCCGGGGGGTCCTCCGGCCCTGTGGTTTGTTTTCCCGCAGTCCACCCCCGGCTGTAAAGTCATTTACGCGCCGCGCTCGTCTCATTAGCGCTCGCGTTAACTAGCAGCGAGGAATGCAGCTGAACAGCGCCGTGGAAAAAGCTATATAGTTTAACAAGATGCTAATCAGCAGATTGCTGAAGTGTTTAGTCACCACGTGTGTGTGTGTGTGTGTGTGTGTGTGTGTAGCTGCAGGTTGGAGGTGGAGGGGGGGGGGGTGATCTTTACCTCATCCTCTGGCTCATCTCAAATGAATGCCTTTGATCATCATCGCAATGAAACAAAGGAAAAGGCCCCAAAGGTTTCTCAATAGGATTTATTCGACATTTCACCTGGAAGGTCAATCTGAAGGTCATGAGCAGCTCCACCAAATATGAATATTAAAAAAATATATTTTTGGGGGATTTATTGACATAGGAAATGTGGCGTCGGAATATACCATTTTTTTAAAAGTTTAATAAAATTTCGATAACTTTGCTTTAATGAATTCATATGAGAAAGTGACATAGAACGTTTGTTTAGACTATAAGAGCCGGGACCCCGTATTCCTGCCACATTTATGCAAATTAATCCAGATCACGCTGCGTCTTTGTACGAGTAAATACCTTTAATTTAATTTCCTCCGTGCCGCTCGTAAACAAAAACACAAAAACAGGATTTCTGCCTTTCCAGAAAACAGTCAAAACACATTCCTGAACTTTCCCAAGACCCCCTCTCCTCTCTCCTCCCGGGCGCCACGCCGCCGCACACGTCCTGACCTCCGGGCGCCGAGTTCAAACGACCTCCACCGGAAAGAGAAAAAAAATAGTTACGAGGGAGGCGGAAGAAGAGGACGAAGAGAAAGAAGAGGAGGAAGAGGAGCGTGAGAGCGAAGCGCGAGCGGACGTCCAGACGCGCTCCGAGGAGACTCGCCGACAGGAAGCGGCGCTCGGCGTCGTGACGAGCGGCGAGGTGTGAGAAACCCTCGGCGCCGTCTTCCAGGCGTCGTGACGGACGTCACTCACGCTCTCAGCGGCGAGCTCGTCCACTTCCTGTTACGGGGACAGGAAGTGAAGCGGGTCAAGGGCAAAGAAACGCCCCTGTGTGTGTGTATGTGTGTGTGTGTGTGTGTGTGTGTGTGTGTGTGTGTGTGTAAGTGTGTGTGTGTGTGTGGGAGCTGTATCCGACGTGTTCCCCACACTCCCAACAAACAACACAACGCCTGGTATTGTTTGACTTTTATTGTTGTATTTTGCTGCTTGTGTGTGTGTTTGTGTGTGTGTGTGTGTGTGTGTGTGTGTGTGTGTGTGTGTGTGTGATAGAGGCCACACACACACTTCACTAAACCAGCGGGACGTTACGATTGCAAATTAGCATCAGTGCTAATAAGATTTCAGGCCGCATTGGAGGGACTTTTATTTCAGCTCGTTAAGGACCAAAAAGGAGGGGGGCGGGGCCGGAGGGGGGGGGGGCTCGCTCGTTAAAGGCAGCCCTTAACGACCTTTTGAGGCTGACAGTAAAAAAAAGCGGTGATGAAGTGAAATGAAGTGTGTGCTTTAACGGGCGGGGGGGCTGTTGTTTTTTCGCCCCCTTGACGGAAAAGAAAACGACTAAAAACGTATATTTCTACGCACTTTGTGCACTTTTTGTGAACTTTTACACATCCCACTGCGTTTTATTTCGGGGGTTTTGTCGCCGATACGGATTCACGATCGCGATGAGCCAAACCTGCCGACGCACACATTAACGTTGTCGTTTTATTTCACCAAAACGCCCCCAAAAATGTCTAAACGTGGTCGATCTACGTCGTTCTAGTCGTCTAAGTGATCACCTGCATTAAAACACCCGATAAAAAGGATAAGGCAGTAAGAGATTCTATCGATATTTATTAAATTATCGATTATTATTAAAATAAATCTGTTGATTTACATCGACGTTGTTTTATTTCACCAAAACGCCACGAAAGGAAAAGTCTAAACGTGGTCAAATTATGAATATCTGCATTAGAAAACCCATTCTCAAAAGGATAAGGCAATAATTGATATTGATATTTATTAAATAGTAGTTATAAAGACGCGTTATAACAGCTCATAATTCACTCTAATAATAATATTTCAAGTTGTTGTTGAACGATTTTCAAACGTCTCGTTTTATTCAACTTTCTATCCCAAAGCTTCGTTTTACAGGATGGTATTTGAACGCATCACAACAAAGTTAGAATAATAAACCACATTTCTACTGAACTTCCTGACGCCGCCAACGCCACGATATCTATTTATTGCATCCCGTGTCTTTGTGTACACAATATACATTGTTTATTTGTTTATTTACTCTTGTTCGTGGTAGTGAGGTCACGTTTTGGGTAATTTTAATAGTAAATTAACCTCTGGACGAGTTTAACTACTTCACACACTTTTCATCCCACGTATTGTTTGTGTTTTTATTTGTTTGTTTGTGTTTTTATTTGTTTGTTTGTGTTTTTATTTGTTTGTGTTTTGCATTTGATTGTTTGTGTTTTGAATTCTTTGTTTGTGTTTTGCGTTTGTGTGTTTTTGTTTGTTTGTGTTCTTATTTGTTTGTTTTTATGTGTGTGTTTTTATTTGTTTGTGTTTTTATTTGTTTGTTTATGTTTTTATTTGTGTGTTTTTGTTTGTGTTTTTATTTGTTTGTGTTTTTATTTGTTTGTTTATGTTTTTATTTGTGTGTTTTTGTTTGTGTTTTTATTTGTTTGTGTTTTTATTTGTTTGTTTATGTTTTTATTTGTGTGTTTTTGTTTGTTTGTGTTTTTATTTGTTTGTTTGTGTTTTTATTTGTGTGTTTTAGTTTGTTTTACAGTTGCTTGCTGGCGGTCACGGTTGCGTAACATCCCAGATGGTGAAGTGAGCTTCGTACTGTGATGATTGCTCCATTAAAGGTAAGCGCACACAGAGTTGTGTGTTTTGTGTGTTTTGTGTGTTTTTTGTTTGCGGCTCATTGTTTATTGTCTGCTTGGGGGTTCGGGGCAGAAGCTGGTCGGTCTCTGAACTCTTCATGGCTCGTCCTCGTCCTCCTCATCCTCCTCATCCTCCTCATCCTCCCTTAACGAGCTGCTTGGGTTTTCTGAAGAAACATTGACTTAAATACCTCCAGAGACCCTGAGACCAGGTCCACGGGGTCCTAGACCAGGTCCACGGGGTCCTAGACCAGGTCCATGGGGTCCTAGACCAGGTCCACGGGTCCTAGACCAGGTCCACGGGGTCCTAGACCAGGTCCACATTGTCCTAGACCAGGTCCACGGGGTCCTAGACCAGGTCCACGGGGTCCTAGACCAGGTCCACATTGTCCTAGACCAGGTCCACAGGGTCTGAGACCAGGTCCACGGGGTCCTAGACCAGGTCCACGGGGTCCTAGACCAGGTCCATGGGGTCCTAGACCAGGTCCACGTTGTCCCAGACCAGGTCCACGGGGTCTGAGACCAGGTCCACGGGGTCCTAGACCAGGTCCATGGGTCCCTAGACCAGGTCCACGGGTTCCTAGACCAGGTCCACGGGGTCCTAGACCAGGTCCACGGGGTCCTAGACCAGGTCCACGTTGTCCTAGACCAGGTCCACGTTGTCCTAGACCAGGTCCACGTTGTCCTAGACCAGGTCCACACGGTCCTAGACCAGGTCCACGTTGTCCTAGACCAGGTCCACGTTGTCCTAGACCAGGTCCATGGGGTCCTAGACCAGGTCCACGTTGTCCCAGACCAGGTCCACAGGGTCTGAGACCAGGTCTTCGGGGTCCTAGACCAGGTCCACGGGGTCCTAGACCAGGTCTACGGGGTCTGAGACCAGGTCCACGTTGTCCTAGACCAGGTCCACGTTGTCCTAGACCAGGTCCACGGGGTCTGAGACCAGGTCCACGTTGTCCTAGACCAGGTCCACGGGGTCCTAGACCAGGTCTACGGGGTCTGAGACCAGGTCCACGGGTTCCTAGACCAGGTCCACGGGGTCCTAGACCAGGTCTACGGGGTCTGAGACCAGGTCCACGTTGTCCTAGACCAGGTCCACGTTGTCCTAGACCAGGTCCACGTTGTCCTAGACCAGGTCCACGTTGTCCTAGACCAGGTCCACGTTGTCCTAGACCAGGTCCACGGGGTCTGAGACCAGGTCCACGGGGTCCTAGACCAGGTCCACGGGGTCCTAGACCAGGTCCACGGGGTCTGAGACCAGGTCCAGAGGAATGGTGTCTTTGAGACGGGAACAGGAAGGATGTTAAACAGTGTAGTTGCCACAGATGGCCACCAGAGGGCCAACCGATTGCCGGTTTCTCAAATGGTGCTAAGCGGTCGGCCTCCAGCGTCTACAGGACATTTCAACCACTTTTTTTCCCGATCTCGTTATTCCCTCGTCTGCTGTGATTCATTGGGCCACCCGGCCTTCAATATTCAAATTCAAACACAGCTCCCATTAAAAATAATACCTCTCAACATCAAAAGACTCTTCCAGACTCCTCAAAGTCGCGACCTCTATCGATGGCGGCAGCACCAGGACCACCGCGGCGGGACGGTTCTCCTCCCTCTCACCTGGCTGCTACCTGTTGCTTTGAGTTACATTCAAAAATATTTTCCGCGTGAGATTCCGAGCGGTCCGGACTCAGAAGGTTCTGAAACGGCTCCGATCGGTTACCGACGGCAACGAGGAGAGACGAGCCTCGGCTTAATGCCTCGATCCTTCACGGTGTGGTTAGCTGTGTGTGTGTGTGTGTGTGTGTGTGTGTGTGTGTGTGTGTGTGTGTGTGTGTGTGTGTGAGTGTGAGAGTGTGTGTCGTCTCATACCTTATTCTGAAACATTAGACGCTTGTGGAATGTCGGAAAAGCTGGAAAACCGTTCCTAGACAAAAATAATTCTGTCTTTTTGTTATTTATATATATATATATATATATATATATATATATATATATATATATATATATATATATATATATATGTATACACAGTGTATTCATATATATCTAATGTATATATATGTATATTTATATACAGTATGCTGTACATATATATATATATATATATATATATATATATATATATATATATATATAGTTATATATATCATGATGTCATATCCTGTCGGGCTCAATCCTTTTTATTTGAATG
>CM070111.1:2310000-2312500 GCA_036178185.1 Liparis tanakae | reverse complement strand
TCACCTTCATCACCTCCTTCACCTCCTTCACCATCATCACCTCCATCACCTCCTTATTCACCTCTATCACCTTCATCCCCTCATTTACCTCCATCACCTCCATACTAACCTCCATCATCACCTCCATCACCTCCATCCTCACCTCCATCACCTTCATCACCTCCATCACCATCATCACCTCCATCACCTTCATCACCACAATCATCACCTCCTTCACCTCCATCACCATCATCACCTCCTTCACCTCCATCACCATCATCACCTCCATCACCTCCATCCTCACCTCCATCACCTTCACCACCTCCATCACCTTCATCACCTCCATCCTCACCTCCATCACCTCCATCACCTTCATCACCTCCATCCTCACCTCCATCACCTCCATCACCTCCATCACCTTCATCACCTCCATCCTCACCTCCATCACCTCCATCACCTCCATCCTCACCTCCATCACCTCCATGACCCTCATTACCTCCATCATCACCTCCATCACCTCCATCACCTCCATCACCTCCATCCTCACCTCCATCACCTTCATCACCTCCATCACCTCCATCACCTCCATCCTCACCTCCATCACCTCCATCACCTCCATCCTCACCTCCATCACCTCCATGACCCTCATTACCTCCATCATCACCTCCATCACCTCCATCACCTCGATGTCTTTTTTTAACTATTAAAAGGACTCGGCTTCAGATTCTAGACAGTGGGTCGTACCCCGGGGGGCGGAGGAGGAGTCGCCCCCTGGTGGCCGTTAACGGAACACCACGCAGTCAGGATACGTGAGATCCTGACGGTGTACGCAGACTGACGTAGCTCTAGTTGTCTAGTTCCCTCCCTGCTGCATTTGTTATAGGTACAGAGAGCGCTGTGATGAACACGACTTTCAATCTGTTATGAAACAATAACCCAACAGACACGACTCAGAGGATTATTCTAAACAGGAAGCGACTCCTTCAAAATAAGATAATCAAACATCGGCAGAGAAAGATGAGGTTGAAGACGCCCGGCAACAGGACTTAAAATATAATTAGAAACATATATCAGTAAGAGATTTCATTATTTTTTCCCCTGTATGTGTGTGTGTGTGTGTGTGTTTTCCTCCCGTGATGAAAGCAGTGTGTCGGAGCCCCGGCGCCCCGGCGTTGAACTGTGGGGTCTGTGCGTGATTACGAGAAGGGAGAAGAATGCGGTCGCACTAACAACACCAGCCCCGAGCACGCTGCCTTCCCAGGCCGTAAAACACACACACGCACACACACACACACACACACACACACACACACACACACACACACACATGTGCACACGCACACGCATGGAGGCGGGCGGCCCGCTGGCTTCTGACTCAACAGCTGTCGGGGTGTGAAGCCCGATGAAAGCCGGTCGTGGGGCGTTGGACGGCTTGTTTCAGGGGATAATAGGAGGATATTTCACCCATCAGCCAGAGGTCAAAGGTCAAAGGTAAGCCCCGCCCCCTCCCCGCAGCTACAGGAGATTTAGTAACCTGCTCACTGATGCTTCGCCAATCAATATTTTTCTATTTTTTATTTGGGGGTTGTGGTTAAGGTTGGGGTTGGGATTGGGGTTAGGGTTGGGGTTAGAATTGGGTTTGGGTTTGGATTAGGGTTGGGATTAGGGTTGGGGTTAGGGTAAAGGTTGGGGTTTATATGGTTGGGTTTGAGGTTGGGGTTAGGGTAAAGGTTGGGTTGGGATTAGGGTTGGGATTAGGGTTGGGGTTAGGGTAAAGGTTGGGGTTTGGGGTTGGGGTTAGGGTAAAGGTTGGGTTGGGATTAGGGTTGGGGTTAGGGTAAAGGTTGGGGTTTAGGGTTGGGTTTGGGGTTGGGGTTAGGTTAAAGGTTGGGGTTGGGATTAGGGTTGGGATTAGGGTTGGGATTAGGGTAAAGGTTGGGGTGGGATTAGGGTTGGGGTTAAGGTAAAGGTTGGGGTTAGGGTTTATCATATGAATGCCATAAATTCCGCTTGTCTGCTAGACGTCTATCATGAATCGTCCCGTTAGTGACGACTGGAATTTATTAGAGAATAAAAACCTTATTTTGAAAATAAACTTTGACCATAAAGCGCCCCCTTATCCTTTCAGGCGGCTTTGAGGTACTGCAGGTTGTTCCACTTTCAGCGTCTTCCTTCTTTTTCAGAGTGCATTACTGATGTTGGAGGCAATAAATTCACAATTAATTAATTAAAGTTCAATGCACAACACACAGACAAGCTCACACACACACATGATTCACTTTTGCTACAGGACAAGAGTTAATAAGTCTGTACCCTCAACACAAAAGTGGATTAAAATCTAAATTATGACCGCCAATAATTGACTATAAAATACCTCAAAATGCTCCTCAGGCCCGGAGACGACCCGGAGGCATAACTTGTGTTTATTATCTTCACATTCGAGTGAAAATATGACACAATCTTTAAATTAGTATCCACTCCTCCACTCACGATCTATAAATATGACTTTTATTATTTCGCC
>CM070111.1:2297500-2300000 GCA_036178185.1 Liparis tanakae | reverse complement strand
TGACTCCTCCTCTTTATAGTGACTCCTCCCCTTTACATTGACTCCTCCTCTTTATAGTGACTCCTCCCCTTCACATTGACTCCTCCTCTTTATAGTGACTCCTCCCCTTCACATTGACTCCTCCTCTTTATAGTGACTCCTCCCCTTCACACTTTTACATCATTTTACGTAATCACACACACACACGCACACAACAGGAATACACGCATGCAAATGCACACACACACACACACACACACACACACACCATATACACACACAAATTCACAAATAACAAAGCACACACATAAATTCAACACACAAACATGCATGCAAATGCACACACACACGTGTTGCTGTGTGCGGCTCAAAGGAGCTTTCCTGTGTGTGTGTGTGTGTGTGTGTGTGTGAGAGAGGAACCACATAAATTGTGTTTATTTGTTCCCTCTCTGGCCTTTGAAGGCCAACTGGATCCACATGGGCCTCGGCCCGAGACTCAGAGACTCAGCGGCTCCCCACCAGGTCACCTGGTCCGGGGGGGGGGGGGGGGGGGGGGGGGTTGGTTTTCTTCGGCACACGTTTCCCCCAAATGTTGGATCCCAAAGCTTCCTGAGGGTCAAGAGGTCAAACCTCCACGCGCCGAGAGGAGGTGAGAGGAAAGGAGAGGCGGCGAGAGGAGAGGAGCCGAGAGGAGAGGAGAGGAGAGGAGAGAGGTGGGGAGAGGAGAGGAGAGGAGGCGAGAGGAGAGGAGAGGAGAGAGGAGAGAGGAGAGGGGGGAGGAGAGGAGAGGAGAGGAGCCGAGAGGTGAGGAGAGGAGAGGAGAGGAGGAGAGGAGGAGGAGAGGAGGAGGAGAGGAGAGGTGGAGAGGAGGAGAGGAGAGGGAGAGGAGGAGAGGAGAGGGAGAGGAGCGAGGAGGTGAGGAGGAGGGAGAGGGAGAGGAGGAGGAGGAGGGAGGAGGAGGGAGAGAGGGAGAGGAGAGGGAGGAGAGGAGGAGAGGGAGGAGGAGGAGGAGAGGAGAGGGAGAGGAGAGGAGAGAGGAGGAGAGGAGGGAGAGGGAGGAGAGGAGAGGAGAGGAGGGGCGGAGAGGAGAGGAGAGGAGGGGAGAGGAGGAGAGGGGAGGAGGCGGGAGGAGGAGAGGAGAAAAGAGGAGAGGAGGGAGAGGAGAGGAGGAGAGGAGGAGAGGGAGGAGAGAGAGAGGAGGAGGAGAGGGAGAGGAGGAGGAGGAGGAGAGGAGGAGAGGAGAGGAGGCGAGAGGAGGAGAGGAGAGGAGAGGAGAGGAGAATAGGAGAGGAGCCGAGAGGTGAGGAGGTGAAAGGAGAGGAGAGGAGAGAGAGAACACACACACACACACACACACACACACACACACACACACACTCACGCACACACTCTCCCTCAGACCCCGGCGGTGTCTCCTTCCATCGTCTCCCGTTTGCTTTTTAAAGCCGGAACAAAAAATAAATAAATAATAATTTGAGTCGTTTCTTCATGTTTCTGTTAGACCACGCAGACAGATGTGAAGCTCTCTCTCTCTCTACCTCTTTCTCTCCCTCTCTTCTCTCTCTCCCTCTCTCTCTCCCTCTCTCTCTCTCCATCTGTCACCTTCTCTCTCTCTCTCTCTCTCCCTCTCTTCTCTCTCCCTCTGTCACCTTCTCTCTCTCTCTCTCTCTCTCTCTCTCTCTCCGTCAGCCTCATCCATCCATCCTCTCTCGTTGTTGTTCCACTGTGTTGAGCAAAGACAACAAACAGAAGAGAGAAAGAAGGATGAGGGTCATTAGTTATCCCTAATTATCATGTGTGTGTGTTTGTGAGTGTGTGTGTGTGAGAGAGTGTGAGCGTGAGTGTGTCTGTATATGTGTGTGTATTAGCGTGTATGTGTGTACTTTTTTGCTGACACATTTAAAACACAAAGTTTCCTTTGAGAGCAACAGGAACTCAATCTGCTTCGTTTAGAGACCCAACAACCTTTTATTTTGAAAGGCGAGGAAGGAAGTAGCTATGGTCTGCTCCTGACCTCCCTCTCTCTCTCTCCCTCTCTCTCTCTCCCTCTCTCTCTCTCCCTCTCCCTCTCTCTCTCCATCTTAATTTCTTCTCCCTGTCCTTCTTCAACGATGTGATAAACATCCGCAGATGTCGATGGCACCCATACACACACACACACACACACACACACACACACACACACACACACACTAACACACACACACACACACACACACACACACTAACACACACACACTCACACACACACACACACTAACACACACACTCACACACACACACACACACACTAACACACACACACACACTAACACACACACACACACACACACACACAAGAGGCGAGTGGCAGCCTGTTGGTGTGTTGTGATTGGTCCGTTCATCTTCATGTCAATAGAACACGGTGGAGTCCATCGAACCTTCAGTGGGAGACGATTGCTTTCACATGTGAGCCTGAGGAGCATCCTCACACACACACACACACACACACACACACACACACACACACACACACACACAC
>CM070111.1:2292500-2295000 GCA_036178185.1 Liparis tanakae | reverse complement strand
CCCCCTAATTGATTAGGGGGCGGAGTTAAACACCATTAGAGGTTGAGTTAAAAGCCATTGAGGTGGAATTAAAAGCCATTAGGGGCGGAGTTAACAGCAATTAGGGGCGGAGTTAAAAGCAATTAGGGGCGGAGTTATAAGCCATTATGGGTGGAGTTAAATGCGATAATGTTAAAAACCATTAGAGGCGGCGTTATAAGCCATTAGGGGCGGAGTTAAAAGCCTGATCCTCTCGTAAAGGCATCTAGCTACATCGTGTTCCCCTGGCGTGAACATGCAGGCGCCCTCGTGTGGCCGGCAGCTGTACTGCAGCATCGTTCCCTTTGAAGAGGAGCTGCCTCTTCATCCCTCCTCGGCCCACCTGTGGGTCTTGACTCCTGACTCAGCGTTTCTGAGGATTACTAATAATCTAATTCCTGGTTTGGATGCAGCTGCTGAGGCGAGGAGCCAAACCCCCGAATGGAGACGGGATGTCTGTCCTCTTTGTTCTCTCTCTCCGATTCCTCCTCCTGCTTTTTCTGCATCTGCACCCTGTTCGCTCTGTTGCGCAACACCCCCACCCATGTGTGTGTGTGTGTGTGTGTGTGTGTTGAGGTCAAATGCACTCGGCTGGCCGCTGTGATCTGGAAAAAAACGATGTTTTTAACAAACTCGCTGGAGAGAAGAAAAATAACGAATGCGTCTGAATCTGCTCCGGAGCCCACGGAGGCTGCCGTGTTTCCGATCGCTCACATTCCCCCCCGACCAGAACCGCTGCTCCCCTAATCCTAATCCTAATCCAACCCCTAATTCAACCCGGTACCCGAAGTGTTCGCTCAAAACCACGAGCGGTTACGTGATGGAGACGTTTCCTGAGACGGACGTCCAGGAGGTGTCTTCCTTTTCAAATGTGTGTCCGCATAATATGAGTAATGCAAGCCTAGACACACACACACACACACACACACATATACACATGTAGACACACTTCTACATACCCGCCGTGGTGTTTCTTTATTTCAATATGTTAATCTTTTTTTACCGTCCTTTCTCTCTCTATCTCGCGCGCTCTATAACAATTATTATGTGTCCCCACAACATGAGAACGACAAGCCTACACACACACACACACATAGACACACACTTCTACATACCTTCCCTAGTGTTTCTTAATTACAATATTTCTGTCTTTATTTAACGTCTTTTCTGTCTCTCTTTCTCTCTCTCTCTAACAGTTATCATGTGTCCCCACAACATGAGAAAGACAAACCTACACACACACACACACACACACACACACACACACACACACACACACACACATAGACGCACTTCTAACTTACCGCCCTGATGTTTCTTCTTTCAATATTTGCATCTTTCTTTATTTACCGTCTTTTCTCTCTATAACAATTATCATGTGTCCCCACAACATGAGAAAAACAAGCCTACACACACACACACACACACACACACACACACACACACACACTTCTCCATACTCGGCCCGGGTGTTTACGCATGGCAGGGTGCGCAGCGTTCCACATCCGAGCCCAGAGCGGACCGCCGGCGGTCCGAATGTGTTCTTCCCATCGAGCTCAGGTATCACGCCTCGGTTTCACGGTTGTACAGAGAAGCGTTCCTCCGACCCCGTAACGCCACGGCGGCGAAACGAGGAACGCCACGTGACGCACGCACTCGGCACCGCGGGCGCTCCGGCAGATGGTTGAGTTTAGTCGGATCCACCGGTTTAATGTGGAAACACGGGTTTTATGTGTGTCTGCACAACAACTTCCCCAAGAAACCAGAGCGGCGAGTAATTAGACGCCGAGGTCCGAGCACACACACACACACACACACACACACACATGGGGAGGCTGTGGCAGTTTAATAACACACAACGTATTGGACGTCAATCTAATGTTGACCAGCTGGTGGCGCCGTGTGAGAAAAAGACAACAACCTACGAGTTATGTAATTCAAACGTCTAAATACGGACACCAGAAACTCTCCTGGAACACATTTAACGGCAAATACCCGTAAAACCGACTTTTACGTCACGAAGAACGGCGAGAACAGCCGCTTCGGATTTTCGACAGCAGTCGATCGCTTTCCCGTGTTTTTTTAATTTTATTTTTTCGCCTGTTCTTTTTTTCTCTCTCTCTCTCTCTCCATCCGGTAAACAAATGGGCGAGACCTCCGTGACGGCCGGAGGTGTGGAGCAGAGAGGCCTCTCGCCTCAGACCCCCACCCACCACCCCAACATGCACCTTCACATTAAACGCACACATGCCACGTCTGCACGCACACACACACACACACACACACACACACACACACACACACACACACACACACACACACACACAAGGGCGGTGGGCCCCGCTTAGACACATATATAGGTGCGGCCGCGGGTGCAGTGGGCACCAGCTGGTTCCAATGTGTGAGGAGCACCGGGGGCGGCCATGTCTTCTTCCATCTTTCATTAACACACCTTCCTTCCTTCTCTCTTTAACCCGACACA
>CM070111.1:2277500-2287500 GCA_036178185.1 Liparis tanakae | reverse complement strand
CTGTTTCTGCAGAATAAGCGTATTTCTCACACCAGGATGTATCAATTCTTAACAAAAGGTGTCAGAACCATAGAAAAGGTCTCTTAGCAATGTTCTCTTTATCTCCGTTGGCTACGAAGTTCGTCTCAAGGCCCGTCTCTGACCCTTTGACCCTCCGAGTCTCTTCACATCAACCACTTCTCTACTCACCGTACTCTTCAACATGAAGGGACGCTTTACATTTCCATCCCATGTGACTCCTCCTTCGTCCAGGTGCCCCGTGACCAAGTTTCCCAAATCCCTCCGACTCCCCGTGTGGAAAAGGATCTGTCGGACGTCGATGTCTCCAGCAGATGTGGCGGCTCTGGTTTTTCTTTGTATTTCATATCAAAAAGAAACTGGAAGCCGACCACGGAGACGATGTCCCCGAAACCCTCGCGTGAGACGTAAAGCCTCTTAACGACCATGTCACTGGCTCCATGTACTTCTTATTTAATTTTAAGTAGCGCTCTTTCGCTTTGAGCCCACACACCGTATCTGTAACTGAATTTTTTTCTAGAACAGATAGTACAGATATTTAACCACCTATTAATTTCACAGATGTCGGCTGGAAAACCTTTAATATCAAACCGTTGGAAGGCGGATCAAGCGCTCTATCGGCGAGCCTTGTTAAACGATCAATAAAAGTATTATTAGGATCATTTCGAGCTGCTTTTTTCCAACACTGTGATCTTTATTCCACCGAGAAAGTGAATAATATGAAAGGCTGCGGGCGGCCCGAAGATGGAAAAGGTGGTGCTACGGACAAAACTGTGTTTTCTCGATGCTTCATCATCAAAGCAGGAATTTATTTTCGCTCTAAATGTTCTGATCCTACTCGTTTCCGATCAGACCGGTCCAGTTTAAATGATACATGACCCTCATATTACTCTGTATTAATCCCTAAAACACAACTTGAGGATTCCTGGACACAAAACCTCAACTTTTTCTTCTTTTCATAGTTTCGATGCAACCAGATATTCTTATTTTTCGGGGGGAAAGAGTGTTTGCCTATAAATAGCAAAAGTACAAATATAAACCCTGGAAATATATGATTCCTGGAATCATCTGGATTATATAACAACCAAAAGTCAGAGCGATGCTAAATTTAGTGGTTCTGGAGATCAGCAGGGTTGAGGCATTGTAACCCAGAAAGTTAGCGTCACATTGTTCCCTCAACACTAAAGAGGATTTTATCATTGGATTGCTGCATAAAAAACAGAAGTTTATGATACGCAAAGTATTGTCCAGCAAGATAAATAAACAAATAAACACCACTTTTATGATTGTTTGAAGGGTGAATCAAAGTAAAAGGCTAACGCTAGGCTACGGACGAGCTACACCTCGGCTCCATGACAATTAGCTGTGAAGCTAATTGAGGTGAAAGCTTCAAATTCAGTATTTACAGACATATTTGTCACGGTTGAACGAAATGTTAGAATCTCTTCAGCTCGTTCAAACCACAGACCTCATTTCAGGCGTCTGACCAAAACCCATCGACTCTGAGACGAGTACGCTGAAAATATGCGGACAATTTCCGGGTTTTTTGAGAGTCATTCCTGAAGCGAGGCATGAAATAATGAAGTGATGACATTTTGGACAGACGAAGATGTAAACGGCAACTCGAGCGGTTGGCTCGAGGACGTCCAACCCGCGAGGGCGTAGCTCCAGTATCCATCACCGACGGTGTGAACGACTATTTGGAATGCGAAAACACGATCGCTTGTAGTAAAGAACCAACGGGGAACTGATCCCAGGCCGGTTTAGTGTCTTTCAGCACGTTGTTTTTTGGTGGAGACCCAAACCAGAGCCAAAAGGAACGCTAACGTTCTTCTGCATCTGCATGTTGCGTAATCACGCAACTTATGCGCCCCCCGAGGTTCTTGTAAACGCCTACGTTCGATCTCGCGACCCCCAAAAATCGGTCGATGTTGGTTTGAATGACAAAGCGGAATCTACAATCTACAATATTCATCCAACTCACAATTCATGTGCTAAAGCTCTTAAGTGGGGGTAAAAAAATGGCGGTAAAGACCCGGTTGGAGCATTTTGACTCGTCCGAATGTAGCCGCGGGTAACGCTGAATGAATATCTGAATACGAAACGCTCGAACGCAACCAGAGCTGCATTTTTCGTTTCCAAGGAATCTGGATGGCGTTTCGTTCGTGAAAAAGGTTGTCTGGATCTTTAGAAGTTTCCCCTCCTTATTGATAAAAAACTGCCCGTCTGAAAGTCCTTGAGCGAGAAACCCGAAGCGACTTCAAATCCCTGACTGCTTCCACAAGCATGTCTTTCTCTGCTTCTAAAATACCTGCATGCCAGATTCTTTATTTTCCAGCTTGATGAATTATAACGGCTTCTTGTGAACATTCGGAGTCCGCTTGAAGACCCCCTGATTTACTCCCCTCTGCTCCCCGAGCCCACCGTACGCTCAACACAGAGCCGGTGGTCCGCTCTTCGTCCGTGATTTATGCGCGACTCCTGGAGCCAGAGTGAAAACAACCTGCGCAATATAGATTTCACATTGCTAACGGAGAAATATATACGAGGCCGGAGGAAATTCGGCGGAGGACGAACTCCCGGCGTCTCAACAGACTCGATAAAACGCCGATCGTGCGTTTTTCGGCGTTTCGGAATGTTCTCAAAATAAACCCAGAAAATCAAAGGTAGTGGAAACCTAAGTCCAGTTTTAGTAGCGGAGGTATTTCTTCTCTTAACGGGGGTAGAGGGCTGTCAGAGGGAATTACTCCCCCCCCCCCCCCCCCTCCCGATATCGAATGGTTCTACCATCAACATGACAGAACACTTTTCGTTTTTTACAAGATATGTCCTGGACAGTTGGAAAATAAACATGTCAATACTAAAACTATTTCACAAAACACACCAATATTGGTACATTTGTGATAAGATGATATATAATAATTATTATAATACTGACGGGCTAGTTTATTGTTTGGTATATCTCCAATTTGTTCAATGCCTAGGTTATTCATAACCTCCTTCCTTAAATAAATCAAGTATCATATTCAACAAATTAATCATATGCTGATATATATATATTGTATACATATATTTCTATATATATGAATATGTATATATGTTTATGTATTTATATTAAATATATAAATTACACTCCAGCATTGTCTAAAATGGAGCCACAGCTCTTCCCTTTCACACTCCAGCTTATTTCCCTTTGCATCATCTGTTCTCCTCAATTGGTGTTTAGTATCTCTCCTCTTAAGACTTCTGAAACAATATCTCTCCTTCTCACCCCTTCGCTTTTTTAAAGGGAAAAGAAAACGCCAGAAAATCCAGAAAAGAAGGATGGGGAGCATTAAAGGAGAGTCACACGGACAGGTCGATGACAGAGCGGCCTGGATTATGAAAGAGAAGATGAAGTGTGTGGGTGGAGGGGGGGAAGGGGATAAAGAGTGAAAAATGGAGGAAGGAATGAGGAAAGGTATGAAGAAGTGGAGGGAAGAAAGAAGCAAAGGTAAAACCCCTTTTGAACTTGCCTTTTTTTGGGAGAACACTGCAGAGAATCAGCCAATAATTCACGCTGATGTGAATTTTATTGGCATTTCTGAGGCTGATTCATAAGCCTAGAGAAATGACGATTTGTCCAATCTGGGTTTTTTTTATATGAAGGGGCGGAGATGTACCAAATGCTTGTGTTTTAGGGGAAAGAGGACATGGAGGTCAGGGAGACCTTTTCCCCCCTACAAAGTATGGAGGAAATGAATCTTCAACTTCAGATGCTTGTGTTGGATTGTAGAAGCAGGTTGTGGGTTTCATGATATAATACCTCACAATAAGTCAGTTAAAAAAAATGTGCTCCTCTCTTGAACCTGAATGTGTCTCTTAACGTCTTCGGAGCTTGTTGTCGTCTTATTGGGAAAGGAACTAGTAGGAAAGGTAGTATGGGGATAGGAAGTACTGGGGAAAGAAACTATAGGGACAGGAACTATTGGGGAAAAGAACCATAGGGAAATAAACTAATCGGGAAAGGAATTAATAAGGAAAGGAACTATTGGGGAAAAGAACTATTGCAACAGGAACTAATTGGGAAAGGAACTATTGGAAAAGGGAACTTTTAGGGAAAGGAACTATTGGAAAAGGGAACTATTGGGGAAATGAACTATTAAGGAAATGAACTATTGGAAAAGGAAACTATTGGGGAAAGGAACTATTGGAAAAGGGAACTATTGGGGAAAGGAACTATTGGAAAAGGGAACTATTGGGGAAGTGAACTATTAAGGAAATGAACTATTGGAAAAGGAAACTATTGGGGAAAGGAACTATTGGAAAAGGGAACTATTGGGGAAAGGAACTATTGGGAAAGCAACTATTGGACAAGGAAACTATTGGGGAAATGAACTATTGAGGAAAGGAACTGTTGGAAAAGGAACTATTGGAAAAGGGAACTATTGGGGAGATGAACTATTGGAAAAGGGAACTATTCCGAAAGAACTATTGGGAAAAGAACTATTCGAAAAGGAACTATTTGAAAAGGAACTATTCGAAAAGGAACTATTGGGAAAGGAACTATTCGAAAAGGAACTATTGGGAAAGGAACTATTCGAAAAGGAACTATTGGGAAAGGATTACTGATGCAATCGGGGTACTGATGCAGTCGGGGGGGAACTCATTGCAATGCGCTCATTAAAAATGTCCAAAAATAATGAAAGCGTTTGGTAAAGTAGGAGATCGGACACAGATGCAGGAAGAGGACGTATCGAGTCTCCCATAAACCGCCTTCCGGTGAGCTCCGGATCCTTCTGGATCTGGTTCGAGCTTTGTTTAGCTTGAGTTAAACGTCTCCAGCGACAGATCTCTTGTTTGGGGGCGCCGCAAACAGCCAAATAAACAACGTGGCAGAAGGGAAAATAAACCGCCGTCCGTCCGGATCGGCCGTGACGAAAGGGAAAACGGTGTCGGCGTCTGGTTTGTTGCGTCTCGCCTGTTTGACCGGACATTTAAAAAAATGTTTTGGGTATTTACTCTTTTGAGTTTTCGGGCTGTAACTCGGCCCGCCTGTCAAACATCGTGTAACCCCGAGGTTTCTTATTCAGTACGACTTTTTTACATTTTACAGATGCAAGGGAGAGATACGACTTCAACGGCGTCTCGTTACGGGAACACGGTCGTATATTCAGGCATCCCTGCAGTGGGATGTGAAGGAGACCATTATTCAGAACATATTGAGGGACCGGAGCGGGGCATTTTTTATGATGTTGGAAATGGAAAGAAACACGACATCTGATTGAAATGAAAGTACGGGAGCTAAAGAAGCTTTAACTTCCGTTTCACTGGGATCTCTCTCTCTCCTAAACTCTAACGTCTTTACTTTACTCAGACGTTTCTAATAAATCTCGTGGAGAGGTTGGGGTGGATAATGAGTAATTTATTTTTTATTACGTAGCACATACATATCCAGAACCAGATAGTTTTGTTGCAGTCTAAATACTTAGCGTTAACCACTATATCAAACTGCAACCTTAAATCCCTCAAATGCAGTCGAGAAGACGCTTTAGTCGTATAGGAATTACGAGATTTAGCAAAACCCTCCGAAGTCTTGCGTAACCTTGAGAATGTTGGAGTGGAAAGATGTTTTAACATAATGTACTGTTGCTATTGCTTTAATAATAACGTCAGCACAAAAGTATTTTGTATAATTCCTAAACTCATTGCTATAAACACCCCCAAAAATGTATAACATAGTGAATAATCTGGATTAAATCGTGGGAGAGAAATTAAACAAATCTGGAATAACGCCATAAAGTGAGGGGGTAACGTTGATAAGTGTATTGAGAATGAACATGTACAAAAGTAACAACAATAAAAGTGGAATAAAGGTCAAATATACCAGAAAAAGTCCCAAATAATCTAGTCATTTCTTCCCTCTTAATTTTTTCCAGGCTTCCTTCTTCCTTAAAAGTCATATATGTAACCCGGCAACCACGACGGACGATAATTATGATGCGTTCCATCGAAATGTGTCAAATAGACGTGAGATCCTTGTTGGTCCGTGGAGGAAAACTCCCAGGACATTCTCTGGAGATATTCCCCCCGGTTTCAACACGGCGTGTTGGGAAAGAGGGATGGAAACGGAGAGAGGGAAACATCTGCTCGGCAGATTTCTATTGTTTCTTTTTCCCAACCTGTCTTTCATCCTGCCCTTTGTTTCATCTGAGGAACATCAAAAGTTGGTTCATGGAAATGTCAGAGAGAGAAAGAAAGAGAGAGAGAGAGAGAGAGAAACAGAAGTACCGATGCGCCGCTGATTTACTCGTATGATTTATTGGGGTTATTGTAATAAGCCGGGAGCGGACATCTTGAAGTGATGCGGTGATGCAACATCTCACTGAGCTTGTTTGGGTTCCTGCTGCATTGCCACGGGATCTGGTGGTGGGACTCGAACCCCCGGACCACTGCGTTCACAAGAAGCCTCGATTCTGAGGCGCTGGAAGTCGTGGATTAACTGTTTTAGGACTTTAGCTCAGAGACCTTAGACTTAATTCAGACTTTAGCTCAAATACTTCATTCAGTCTCTTGTTTAAAGACTTGAGGCTTGATTCAGTCAGATTTTAGCTCAAAGACGTGAGGCTTGAGTCAGACTTTAGCTCAGATAATTCATTCAGACTTTAACTCAGAGACCTAATTCAGACTTTAGCTCAGAGAGTTCATTCAGAATTTAGCTGAAATATGTGAGACTTAATCCAAATTCTAGCTCAAAGACGTTAGACTTCATTTAGACTTTAGCTCAGAGACTTGAGACTTGATTCAGAGTTTAGCTCAGAGACTTGAGGCTTGATTCGGACTTTAGCTCAAAGACTTGAGGTTTGATTGTGACGTTAGCTTATAGACGTGAGGCTTAATTCAGACTTTAGCTTAAAGACTTTTAGCTGAATGACTGAAAGTCTTTCCCTTGACTCCAGCGTTGAGAATTAATTTAGTCTCTAACTCAAACACATGACACTTTGACTTAGACTCAAGCTTAAACCCCTGAAGCTTGACTTAGAGTCTGGCTTCAGTTTTGTGGTTCATTGTGGTTCAGTTTCCACTCAGCGTTTGTTTGTATGTGGACACACAGTGAGAAAACCCCAAAGAACCGTGCATATTAATGAACTAGATCCAGCTGCTGTGTTTCACCACTGATCATCCTTCAAAATAAAAGCGCCCATCTTTAACAGTCAGCGAGGCAACGCTTTCTCTCCTTCTCACAGCCAATCAAATGAACTCCGAACAACCAACACCCCTTAATATCCTTCACCTTTCAGGTCCAACCTCACACACACACAAGATGATCACACACACACACACACACACACACACACACAGATACACACTTAAACAATCGGTCCACAAGCTCCGCCTCTCTGGGGTGAAATCAGAACATTTGGCTGAACAATAGACCGAATCCCAGCTCTGTTGTCTACATTGATGTTTTACTGCTTGACACACACACACACACACACACACACACACACACATATTCACAATTATGTTTAAAGATTTACTGGCAGGGCTCGGGGGGTCGGTGTTGTTGAGAGAAATATTTGACAGCAAATAAACACGCGTTTAATCCCCAAAGAATGGAGCCGTGAAAGATGCTCTTTGTTCTTAAGTTACGGAAACATGGCGACCACACCGGAGGACGTTATACGATCCTCATTACGTTTCCCAGAAGCGGCCCGATAGACGCGATTATCTCGCATTACGTGGATTTATACGATGCATTGTTATCGATTTTAACTACGGAAAGTGTATAAAACTGTTAAAACAACGAGGTCATCCGGCGACCGTCAATCCATCGTGCTGTGAGATGTAAACAAGGAGGGAACTGTTGCCTATAAGTTAGCCTATAAGTTAGACTATAAGTTAACCTGTAAGTTAGGCCATAAATTAGCTTATAAATCAGCATATAATTTAGCCTATAAGATAGCCTATATATTAGCCTATAAAATAGCCTATACATTAGCCTATAAGATAGCCTATATGTTAGCCTATATGTTAGCCTATCAGTTAGGTGATAAATTAGCCTATAAATTGGCCTATAAATTAGCTTATAAGTCAGCATATATTTTAGCCTATAAGTTAGCCTATACGTTAGCCTATAAGTTAGCCTATAAGTTAGCCTATGAGTTAGCCTATAAGTTAGCTTATGAGTTAGCGTATAAGTTAGCTCATAAGTCAGTCTGTAAGTTAGCTTATAAGTTAGCCTATCATTTTTTTTAGAATTTTACTAATTGGAATCATTTAAAATATGTATTATTCCATTAGCAGTCACTTTTTTAATAATGCATACTGTTGATTACTCTGAATTAATTTGATAAATGATTCTAGAGAAACTTCTGGACTTTTAGGGAGCAGCTGTTCCCCCATGATTTAAAAAAATATTTATGTAATATTAATATATATATTTTAGGCTAATTGGTGTTAATTGCCTCTAAGATGACGCCTTGATGTCTTTTAAGTGACGGGTAATGCGATGTAATGTTAAAATGATGCATTATAATTAGACTTGGGGTGTATTAATACATTTATTTACAATTAATTACCAATCATAAACAATTTGCCACTTTCCCGATTAATAAAAACAAAATTCTTCCCACTTTTAGTTCTTAAAGCTGCTGAATTTTGTGCTTTGTGCATAAAGTATGCATTAGAATGGAGACAAGTCCTCAAAATACTAAACACGTTAAAACCTCTTGCTCATACATCTGCGGAGCAAAGCATTGTGGGTCAGGAGAGCCGGGACGTCTCAATAGATTCACTTACCGCTGACCCCAGACCAGCCCAACACATTTAATAACTCTAATCCCCGTAGGAGGCGACGGGGAGAATGATGGAGGCCGTCTGAGTGGGAACAGGGTCAAGGAGAGAACTTGAACTCCACGGAGTCACCGAGGGAGAGGTCACGACCTGCGAGGAAGGTCGCGACCTCGCCGTTTACTTAACCAGGAAGACACACACACACACACACATGCCACAGCGTATAGGTCAAAGTTCACGGGTTAACTAAGGGAACTAACAGCAACTGGAGGGAAGGAGGGAGGGGGAGAGAGAGGGAGAAAGAGAGAGAGAGAGAGAGAAAGAGAGAGAGAGGGAGTCGTTTTCTAACCTGCATCTGGCCTCCAGATGGTTTGTGAGTCATCCCCGGGTTAGACACACACACACACACACACACACACACACATATATGGTGGAGAAGTTTTGGCTTCCCCCTCTGAGACTAGATCATTCCCAGGTTGGGTCGATCGGGGGGTAAACTCGACACCTGACTCTTTCTCTCTCTCTCTCTCACACACACACACACACACACACACACACATACACACACACACACACACACACACACACTCATATACACACATTCCGCTTGCAAACAAACAAGACTGCATTAGGACACGTGTTTCTTTTGCACACATTAATCTCTCACAGATATATATAGAGAGATATTAATATCTCTCTATATATATAAATATATCTATCTATGCTTTTACATATCTGCTGAGGCACCTGAGTGGCCCCCTGCCAGCGGAGGGTTCAGGTGGAGGTGACGTGTGAGGGCGATACTCCGAGGTGTCGGCGTGGGGAGGAAGCGGAGCGTGATGTATGTGCAGAGGAACGGAGAGATGGAATAATGAGGAGGGGAAGGAAAACACAGCGGAGGGAGAGCTGGACGCAGCGCAGCAGCTGCTGTTGTCCTGGGCGACCAGGTGAGTCTGTGTCATCCCAACACGCCGAGACCAGGAGTCACGCCGAGGCCGCCGGGTCTTCGTCCCGCTCGTGAACTCCTCGTCTTCATCCCGCTCGTGAACTCCTCCAGACACCGAGAGGCGTATCGGTGTCATCGATGTGCAACGCGCTGAAGGACGAGCCTCAGGGGGGGGGGCATTCAGGGGCCGACTGCTCCGGTTGTATAGAAGTCCACGCTTCATGTGTTAAAGCTGCATTCTCCCTCCTGACCACCAGGGGT
>CM070111.1:2272500-2275000 GCA_036178185.1 Liparis tanakae | reverse complement strand
AGAAAACCTCAGTTTTACCTCCGTCACAAATCTCTCCTCTTTACTTTCTCCTTAATCTTCTTCTTCTTCTTCTTCTTCTTCTTCTTCTTCTTCTTCTTCTTCTTCTTCTTCTTCTTCTTCTTCTGCCTGTAAGTCGTGCCATTTTTTTCTTTTTTTTTCTTTTTATGACCGAAACTCATCTTAAATCTCTCATATTTTCTGGGTGCACATCGGCGCCCAGTTCACGTCGTTCATTTCAAGCAGAGTTCTCTCTGGGCAGTGGGCCTGTGTACGTATTGGGCTTTTATTGTGAAAGGACAGAACATAGTATGTTTATCTTTCTAATATTTGCAACGTACGAGATATAACGTACAAAATGTTTCGTACGAGATGTTTAAGTTTGAAATGTGACCTACAAAATGTGACGTACAAAATGTGACCTACAAAATGTGACCTACAAAATGTGACGTACAAAATGTGACGTACGAATTGTGACGTACAAAATGTTTCGTACGAGATGTTTAAGTTTGTAATGTGACGCATTTAAATGTGACGCATTTAAATGTGACGTACGAAATGTGACGTACGAAATGTGACGCATTAATTCAGACGTAAATGTGACGCATTTAAATGTGACGCATTAATGTGACGCATTTAATTGTGACGCATTAATGTGACGCATTTAATGTGACGCTAATTGTGACGCATTTAATTGTGACGCATTTAATTGAGTGTAATTGAAGTACTTAATTGTGAAGCATTTAATTGTGAAGTATCTTAATTGTAGTCTGAATTGTGGCGCATTTAATTGTATGCATTTAATTGTGGCGATTTAATTGTGGCGCATTTAATTGTATGCATTTAATTGTAGCGTATGAATTGTGACGTACGAATTATAACATACGAAATATAACGTATGAAATATAACGTACGAAATATAACGTACGAACTGTAATGTCTGTTTATCTGTGGGTCATTATTCTCCTCATGTGAGGCTCCGCCCCTCTTTCCTGCAGCCGCCTCCTCGCGTGTGAAGAGACTCGTTTCCTGACGCCTCTGTTTCTGATGAACCTCATTAAAGAGTGAGAGCACATTCCTGTACGGCTTAATAGAGCGCACACACACACACACACACACACATACACACACACAAACACACACACACACACATGTTCCTGATGTTTATAGTGTAATTCTTTTCTTCTGTATTTACCTATTGGGTGAGTCGAGCACATGTGCTTGTAAAAAAAAACAGTTGTGTTCATAAAACGAGTCTAAATGTTAACGAATCCTACACACACACACACACACACACACACACACACCGGCAGCTGTGTGTGTGTGTGTGTGTGTGTGTGTGTGTGTGTCGGGTTCACGATGAGAGCGTTCATGATGCCAAGTCATCACCGCTTAAGGAAACGCAGGTGGGAGACATTTCTCAGATGCCTCCTGGTCTCTGCTGCCAGAGGAGCAACAGCTGGGCGGTCAGCTGAGGGCCGACTCCAGGTTATTATGGGATGTGTGAAGCTTTTCTAGGAGGACATTGTTTAAAGTAATATAATCATAATAAATATATTTATATATATATATATATATAGTTTTAATTTCGGGTCCTTTATAAAATAGATTTTTTTATAAAATAATATTATTATTTTTTATAATATATATATATATATATATATATATATATGAATCATAAAAATATATTAAAGAATACAAATAAATTTAAAAAATATTAATTGGAAAATCAAATGTTTAGGTCCTTGAAAAACTATGAATATATGTATATATATATATATATATATATATATATATATATATATATATATAAATTATTTATTTTAAATGACGAAACGTTCTTGAACTGGATTTTTAAACGTACTTTTGACTTTTTGATGAAAATCAAATAATAAAAATATATATTTTATTTTATTAAATTCAGGTTCTTAAAATATAATGTTTTAAATATATAAATTGTAAAAAAAAAAAAAATTATCTGTAAATTGTCTCTAAATTGTTTCACGAATAAATAAAAAAAGTGTAATGTATCTGTAATAAAAAAAACAGCAAAGTATCAGGGATTTTTTTTTAACGTTTGTTTTTCAAACCGACCTTTTGACCTTCTGATGAAATCGAACCACCAGATGAATTCTCAGTTGTATCAAAGTTCTGCCAAAATGAGACAAGTTTCAGGGCTTACAATTGGGACCGTGTGTGTGTGTGTTTGTGCGTATGTATGTGTGTGTGTGTGTGTGTGTGTGTGTGTGTGACCGTCTGCTTTCCACCACCAGAGAGGGGAGGTGACACGGCGGCCGCTCTGCGGAGCGTCCGCGGTCGCAGCGCATTAGCGGCGTTACGGAGACGCTCCCCGGTGCAACGTGAGCGTGTGCACGTGAGCGTGTGCACGTGAGCATCCACGGGCGCACTATTTCCAACATGTGACTAAGATAGTTATAAATCTATACGACGTATTTATCGCCCCTCCAGGTTCCACGATGTTCCAATCTGTGGGTCGTGAACC
>CM070111.1:2215000-2262500 GCA_036178185.1 Liparis tanakae | reverse complement strand
ATTTATTAATTTCTGTATTTATTCATGCATTTATTTACACAAGTCATTTTCTGCTATCTCTCCTCCTTTTTTTGCTTTTTTCCAACAGGGTTCATCTAAACCTGACCCTGAAGTGACGCTATGACTAGCCACACAGAAGTTCATGGTAATTTAACAATAATTCTACTAATTTAATCAATTTAATTTAATCAAAAGGCTTCAGAACTATGTGCAAAACTATATTTCTCCCCCCCCCCCCTCTTGGTTTATTTTATTATTTTAGCTTTTAGTTCCACGGATGAAAATTTAAACGTTCAACAAATTGTGATTGCCGGGCGTGAAGTGAAATCCATCTGATGGACGTTCCCGAGTCGACGGAGGGATCGGGGGGGGGGGGGGGGGCAACGTAACCGAGTCGGCCAATCAGGGCTCGGCAGGACAAATCTGGTGCAAATCAGCTCGCTAATCCTCCCGCGTGTCCCGGCCACGACTACGACATGATTCGTCGTCTTCATCCGTCTCATCTGTTTGCCATTTCACTTCTTTTTTTTTCAAAAGGGGGGTGTGTGGGGGGCTACTAACGGTTCGGAAGCCGTGTACCTCGGGGGGGTTTTCAAAAATCTGCAGTGTCACCCGATAGCTCCACTTCTGTTCTGATCCCTCCGGGCGCTCCGGGTTCTCAGAATCGTCATCTCTCTCTTCGTTGGAGTGGAACGTTCCCGCGGAGAGGAGAACCTCCAGAAGGCTTACGGAGATTATCGGGTCATTTTTCTACGAAGAAGCGAGTCAGCGTTCCTCAAGAGGGGAAAAAATACAAGACATGGCAGAAAGTTGTGATCCGACTCGAGTGTTCACGGCTTCAGCCGCTCCGATACGTCGGCGCTGTTGACGGCGAGCGGGCCGTGTTGGCGTCCTGAGGGTTCTGCTCGCCACTAAGACTCTTAATTTGTAAAGCGCAGAACCCGCAAGAGTCGGGTTTCCCCCCCAACCTTCTCGCGCTTAGTCCTTCTTTTTCTTCATGAATGTCTTTTATTTATAGGGAACGATTATTATTCTATTCTAGGGAAAGATTATTATCATATTCTTTACACAGATTAAAGTCGAGAACATTCCATTGAATTTTTTTGCCGTTTATTCCCATTTTCCTCCTTTCAATCTCCTCTTTTTTTACTCTTTTTGTTTAATTCATGCTCATCCCGACATTTAAGCATGACAGTAAAATGGTTATTACGGTTATGACCACGATTCTTACGAATCAAGTTGCCTATGTCAACCTCTTTTATTCATAGGGAAAGATTATTATTATATTCTAGGTGGAAATTATTATTATATTCTTTACACAGATTAAAGTCGAGAACATTCCATTGAATTCTTTTGCCGTTTATTCCTTATTTTTATTCATTTTTATATTTTTCTTCTTTCAATCTCCTCCTTTTTTATTATTATTATATAAATTGTTAACTACGCCCAAATATTGATCGCCCCGACGATCGGCACATCTGGGTTACGCCATAAAAAACATACCATATCTTTTATTTATAGGGAAAGATTATAATCATATTATTCACACAGATTAAAGTCAAGAACATTCTATTGAAGTTTTTTGCCGTTTCTTCATTATTTTTCTTCATTTTAAGATATAATCTATGTTAATCCCACAATTTTAAACCCAACAGAATTTAGTTTATTGTTATTATATTCTTCACACAGACTAAAGTCAAGAATATTCTATTGAATTTTGTTGCCGTTTATTCCATTTTCTTTCTCCTTCATTTTAATATATATTTTTTTCAATCTCCTCTGTTTTTTACTAATTTCCTGTAATTTATGTTAACCACGACATTCGAACACAACGGAAAAATGGTTATTACGGTTCTGACCATAATAATCCAGTTGCCTGTACCCACGTCTTGTTTCATCTAAACTCACGTAAAAGATTAAGAAACATTTAAAACGCTTTAAAGCAAAAGGTCATCAAACTTGAAAAATAAGCAAAAAACATTTAATTCTTTTCATAACTACCATAACTACGTCTTATACTTAAGACGAACACCCAAATATTCTGCATGAAGCCGTCAAAAAACAAATCATGTACGTCTTTCATTTACATTTTATTTTATTTTTCTCATGTAAAAATCTGTGATCAGAATCCTGGAGGAAGGTTTCAGTCGACCAGGTCAGAGGAAGTTCACGAGGAGCCGCAGCCAGGAGGAGATCCCAAAACCACAGGTATGAACATCTTCCTGTGTGTGTGTGTGTGTGTGTGTGTGTGGTTGTCCATGTGCAGCTGCCACTTTCCCCCGTGTAACGTATCGTCGCTGCGATGCATTCAGGGTCCCGTAGGACCGTGTGTCTCTTGATCTGTTCGTCGGTGGGGGACATTTGTTAGAGTTCAGATGGGTAGGCTGACATCGTGATTACAGACTGCAGAACACAGACACACACACACACACACACACACACACACTCACCCACATACACACACACACACACTCACCCACACACACACATCTCTCCCTTCCTTTTCGCTCCTCATTTAGTAAAAATAAGCATTTTTCTTCACATCTTCTATTTCTTGTGCTGCACACACAACCTCACACACACACACACACACACACACACGCACACACAGGGGGCGCTGAGTGATGCATTTGTGGTCTACTATGAATAGCCAGCTGAAAAGCGGAGCTGACCGACAGCCTGCAGCATCCTCGGCCCCCGCCGAACATAAACTCCCCGTGATGCAGACGACGGCCAACAGTCACCTCAGTGGAATGGAGAAACCCAGCCATGTGTATGTGTGTGTGTGTGTGTGTGTGTGTGTGTGTGTGTGTGTGTTGAAGTGTGATTGAGAACCGTCTGATCTGAGTGCGTGTCGGTGTGTTGTGTGTTACGGGAACGGTAGCCAGCCAGAGGTCCTGCAGAGTTCATGAACCAAATGTAGAATAATCACGTTCCTCCGTGTGTGTGTGTGTGTGTGTGTGTGTGTGTGTGTTTTCCTTGAAGTGACACAGATGTTGGCCAGAGGTCATCGGTCAACTCGGCCCCAGCCACTTGTATTAATCCCTTGGAGGTGATTGTGTATGAACAAAAGTCATGTTTTGTGTGTGTGTGTGTGAGTGTGTGTGGAAAAAAAAACGAAGACAGAGTAACGGAAAATTTGCGCGAGGGATTATCCCCGACGGTTGTGTACGGCGGTGAATCCAACTGCATCTTATTAATCACCCGTCCGAAGCGCTGTTTCGACGCTAGCTAACGTGTTTTTTACGAGCCGGCTCTTTCCTTCCTTCTCCCGTTCCGTCTCTGGCTCCACGCGATCCGACGGGTCCAGGAAACTTCTCCGGGGCATGACGGTGATGTCAAGCAGTCATCGAGAAGTCTTGTTTCGCGTCCTCCCGGTATCGATGCTCCCCGATCTTATTAATAATGACTATTAGCGTCGCGGTCCAGGAAACTCGAGCAGATATTTACTCCGGCCGCCAAGAAGCTTTTTACAGATTCAAAGAACTTTTTTTAACTTCTAGTCGAGATCTGACGGCTGAGGTCGGGGATGGGCGTGGCCTGAGGGTAGGAAACGGGGCCGCCGGTCCCCCCCGACTGTCGGGACCCCGTCACAAGATGGTCTCCAGTTCGACTCCCTGACATCTGGCTATCGTCAACGGTGTAATTTTGGCAACGGAAACATTCTTTTTAAACCTCTTGGCGGGTTTCGGGCCTCGGAGGATACACCCAGACATGTTAGGCTCCATCGCGCCGAGGACCCTCTCGGCTTACAAGCTCGGCGGCGGCGGCGGACAACAACGCCTTTATTCTTCGGAGGTGAGCCAACCGCCTCACGACTTTTACGGGCGCGCCCCGGAGAGCGCCCTAACAAGCTGCGCGGCGACCACGGGAGAAAGAGGAGAGGAAGAAAGAAAGAGACGTCGTTGGCGTCGCGCCGCGGGGTTCGTTACGACCCGGAGTCGCGCCGCCCTCGAAAATTAGCCCCGTTAGCTCGCCCCTCCGCCGCAGCATCTGGTAACCTTTGGCTGTCCCCTCTCTCTCTCTCTCTCTCTCTCTCTCTCTCTCTCCAAGTCACACGGAAGAGAAACAGAAAGAAACATCTTCATCTTCTCTCTCCGTCCGGACGTCGTCCAACTTCACGCTCGTTTGATCCGGGTTTCTCTGGATGAGTTCAGCCCTAATGAACGCTCGCATGCGTGAAGCTCTCGGTCGAGCTAGAGGGCCGTCTGCGTCCTGCGGGGAACCTCCATGTCTACGGATCCGGGTGTCAACCCCTCTCAGGGGTCAGGAACCTTTTTGACTGGGAGAGCCATAAAAGCCAAATATTTCTAAATATATTTCATTGAGAGCTATGACGATCAATAACAGACGTTTAGTTTAATAAAAGAACAAAGACGTCTTTAAGAAAGGGACCTGACATTACTGCTGCTGTCATCTGGAGGAGAGAGAAAGTTACAGGGGGCGAAGGAGATTTTTGTATTATCTCTAACTCAAAAGAGCCATATGCGTCACCGGAAGAGCCATATATGGCTCAGAGCCAGAGGTTCACCACACCTGATCTATCTGGACCAGGGGTCCTCGAACTCTTCTCTGTGAGGGCCTCATCACTTTTCCCTTCAGAAAAAGTGCGATGATCGCAGGGTGCCTAAATATAAACATTTACTGTTTTCCAGAAAGCCACATAACCAAATATTAAAAACCCTTTCCTGGATCTTACCAAACATTTTCGCCATTATTCTATTTGACAGCGGCTAGTCTAGGATTTGCGTGGCTAGACTAAAAAAAATAATAAAAAAATCAGAATACGTCTCTGGTCTTGTTCAGGCGGCCGAATGTGGAGGCGGGCCGTATCCGGGCCGCGGGCCGTAGTTTGGGGACCACTAATCTAGACTAATGGGACCTGGTTAGCTTCTTTGGTTACGCTCGTCTGCTGAGGTCTGATTTTTGCAGATTGGAGTTAATGCCGTGGTTACGCCGTTATAAATCTTCGTCCGCGCATCGGGGAGAAATCCGTCTCCGAGGTGCAACCGCAAGTAGCGTATAGTCGCTTAAGTCCTCCATCAAAGCGGATGTTTTGGCATTAAAGGCATTTCATTTAATCGGCGATCTCAGAAGGTATATTCAAAGGCGACCAAAGAAAAAAGTTCAATAAACACGTGTCTCTATTCATTTGTTACATTTTGTTTTTACAAAGTTAGAAAAGCAACGTAGAGTCGGAAGATTGCAGTTATTTACGCACAATTGGCCCTTAAACACCGGTGTTGGTAACGGATGATGATAAAAGCCACAGAAATGCTATATGGAGTCAAAAAAAGGTTATTTTGTCCATGAAACACTGCAGCTATTGTGTCTTTATATTATCTTTATGCTACCCATCCAACACTCAACCCACAACAGGAGAGGTCAAGTATTATCTGGATTCATTTCCATTTGTTGAACGTAAACTAAAGACTGTTTTCGGATACCTGTCCCGATGTCACCGAGTGATGCGAAAAAACACAAATCGGTGAAACTTCTCTCCGCGCTGCCCTCTAATGGAGCCTTCTGGTCGTCTTTTGCAGTCCTATCTTTCGTAACACTTCATGTTTATCGTGAAAGAAGGCGCACTAGCACCGAGCGAGCACTTACTGACCTTACAGTGTCCTCTTTAGGCAGATGGTCAAATCATTAGAGAGAGTTTTTCATCGTGGCCTATCAGCCTGCCAATAGTCTCCTTTCAACTTCAGCCAGTGGTTGGAACTTTTAAAGCTACCAGAACATCAGTATGTAAAGTGTATGTTTGTCAATAATGAACAACTAATAAGCTACGGCGCAGTAATAAACCCAAAGGCGACGAAAGACCCTGGACATGTGTAAGTGTTCAGGGTTTTGTGGCCGGTGCCACTTCCAGCCCTCCCCCGGCCTCTGGCTCAGATGGACGAATCATCAAGAGACACGGAGACATCCTCATATCTGTATTTTATAGCTGTCCTCCGTCCTGCCAGCAGTTTTCATCTCAACTCGAGCCAAAAGTCCTACTGTGTCTTCTGGATGCTCCCCAGCAGCATGGTTTCCACCGCGGGGCCAAACCCGGTCCTAACCAGGGCTTAGCTGCTTACCGTTTATCCCGAGCCGCTCGCCTCAAAACAACATTTCTGGGATTCTCTTCGCCGCCGTTCGCCAAGATGGGACGCTTTTGCCAGTTTCGGACGGAGCTTTCGGGAGGATTGATGGTCGAGAATATGCAACATGGGCTGCGTTCTGCCATTACGCCATGTCTCTGAATTGTCTGGCAACGATTAAGCTGGATCTTCAGATGGCAGGTCGGACTTACTAACGATACGAGGCTGGTCTTGTTTTCCTGCCTCTGCTTTTATGTGGACGGAAAACTGAACTCAAGTACACAGAAAAAGCAGCTCACGTAGTTTCTCTCCTCATGTCTGATATCAGCTATATATCGCTTAAATGCTGGGAGAAATATTGTTTTTTTAATAGCTGCTGAGAATTGTCAAAAAAAAGTTGTTATGCCACCAGTTCTCTCAAACTGCTGGATAAGACCGATGTAGGGAAGGCATCACGACTAATTTAACTCTTAATATTGATAATTCCCTCTTTGGTTTAAAGCATCTGTGGGGAACTGTGTGATCCCAACATATCAATCAATCAAACTTTTATTACAGACTCAGGTTCCAGATAGTACAAAACATAAAAATATAATGAGCATTGGGATGGTTGACAAGCATTGAGGTAGTTGACAAGATTTTAGGTGGTTGACGAGATTTGGGGTGGTTGACGAGCATTGAGGTGGTTGACGAGCATTGAGGTGTTGACGACATTTAGGATGGTTGACGAGATTTTGGATGGTTGACGAGCATTGAGGTGGTGGACAAGCATTGAGGTGGTTGACAAGATTTTAGGTGGTTGACGAGATTTGGGGTGTTGACAAGCATTGAGGTGGTTGACAGGATTTTAGGTGGTTGACAAGATTTTAGGTGGTTGCCGAGATTTGGAGTGGTTGACGAGCATTTGGGTGGTTGACGGGATTTTAGGTGGTTGACAAGATTTTAGGTGGTTGCCGAGATTTGGAGTGCTTAACGAAGATGTGGGGTGTGTCACTACACCCTTTTCCAAGATTCGACTCCCAACTCTTCCTCCGTTGTTCGGACTTACGCTCCCTGGATCTGCACACGTGGGCTCCAACACCACGACTTATTATTCCGTGCCATATGTACGGTGTCGGGTGTCCGTCGGACCGATGCGTGTGGCACTTTAGAGCTGTGTGCAAATAGTTATCGATGTTATTCCATACGTGGTAAACAGAAACTGTTCCGCGAGCTGGATGTCGAATTACAAAAGTCCCCGCGGTCGATCCAAAACCTCCGAGGGGAACGGAAAAAAACAGTTAATGGCACGAGTAATCGTTTTGTTGTTGTTGTTTTTCTTCTCAAGACTTGGCCTGCGCACGAAATTCAATATTGCGTAAGTGTGGATCCGCCACATTGAATCAGGAAGAAGTTCCTCTGACGGGTCACATGTGACCCCGGGTGAACACAGGTCACGTGACGGGTTCTCAACGACATCCACGCGGCTCCGGATCAGCTCCTCTGGCTTAGGAAGTATGCGCTCTGGTCACTTCCTGGTCTGGAGTCCTCTCCCTGCCCGCTGGATGACACTCCCGTTGGACCGCGACACCATCACAACCAATCAGCCACTGGAACGGGATCAGAAAGCCAATCAAAGCCTGGAGCGTATCGGGCCCGGCCAATCACACACTTGGCAGCGGCCTGAGCCGGCTGCTACCGCTGCCTGCTGAGCTTCTCCCCTTCCCTGAGTCCCTTTCGGTCTTTTCTGCCTCTCTCTCTCGTCGTGTAGTTTCGTCAGTGTCTTTCTTTCTCTGGCACGAAGAGAGGGATGATACCTGGGGGAAAAGCGGAACGGAAGAGGAAGATATGAAGACGAGTGCTCCCTGTAGCCTCTGGCTGACCTGCTCAGAGACACTGGAAACATGTCAGTGCAACACAAACACTCTCTCTCTCTCTCTCTCTGTTAGTGTCTCTTGATCCCTCTTGTCTTACATTACAGGCAGGCCAGGAGTTTAGACATTGCCTTCGCGAGGCGAGTGTTTCATGACCTCTGAAGTCGGGAGAACACGGTCCACACATCTAATTTTCGCATCGTACCGTTTATTACCATATCGCATCATGTATCGTACCGTACCGCTTTGTATCATTTCATATTCAACTGTATCATATTGTATCGTATCATAGTGTACTGTATCATATTGTATCATATTGTATCGTATAGTATCCTATCATATTGTATCGTATTGTACTGTATCATATGGTATCGTATTGTACTGTATCATACCGTATCATATGGTATTGTATCTTATTCTACCGTATCATATGGTATCATATGCTATCGTAATGTATCGTATCATATGATATCGTATTGTACTGTATCATACCGTATCATATGGTATTGTATCTTATTCTACCGTATCATATGGTATCGTATGCTATCGTAATGTATCGTATCATATGGTATCGTATTGTATCGTATCATATTCTACTCTATCATTTGTACTATATCATATTGTATTGTACCGTACCTCATTGTATAGTATCATAGGAAGCCTTTTGGGGAAAGGAAACTCAATAAAAATGTCCTACAGTAAATACGCCTCAACAACAGATACCTCAGACGGACTCTGCCTGCGTCAAAGACTTCCGTCTTGTTTACGAAGGAAAGGATACATAACTTCTTATTTCTTCTCAGTAAGCTTCACAGCTTTTTACGGGTCTCAGGATCTCATCTTGAGATTAAAAAAGACACTTATTTTGAAAAATCGGCCGTCTTCTTTCTTTCTTTCCTTATCTCGAGACTTAAAGTGGATGTGAATCACGTCTACAGCTTCGCCCGTGAAGGCACGCGAGACGGATGCGTCTTCATGTCGAGACTCTCTGCGTGTTTACTTGTGAGCCGTGGTCCTCCCGGGGCTCCGCCTCCTCCGGTGACCCAGCCGGATGAATAACAGCATTGCGCCGTCAAGGAAGGGCAGCCAACAGTCAGGCGTCTTTGTTTACTTTGTGTTTACACGGTGACGAGTCACCGCACCTCTCCGCCGCTCGCGAGCAGCCCTGTAATCTGCAGCGTGTCCCACACACACACACACACACACGTGTGGTTTCACCCCTTTCACATCCCATAATAAATACACTGACAGTAACAATTGTGCTGTCAAGGTAACGGGGCAAACCTGAGGTCTGTTGCCAGGATGTTTAGCTGAGGTTCGAATGACCACAGTATTCCTCACCAGTGTGTGTGTGTGTGTGTGTGTGTGTGTGTGTGTTTGTTTCCCCAGTCCGGTACACAGCGAGACCAGGAAGCAGTAAACACGTCCAGCCGCCTGAGGAATGACTCACGTTCTTCATCCTCTCAACACCTCCAGGATTCTTTTGTTCATAAAAAAAGTAAAACACTGAGAATAAAAGTGACGCTTTAAAGTTTAAAATACAAGAAAATACCCGTTCCACGTGAAAGATAATATTCGTCACCGTCCGCGTCCTGGTTGGTTTCGTTTAGCTTCTGAAAGTTAATTTCTTCTTCTTTATAATCGTAAACTGACTAACACGTACTAACACAATTAAAATATGTGTTCTTTGACCCCTGTGTACATCAGACTGTGCATTATCATCAATAAAGTATATATCAAAAAAAATTAAAAATCAAAGTACATTTAAAAAAATGCATACTTAGTCGATAATAACTCTGATAAAGTTTCATGACCGATAACTCAACGTTGACTTCTTGTTTATTTCCCACGGGACTTGGACAGAGGTCTCCTGGGTGAAAGTCTTCATTGTTCACGTTTGTCCACTTTGGGGTGCATATGCTGTGTGTTTTACGTTTTTATTTATTATTAATTGTTTGTAAATGTCTTGTTTTCGTTGTATGTTTTTACCTCATAAATCCTCACATATATTTTCCATGTAATTTGATATTCTGCATCCTGAACCCTTGTGCAGTGCATGTATAAAAAAAAACATTTTATCGTGAAAATCTACATATTTTATTGTGAAAATCTAAATGTTTGTGGCCATCCGAGGAACACAACAGTGCGGTTGAATCCCGAAGAGAAAGCAGCTCCGTATTTTATTATTGAGCCGATATCTTTTATTAGCCGCGTGGAAATATTATTAATTTGTCACATTGTTAAAAAAAGTGCATAATCATATTTTTTAATAAGTGCGAGCTAGTTGTCTATTTTTTTTTTTTACAGCTCTGAGCGTCGACAGATCGTCAGGTTGGAGGAGGAAGAAAAAAGAGGAGAAGAAAGTCATAAAACCAGATTCCCGTTGGCGGTTCGGTGTTATTAATAAGGATGGAGTCGTGATGCCTTCAGGCTCTGGCCCGACTCGCGTGTCTGCGGCGGAGAGCTGGAGGACACGCCTCCATTCCTCACGCTCCTTCATCTATCACTCTTTCCTTCATTTGCTCTTCTGCCCGATTCATCCCGTCTTTCCCTCCTTTTACTTTCTTCTCTTCTACTCCGTGAGTTTCCGTCAGTATTCTTCACCTCCTTTTTCTCGACCCCTGGTTTGTATTGTTGGTCCTCCTCTCCACTCTTCCTACGACCATCGTCATCCTTTCTTCCCCATTCTTCCTCCTTCTGTCTTTCTCCTTTCCTTCATTAGTTCCTTTCTTTCTTGATCTTCTGCTGTTTCACTCTCTTCATCCCTTCCTTCTTCTTTTACGCGTTTTGTCCTCCTTTTATTTTCTGTTTATGTCCCCATGCTCTTCTCTTCCTCCCTCCCTGCTCCATTCACCCCATCCATCCATTTATCTCTCCTTCATTCCTCCATCCATTTTTCTCTATTTCCATCCCGCCATCCACAAATAACACAAATAAATTCAATGAACAATAATAATAATAATAATAATAATAATATAATAATATGAATAATAATAATAATTATTATTATTATAGTAATATTAATAATAATAATAAAATATTAATAGGTTTTAACAATAAGCTGATCTGGTCATTTATAATAGAATGTTCCCCCATTAAAATAATAATTTGAAACAGAATATATATTTTTCTTCCTCCCTTCCCACGCCGACCGCCAGCTTCCTGTCTTGACGCCCCGTGATGTCATGACGCCCCGTGATGTCATCATGACATCATGACGGTGACACATTGACTCACATAGCACACGCACCAGAAATCCATAAACACCGGTAAACACACACGGACAAACCACCACATTCCTGATCCAGGGTCAGGGCACATGTGTGTGTGTGTGTGTGTGTGTGTGTGTGTGTGTGTGTGTGTGTGTGTGTGTGTGTGTGTGTGTGTGTGTGTGTTTGAGGGAGAGAAACTGCGGCATAGCCAGAGAACAACGTCATAGGTCGGGTCTTAAAAATAAGTCTGTAAATAAGTTTACGGACAAAGTAAACACTGAGACAACGTTCTCTACCTCTTTCCATCCCTCTGTCCATCCTTCTATCCATCTCTCCCTCCTTTCATCTCTCTACCTTCTTCAACCCGTTCATTAGCCATTTCTACCTCCTTCCATCCCTCCATCCATCCATTTATTTCTCCTTCCATCCCTCCATCCAGCTATCCATCACTCCTCCCACCCCTTCATCGATCCATCTCTCCCTCCTTCCATCCACGAGGACCCGTTCTCACATTTTATTAATATATTAACACATTGCAAAGGCATCTCTCTCTCTCTCCCTCCCTCTCTCTCTCTCTCTCTCTCTCAGCCATCGTAGGATTGAGATCTTTGACAAAGTAATAGTTGTTCTTTAAGCGTTGACTTCTTCAGTGTCAGCAGCGCACACACACACACACACAGCTGAATAAACGAGGGGTGTGTGTGTGTGTGTGTGTGTGTGTGTGTGTGTGTTCTGCGGTCGCCATGGCAGTGTGTCACCGAGGCCGAAAGGTTAAAGGAAACCACCCGGCTGTGTGAAGCCGCCATGTGGAGCGGAGCAGAACGTGAATCTGCCAACGAGCGAGAAAGAAACCGCGACCGAGCGCTGAACTTTATTTCAGGCGTTGCGGGGACCTCGCCCTCGGTCCCCAGGTGGTAGTCGGGGACCTCGGTCCCCACGGCGGCGTAGACCTGAACTCATTCAGACATCGTCCATGGGGAGGCGTGCTCGAGTATTTTTGATCAAGCATTAAATGGACGTCACAGGTTTTATTGGTATTCAAAAAAAAGCGTATTAACCTCAATAATCAATAATCACATTTTAATTGATCTCAAGTCGATTAAAAAAGTTTGATGCTAACTTTCTCGCTTGGCCTCCAAAAACACATCGTCTGCCTCCTACATCCTGACCCCTGACTCCTTTCTCCTGCCTCCTACATCCTGTCTCCTGCCACTCTCTCTCTCTCCTTCTCTCTTCTCTCTCTCTCTCTCCTTCTCTCTCTCTCTCAGACACAGAAGCCACCCAGGTCGACTGTAAAGTAAAATCAACAGGAGATTTTTCCATAAAAAACATTTTATGGACGACTCTCGGTCACGTACATCGCTGTTCTGTGTGTGTGTGCGTGTCTGTGAGTGTGTGTGTGTGTGTGTGTGTGTGTGTGTGTGTGTGTGTGTGTGTGTGTGTGTGTGTTAGGGGTCAGTGAACAGAGTGACCCTGAAAAGTGCTGAACTATAAATGCTACAGAGCATGTACTGTTTCCCCCTTTTCACTATATGTATATGTGGCAGTAAACATGTGTGTGTGTGTGTGTGTGTGTATGTGTGTGTGTGTGTGTGCGTGCGTTACCGTGGAGATACGATCTCGGCAACACCGCTTCCTCCGGTGTGTGTCTTTTTCAGTTTTATGTTTAATTTACAAAACTTGATTACAAAAAAGTGGTATATTTCTATTAATTGTATTTAATTTTAGATACACAAATAAAAGCGTCAACTGTATAGTAAAATCCCATTGTGTGTACATTATATTGTTATCTTACCTTTCACAATAAAAGCACGAGGCAGTAGGAAGTAGAGACAGATACAACACGTGATTATAAAAATAGGCGAATATCTCTAATAATTTTATTTTTTATCCACAAATAAAAGTCTCAACTACATACTAAAATCCCGTTTTGTGTACATTATATTGTGTTCTTACCCTTCACAATAAAAGCACCAGGCACGAGGCAGTAGGAGAGAGATACACGGATCACATCCGTGGAGTTTAATTCAAATGAACACACACATTAGTTTTATTTTATAATCTCTTAATATCTGAATGTAGATCTGTCAAAACTTCACAAGATCTTCAGATTTATCATGGAAATATTCCATATATCACGAGTCTAAGACCCCCAATCGGCACGTTACAAGGCACAGAGCTGAAACATGTGATGCCACGTCGACGTGCGCTCTCTCTCTCTCTCTCTCTCTCTCTCTCTCTCTCTCTCTCTCTCTCTCTCTCTCTCTCTCTCTCTCTCTCTCTCTCCCTCTCTCTCTCTGCTTCTGTTCAGAGTGCGAGGGTCACGCAAAGAGTGAGCAGAGATCTCAGCCCCTGATACACTCAGACAACCAGGACAGCGGATAGGAAACACATGTGAGTGTGTGTGATAACAAAGGGAGTCATGAGACACAAAAAAAGAAAGAAGGTTAAAAGTGTATGAGGAGCACATTCGTCCCAAATACTTGGCATTTATAATCTATATTATTCCCGTATTTACTTGTATTCTAATTCTAGGGCTTTATTGTTTTGAGTGACCAGTTATTTCCAGCAGCACGATACTAGCGTTAGAAAAACACAACACAACAAAAAGGTTTATGAATGCATCGTGCATGTGATTAGATTCTATACATCCTCATGCATGTGTTGGTAAACTTTATTTTTTCTTTTCGATATCACTATAAAATGACCTGTAAGCGTGTGAAAATGTTCATTATCTCCACTGACCAGCAGGGGGCGACTCCTCCAGGTTGGGGAAAAAAGCCTGACTGTGTAGAAGACAATGACAACATTAAAATGTGTAGTCCATTTATAGTCAAATGTACCATAAAGGGGATTATACTTTGGGGGCGGGATTACTGTGATGGTCATTGTCACTCTACGGTAAACAATACGGTAAATTCTGTTCATTGGTTGCGATGGTCGTAATCCAAGACGGCCGTAATCCAAGATGTCAACGCAACAAAAAGTTATATGTATGTCACGCATGTCTTTAGTTATTTTTTCCATACCCCTAAAAAATGTCCAGCAGCACCATCAGTCAGTGGGTAACGTCTGCTCATTGGTTGCAAAGAAACCAAGATGGCGACGTCCAGAATCCAAGATGGCGACGGCAAAAAATCGGCGAACTCGAAAACTTTCCCAATGTCACTTCGTAGATGCGGTTTAACTTTCGAGGTGCTATGCCAATTTTTTTTTTAAATGTGCAGATCAGATTCCCGGCAAAGGGAACACTTAAAGCGTACGTATCTCTCGTAAAGTGCACCGTTGGCAGAAAGCGGATAACTTTTGATTTAAACTCGGAGGATTTACAACTTTCACATCTTTATTTAGTAGCTCTTTAATTTCCCTTATGCACAATTGAGATTACAGTGTCAACGGTTAAATAATAGCGCAATTCCATTATGCACGCTGGACATTTTTTTTCCATCGGGACATTTATCAAGAGAAGCAGAGAAAAAAGGGGCGGGGCCTAGAATACAGCTGCACGGCGACACAGTGCTGCAGTATGAAGACCTTATACTATACAGATTTATTTATTTTTTCTTTGGTTTATCTTATAAGGGCACATTAATAAAAACATGTCTTAAATGTGCCAGAGATATTAGCCAAAGGTTTTTTTCCAAAAACATCAAATTACATAAACAAGGTTTATTTAATATTTTACGCTTTTTATCGGGTGTCCGAACAATTAATAGTGAGAATAGTGATATTGACAACAACTAAGAAGACTCACAAATTAAAAAAACACAAAGGAAATAAAATAAGGAATATTTACGTTTGGAGTCACGTAGAAATGTTCTTATTTTTTCAAAGTAAAAGCTTGTTTTTTATTAATGAAGATCACATTAAATGAATCATAAATACTCTCTCTCCATAGTTAATGTGTAGATGATTATTTTCTGTTGTAAATGAAGTCTTTACAGAGGTGTGTAGAGGCCCATCTCCATGCTCTAGTGGTACATTGTGTTATCGCCTTAGAAGACAAGCGGAGGGGTAAAACAGTTTTTAAACCCCTTTTATGTGAGCGCAGCTGAAAACAGTTATGCTGGTGAGAGAAGCTATAAAACTGTCCTTCCTTTGAGCCACGAGAAGAACAAAAATAATATTTACAATAAAAATCATTATTTATAACCTCGTCAATGTCTTGACTAGATTGTATAGAATTTTCCAATTATTTAATAAATAAAAGTGAGTTTTCATGGAAAACACCAAACTCTCTTGTATGTTTCACTTCCTCGTAAATTGTTTTTGTTTACAGTTTGTCGTCGTTATTTTACAGTCTCAGTATTTCGATGAAGTTCCAGGGAATTTTTCGTTCCTATTTCATCGTCGTCGGATCCGATTTTCACAGTTTCAGATGCTTTTCCAATTTTTTTTAAGTAACCGCAAAAACATCTCCAGAAGAGTTCAACGGCGGCCTCCACGTCTCCCGCGAGGAGCAACCGATCCGTGTCTCAGGTATTGGCCGATGCCTGAGTGCCTGGGAGGGGGGGGGGGGGGGGGGGGGTATCCTCCGCCAGCTGCTGTGGTTTCTGAACGAGGCTACGTCCTGGAACACAAGACGGCGGCGCTGGCCGTGACGAAGCCCAGACGGATTTACGTTGAGGGCAGACAAAACTATTTTCATCTTCAGACTCCACCGCATCCATTGAGCCGCCGTTTCAAAGGATTGGTTTTGTTTTTTCGTCCCCCCGCAGACGACGTTCTGGTGAATTCCTCTCCGCTCGCTCACTTTTGACCTGCAGTGAGACGCCTCGCGTGCGCCCCCCTCCCCTCTGGAACCAGAAATAAAGAGAAGAAGAAGAAGAAGAGAGAAAGCAGAGGGAATCCTGAAGCCAGGGGTTGTGGGTTTTGGATCAGGCTATATCCTGGAATACAATACAGGGATATTAGCTGTGATATTAAGGGCAGAAAAACACAAACTGTCTGCCATCCCAAAAAAACAGCTTCTGGTATTTTTCGAGAGAATTCGACCTTGGAAATCATAATTGATGAAGAACAGGAATCCAGATTTTAATTCCAGCTTGATTGCTGATTGTGATTGTCTCGTCTCCGTGGCGATGAAACACCTCAGGTGGGCCGGGGCTTTTACTCCAGGTATTAATCATCTTCAGACACAGAGGGGAGGTTTCTGTCAAAATGGACAAAAAGTACATTATCTAAAAATGTTAGAGCTTAGAATAGTTTTTCTGTTCAATTCATTACTTTTATATCGAATATATTAATATATTGATTATTGTGAAAAACAATAATACGGCTATAAAATAAAACATGAAATGAATGATCCCAGTGGTGTGAGATAAACCCACTTATTTAATATATAATATACGTTAAATATTTATTTTAAATTGCAGTAAAAAAGGGATTTGAAATAAAGAGGCATTGGTCCCCTGAAATATATATACAATTTAAAAAGGATTATTTTGATGATTTATTTATGAAACTACATGGACTAATTTAAAAGATATTTTTTAAATTATATGTTCGTATAAATTTAGGTATTAATTTAATATTGGATGAAAGGGCCTGCCATGAATTAAAGAGACAGTACTTCCACATATCTCCGCTGCAACTTCCTGTCATATTTTATATTATTATATAAAAAATAAAAATAAAAAAATAATTTTATATTATCTTTTTTGATTTCGATTTTACGGGCCAAAGATTTGTCATATTTCATTTTATGTATTTTATTTTTAGACACGTTCAGCTTATTTAAAATATTTTTTTATGAATGAAATGTGATGGTATTTAATTCCTCAGTCCCTCTGTCTGTGTCCTTTCCTCCTCATGTTCTCTCCTCTGTCCTTGCCACCTTCCCCTGTGGTCTCCTCCCCTCCTCCGTCCCGTTTCCTTCCCTCTCTTCACTCTTCTTTCTCTCCCGTCTTTCCCGTGTGAATAATCTTTTCTATTGTCATTGCGCTAATATCTACACACACCTGCTAATGAAATGTGTGTATGTGTGAGAGAGAGGGGTGTGTGTGTGGGGGGGGGGGGGGTGAGTCTAAGTGTGTGTGTGTGTGCGTGTGTGTGAGAGAGAGAGGCAGAGAGATATGTGTGTGAGAGAGAAAGAGAGAGCTGTGTGTCTGTGTCTGTGTGTGTGTGTGTGTGGGGGGGGGGGGTGTGGGTTGTCTTTGCTGAATGTGGTAGTTGAGTGTCAGTGTGATAAAACATCTCTTAGCAGAACAACGAGACTTCTGACACCTCGTCAACAACACTAATCCATCACACACACACACTCTCTCTCCCTTTCACACACACACACACACACACACACTCTCTCTCTCACACTCACATACACAGCTGGACATCAGTTTCTTATATGTTTCACACATCCGTATACAGATTGTACACCCTCACACACACAATGGTGGACAAATATTTACATGTAGGTTACACACACATACACACACACACTCACTCTCACACACACATTTAGACTGAAACACATGCACACACATACTCTCACACACACACAAACACACACACACACACACACAACTGGCCCTGGAGTCCCCTAAATACAGATTGTATGATGCAGAATTCATACACACACTTAAACACACACACACACACTTAGACCCAAACACACACACACACACACACACACACACACTCACACACACTCACACACACATTCACAGACCACAGAATGATAATTTGAAAAATACAAAACCAGAAGAATCTTCCCTGCGAGGGATTTTCATTTTTTTAGGATATTTTTTTATATCTTTAATCCTCTTTCTTTCATTTTCGGTCGCCGCTTTTTCTCAGCAGTCCTGAATTAAAAACACCTGGACCTCTCTCTCTCTCTCTCTCTCTCTCTCATATCATCCCTCCATCTCTCCCTCTGGTCTCTACTACATGCCGCAGCCTCAGAGCGGTTTGAGGGATTTAATCTGCTTTAAGGCCGCTGATGAACTCCTAATAGAGAGAGAGATGTGCATTACCCAGAATGCAGCGGGAGCCCACTATGACCATCAGATAATATATGCAGAATAGTTTCCACTTGGCTCCGCCCCTTCACGTTTTACAGCTCCTTGTTAGCGCCATTTTTTAAAGTCAATCTTTTTATTAATTTTCTTCCGTTTTCTCTCCATTCCCTCTCTCTCTCTCTCTCTCTCTCTCTCTCTCTCTCCCTCTCTCTCTCTCTCTCTCTTCCCTCTCTCTCTCTCTCTCTCTCCCTCTCGTGATTTATAAAAGGCTCCATTGTGAAATATTTGTTGACATTTTAATTGTATCAATTATCTTTTTGCTTTTTGGACAAAACAACAAATGTCCAGCTTGTGTGTGTGTGTGTGTGTGTGTGTGTGTGTGTGTGTGTGTGTGTGTGTGTGTGTGTGAGTGTGTGTGTGATTGTGTGTGTGTGTGTGTGTGTGTGTGTGTTTTGCAAGGTACTTATAAGATAATTGAGAATGGGCTCAGAATGCCAGTCTGGGAAAATAGCCGGGGACGTCTCGGCTCCTGTGTGTGTGTGTGTGTGTGTGTGTGTGTGTGTGTGTGTGTGTGTGTGTGTGTGTGTGTGTGTGTGTGTGTGTGTGTGTGTGTGAGGGTCGGTTTTCCCGGACAAGGAGCTGGAAGCTGTCAGGTGGAGGGGATCGAATATCAGAATGCTGATTGGAGGTCGGTGCACATGTGTGTGTGTGTGTGTGTGTGTGTGTGTGTGTGTGTGTGTGTGTGTGTGTGTGTGTGTGTGTGTGTGTATGCGTGTGTGTGTGACGGATGATAATTAACTTAATGGTCAAATGGCTCCACTAAATCCTGTTAGTATTCTGTGAAAATATAAAACACAAACACACTGTTACAGGCTGGAAGACGGAGCACACTGTTTCCACTGGGAGAAACACACACACACACACACACACACACACACACACACACATGTATATTTATATATATTTGTATATATATATATATATATATATATATTTAAATATATTTGTATATATATATATATTTAAATATATGTATATTTTTATATATACATATATATAAATATATATATATATATATATATATATATATATATATATAAAGTTCATATGTGAGGCTTGTGGCTCGTGGTTGTTGTCTTTGGAGGAATATTATTGTTACTTCACTAATGTTTCAAACTAAAAACCTTGGATCTTTATGTTTATCTTCTCTCTCTCTCTCTCTCTCTCACTCTCTCGCTCATCTTGTAATAATTTGCATTAAATTACAAACTTGCGTCGTCAAAAGTTGTATAGAAGTCTATGCTTCATGTCCTATAGCTGCATTCTCTCCCCTGACCACCAGGGGGCGGCTCCTCTGGTTGTATATACGTCTATATAGTGACTCTACTTCTCTTGATGTTTTCCCTCAGTAAACATTGTAAACATGAGTTTATGTCTCAGTCTCTAGTTTCAAGTCTTCTTCTATACAGCATGATGTCATCATTTATACTTTATGGTATATTTAGAGTAAAACAGAAGATAAAGCAGGCGGCGCTTTAGGGGCGGGGCTTCAAGGTGAAACATCAGAGTTCGTGTCCAGTCGAGTGACGAGAAAATCTCCATCTTTTGCTTCTCGTACCATCTTTTTGATTATCGGGGGGAACATTTGAAAGGTCACACACACTCACACACACACACACTCACACACACACACACACACACACGGGGAAGGGACCACAGTCTTGTTGGTCTCTGAGGCGACGTGGACCTCACATTGTTTTCAAACCAAGGCGCTCGCTCCCCGCAAATATCTCCCCCCGGAGCTCGATGGGGAGTGAGAGGATGTATTTAAAGCGTGGTGTGTGTGTGTGTGTGTGTGTGTGTGTGTGTGTGTTGGGAGATGTGTGTGTGTTGGGGTCTCTTGGTTTTGGTCATGTCATTACAAACCGTTAACGTTTAACACAAAAATGATGTCGGAGAAGAAAACAATGTTATTGAGGTCTTTTTTTGGTTGCTGACCTGACCGACCAATCACGTCGCAGCATTTTTTTTCTTTCAAAAAAAAGAAAAGAAAGAGGGATGACTTTTGGAGGGAACTCACTCTCTGATGGATGTGCGTATAAATCTCCCACATGCACATTTAGTTTGACAAAAAGTGTGTGTGTGTGTGTGTGTGTGTGTGTGTGTGTGTGTGTGTGTGTGTGTTTGTGTGTTCATCGCCAGCTTTCCAGGCCGCTGAGCCCCTCCGGCGTCTCGTGGCGCTCTGGGACACACGCCACACATCCCAGTTGTTGCGTGTTAGACCCGTCAGCCAATCACGTGACAGCATTCAGATGACATAGCAACACGGGGAAGATCTGGGATTTGGGGGATTTACGAGGCATTTCATTGGTTCTGGGATTTGATGACAGCGGGAATAGAAATGTGTGAGATGTGAGGAGGTTTGACGGAGCTCATTGTGGACGTGGCTTATATTAGAAGAAGAATATTGGTATTTAAAAACTAAAAAAAGAAAGTTATTTAAAGTTTAAGTGCACGACATATTGCTAATGTTTAGTCTCCAAAATTCAGATTTTTTTTATTCCTCTATAAAATCCCTCGTTGTTGCAGGATCAAGTCTTTCATCGTCATATTTGAGACCACCCACACAGATTAGACTCCTCCCACACATGTTAGACTCCACCCACACATGTTAGACTCCTCCCACACATGTAAGACTCCACCCACATATTTTAGACTCCACCCACACATGTTGGACTACGCCCACATATATTAGACTCCGCCCACATATATTAGACTCCGCCCACATATATTAGACTACTCCTAAACAGTTTAGACTCCACCCACATGTTATCTGATTGAACCCCAACGATGTGAGTTTAAAAGCACGTGTAGTCTCATTGAAGGTGGTCGTATCCCCCCTGTTGCATGCTGGGACGTGGCCCAGCTGCTTACCAGCTCTCTCTCTCTCTCTCTCTCTCTCTCTCTCTCTCTCTCTCTCTCTCTTTATAGTTTGGGAAATGAACTCCTCTCTTCTGTGTGTGTTTGTTTCTCCGGCTTTTGTTTGGTCTTCCTTCTGCTAATGAACACCAGCGCCGCTCTCCTCCTCCTCCTTTCCATCTCTCTACATGTGTCCGTCTCTCTCTCTCTCTCTCTCCCTCTCTCCCCCCTCCCCGACTCCTCTATCTCTTTTCGTCTTGTTCTCTTTTCCATAATAATTAGGACTTCAAACCCTGTGGTCGGAGAGAGAAGAAAATCTGCATTCCGAGGATGGAGAGAGGCTGAGGAAGAAGGAGGGAGAGAGAGAGAAAGAGAGAGAGAGGGGGGGAGGAGGGGAGGGCAGGCGGCTGAAAGAAGCCATTGTTCCTTCATAAAATAAAAGTAAAGCAGATAAGAGCCCCGAGGACGGGAGGGCAAGCGGAGTCAAAATAGTCGATGGCAGCGATAAAGAAATGGATTGAGATGTTAGTGGAGGGATGGAGGAGGTGAAGAACACCCCTCCTCCCCTCGTCGTTGTCCTCTCTCCATCTTTCTTTCATTTATCCTCTCTCCATCTTCCTTCCATCCTCATTATCATTGTTTCTTCTCTTCTTTTACTCCTACTCCTTGTCTTTTGTTGTCATCTCTCCTTCATTCCATCCCCCCTCTTTTTGTTGTTGTTGCTGTCCGATCCTTCTTTTATTCCGTGGGAGGAAGCCAGGAAGGAAGTAGACAAGGAAAGAAGGAAGGAAGGAAGGGGAGGAAGTTATGAAGGAAGGAAGGTAAGAATGGAAGGAAAGGAAAGGAAGGAAGCCATGGCAACAAGGCAAGGAAGGAGGGAAGGAAGAATAAAAAGGCAGGAAGAAAGCCAGAAAGGAAGGAAGGAAGGAAGGTATATATACATACATATATTTACATTTATATACGTATAAATATATATAGATATATATATATATATATATATATATATATATATATATATATATATATATGTGTATAAATATATATACATATGTATAGATAGATAGATATGTATATATGTATATTTACATGATATATATATTTTTACATATATATATGTATTTATATATATATATATATATATATATATATATATATATATATATATATATATATTCTGCAGGAAGCGTACCTGTCGGCTCATCGTTCTCAGGTGAATCTTCAACACGTTACTCTCGTCTCTTTGTGGCGCTTCAGGGGTTAAACCCCGCCGGTCCTCCAGAGGGGGGGGGGGGGGGGGGAGCAAACATAGGCGTCCCTGAACTCACCGTGACTCGAGCACCTGGGGGTCACACCTGTGGTGACCTCACCGGTTGTGATCCTATCTCCTCACTGTTTCCATTTCTGTTGTGGTGTGTCATCAGACGCTTCCTGTCACCCCCCACACACACACACACACACACACACACACACACACACACACAGTTCTTAATCCCTCTCTTTCGCTTCGCCAATGTTACGCAACAGTTTCTTCCAGCGTCTTCTGATTGATCGATGAGTCTCCTTCTTTTTTTTGAATATTAATAAATAAACAAGGACGTGTGACCAGAGTTATATTTCCATAACTTTTCCGAAGGACAACATGTTTATTATCCAAAATATTGGTTTTATGACAAAAAAAACCTTCAGGACTAATGTGAGCCATGTTGTCCTGATCTTTGTTCTTTAAGTGAGTGCTGATGATTTTAAACGGAGTTCAGGCGACGTCATCATGAACACGTTAGGAGAGGAGAGCAGAGAGCAGAGCGCCCACATGTCCAGAGTGTCTTTGAACTCGTCTCTGTTCTCACATCAAATCCTCCACGTTGATTCAAACGGTCAAAAGAATGTTCCTAAAACACATAAAGGGCTTCTTAACTTCTGAAAGGATTCATTTAATGTTGTGAATGTGAATGAAATGCAATGCAATAAAATGAAATGAAATGCAATAAAATGAAATGAAATGCAATAAAATGAATTAAGAAAATAATGCAATGAAATAAAATAAAGTTTAATTTAATTAAATTTAATTAATTACGAAAAATGCAATGAAATTCAATGAAATGAAATAATAAAATAAAATTAAATTAAATAAAATTAAATTAAATTAAATTAAATTAAATAAAGTGAAATGCATTGTGCAATCCGGGCCGAACGATAACGATCCACACGAAGATGTCAGTGTTTCTTTCTTCTTGTGTCAGTGTTGTCAGTATGTGTGTCAGTATGTGTGTGTCAGTGTGTATCAGTGTGTATCAGTGTGTGTCAGTATGTGTCAGTGTGTGTCAGTATGTGTCAGTATGTGTCAGTGTGTGTCAGTATGTGTCAGTATGTGTCAGTATGTGTCAGTGTGTATCAGTGTGTATCAGTGTGTATCAGTGTGTGTCAGTGTGTATCAGTGTGTGTCAGTGTGTGTCAGTGTGTATCAGTGTGTATCAGTGTGTGTCAGTGTGTATCAGTGTGTATCAGTGTGTATCAGTGTGTATCAGTGTGTATCAGTATGTGTCAGTGTGTATCAGTGTGTGTCAGTGTGTATCAGTGTGTGTCAGTGTGTATCAGTGTGTGTCAGTGTGTATCAGTGTGTGTCAGTGTGTATCAGTGTGTATCAGTGTGTATCAGTGTGTATCAGTGTGTATCAGTGTGTATCAGTATGTGTCAGTGTGTATCAGTGTGTGTCAGTGTGTATCAGTGTGTATCAGTGTGTGTCAGTATGTGTCAGTGTGTATCAGTGTGTGTCAGTGTGTGTCAGTGTGTATCAGTGTGTGTCAGTATGTGTCAGTGTGTGTCAGTGTGTATCAGTGTGTATCAGTGTGTGTCAGTGTGTGTCAGTGTGTATCAGTGTGTGTCAGTGTGTATCAGTGTGTATCAGTGTGTATCAGTGTGTATCAGTGTGTATCAGTGTGTATCAGTGTGTGTCAGTGTGTATCAGTGTGTGTGTGTCAGTGTGTATCAGTGTGTGTCAGTGTGTATCAGTGTGTGTCAGTGTGTATCAGTGTGTGTCAGTGTGTGTCAGTGTGTGTCAGTGTGTGTCAGTGTGTATCAGTGTGTATCAGTGTGTGTCAGTGTGTGTCAGTGTGTATCAGTGTGTGTCAGTGTGTATCAGTGTGTATCAGTGTGTATCAGTGTGTGTCAGTGTGTGTCAGTGTGTATCAGTGTGTATCAGTGTGTGTCAGTATGTGTCAGTGTGTATCAGTGTGTGTCAGTGTGTGTCAGTGTGTGTCAGTGTGTGTCAGTTCTGCTCCACACCTTCTTGTTCTAGTTGTGTTCATCCTGTCTACCTCTCAGGTCGTTCCAGATGCTTCTTCCCACCTCGTTAGTCCCTCGTTCCCGTCACCTGTCCTCATGTCACACCTGTTGCTCGTTCCCTCGTTAGTCCCTCGTTCCCGTCACCTGTCCTCATTTCACACCTGTTGCTCGTTCCCTCGTTAGTCCCTCGTTCCCGTCACCTGTCCTCATTTCACACCTGTTGCTCGTTCCCTCGTTAGTCCCTCATTCCCGTCACCTGTCCTCATGTCTCACCTGTTGCTCGTTCCCTCGTTAGTCCCTCTCAGGTCCCTGACTCGTCCTCTTCCAGGTTGGCTTGTGGTTTTCAGACCGAGCCCTCGAGCATTCCACATTGTGTTTGTATATTTGTCTCTGTCTATCAGTGTGTGTGTGTGTCAGTGTGTGTGTGTCAGTGTGTGCCAGTGTGTGTCAGTGTGTGTGTGTGTGTGTGTGTGTGTGTGTGTGTGTACACTGCAAAAGTGGCAAGAGTGGCCACTGTTCACAGAACTTCATTCATGAAAACCATCAAATCATGTCCATACATACACACACTCACACACACACTCTCACACACACACACACACTCTCTCTCTCTCTCTCTCTCTCTCTCTCTCTCTCTCTCTCTCTCTCTCTCTCTCTCTTGGTTCCATCAAAGTGGTCATCTTGGAGTACTTAGCGTTGCAAACAGTCTCTCCTGGCGGACAAACTATAAACAAACTAGAACTCCTTGTTCTTCCCACAAGCTGTGTGTGTGTGTGTGTGTACGTGTGTGTGTGTGTATGTGTGTGTGTTTGTGTGTGTGTATATATTTCAGTGTGTTTGGGAATACATTGTTACGCCAGTGTTTCTTCCAGCCATATTTTATATTCATGTCATGTGTGAATATTTGTCCATGCAATCAATTATGCCCCAAATGACCCCTTGGAGCATGTGTGTGTGTGTGTGTGTGTGTGTGTGTGTGTGTGTGTGTGTGTGTGTGTGTGAGACTCTCAAACCAGTCATTAAAGTGTTTCTAGTTGTTTTTGATGTTGTTTTTTGACATCTGTGCTCCTTGTAAAAACCTCTCTCTCTCTCTCTCTCTCTCTCTCTCTCTCTCTCTCTCTCTCTCTCTCTCTCTCTCTCTCCCTCTTCTTCTGTCTTCCATCAAGCCAAAGAGAAAATCCCAGAAAATGTTTCTTTGGGCCATAACTCAATAAATCATACGCTAATTATGAACAATTTCCCACACACATGTCAAACGGGAAAAAAGTATGAAGCCGCCGGGCGGTTGTTGTTACTTTAAAGTTCAGATGTCTAATGGCATCCATGTACCCGTCACTATAGGAAGCCTTTCAGACATTTGACCGTTTCCGAGCCTCGGGTAGTATTCAGGATTCTTCGACCAGGTTATACATCTAAAATAATGATAATAAAATGCAGGAAAGGACATTTTTCCATAAGCTTTTAAACAACACTTGTATTTCTGTGTATTTCCGTCGGTCCGGTCTACGGTCTGGAGGCCTTAAAGTATCCGTAGGATTTACAGGAAGTTGCGTGTCTACACTACATCGCTCTTGTGTGTTCTTGGACTTTTCTAAAGGATTCATGTCGGAAAAAGTGCCCAAAAGGTAGGGTTGTGAAAGTCGGAGGCGTTATGTAACATCGGATATCAGATTGTTTCATGTCTTTCCACAAAAAGAAGACTGTTGATCAAGCTGAGCATCCTAGCGGCCGTAGCTTCATACGACCGCCGTGGACTTGACTGCTATTGGCTTATAGGCTGCTGAGGGAGGTTTTAGGATACACTGAGCACCTCTCTCCTCTTCTCTCTCTACTTATGGACAAAGTTATGTCTCTCTATCGCACGTTATGCATCTTTGTGAATTCACGTCTTAAAGGGTCCATTGGACCTGCTTGGATCTGAGATGAAACTCTGCCCCCTATTGGTTTGGAGTGTATGGCGACATTGTACTCTTTCCACCTTCTAAGACCTTTTTGTGTTTATACTTCATCAGAATCAACAGCATGTGTGATATATATGGAGTTTTTTGCACAGGTGGAAGAGGAATTATTTGAGATTTGAGAATGTTTCATACATGAAAAACGTAAATATTTTCTTTTTTTCTTACCATATATTTCTTTAAAAAGGTGTGAGGACAACAATCACTTTTTATCTTTTTACTTTATAGTTTATTACAGGAGTACATTTAACAATCACGGTAACAAAAAAAGGAAAAAGGAGGAAAGTAGACCAAGACATTCATATTTAAACTAAAAGAACGTTTTTTCTTCCTGCAAAAACAAATACAAATATTATGTACAGAATGACATGAGACATAAGAAACCGACAGGAAGGGGAAGTGTAGTCACATGGCACTTAAAAAATAGACATACCTCGCAAGTGCTTTCTGTTTTCCATAATTAATATCAAATAAAATGCAGTGATAATAAGTCTGAATAACAAAACAAATAATAATTATTACAGTAATCAAATCAACAATATTAACATTTTAAACACTGTTTACAATATAACTGAAATACATAACATTCTAAATACATCCAATATTTATCAAAGACCTTTTCATTCAGGCTAAAAACTCTAAATCTGTAATAGAATAAAAAATAGCATTTCAAATATCTTATAACGACAATATTAATTGTACAATAACATTAATATTAGGTTATTAGTAGACGTAGATAGCTGATTTTCCCCATGGCTTGCTAAAGAAAGGAATATTGTACAAATTAATATACATTATAATCTATTAATGCTCTTTTTGCTTTTCACGAAATGCAAATATTTTAATCAGCTGAATTATATGTATATATATAAATATATATATGTATTTATATATATATGTATATATATATGAAGGGAAAGAAATATCAAATCTCACTCGATACAAACTATAGCAATCTAAAACTCTCAGTTAGAAAATGTACACAAAAAAAAGCAGCAAAATAATTCAATTTTTATATATTTTTTTTGTTGATCGTGAATAAATCAGTGGTGTGGTTGGTAGGAAGAGTGAGCGACGTCCAGAACAGGCGGAGTCCCGTCCGCCATTGGGTCGCCCAATAGGGAACAAAAGGCCCTCCGCCCTCCCCTGAAAGCTCATCGGTCGATAGAATTCTACCGAGGGATTCCGGAAGGTTCCGCTAACGAGTCCCGGGGGTTCCGTCGCAGAAGCCGATCGTTGCAATACAAACGACGCACGAGAAAAACAAAGTCCGACTCCGACGCAACAAAAGCTCCGAGAGTTCTGATTGCGCAATCACCTCGAACAACGAATAACTTCTCTCGCAGCTCCCGGGGGAAAAAACGTGGAATTTCAATTTTTTGTGTCTGTTTTTTTTTTTTTTTTTTTTGCATTCTCAGCGTCGATCAGAACGGTCACCTTCTCCCACGCAACTCAAAAAGACGAAGCGGTGGAGTCTCCTCCACCTCCGCCTCCATCCCTCTCCGTCTCCTCTTTCGACGTCCTCCGGCTCAGGAAGTCCTCGCCGCTTCGTGAGAGCGAATCCTTTGATTGCATGAAGTCACCGTCCCGTCCCGGAGGGCGCAATCTCACCGCAACTTAAAAGCAAAATCACTTTGATTTTTAGGGACTGTTTAAAAAAAAAAAAACTTTTGTTGGGACCAATAATTGCAAATTCATGTAGATTGATTCTGCTTGCACCATCCAAATTGCTTCCTCCGTGAGTCGGGGGGGGCAAAATGGTAGCAGAAGGTAATACTAATAAGTCAAGTGGAAGCATGTGTCATTGGAGACCCCTGGTATCCTCTGAAGGCAAAGGTATTGACAGATTTTCCCCCAAAAAAGGGTTAAATATATATTTATATATTTTAAAAGCACCCACCACAATGTCTAAATGTACTCTGCACCTGAGTTCCACGATTACTTTGCTATAAATATGGGCGACATTTTGAGTCAAGGCGTTGGGCCAATCGGTGGATAGCAGAAGGCCGGAAGAAGAAAGTGTTGGAAGTCTCCGGAGATAAAAAAAAAAGGTTGTCGAATTTCGGAATAATGTTCTCCCGATTCTTATTCTCTCCTTCGTTTTTTCCCGAGAACCCTTAAATACGAACTCTTGCCGTCCTTCCTCTTTGTCTCTTTGTGACGTTTTTGTCATTGAAGAAACTGAAGCTTATTTTTACTGTCCGGTACATGAATGGAAGCAATAGGAGGATTATAATCCAGCATAGGACAAGGTTTGAAAAAAAAAACTATTGAACAAATTGCCCATTTACATCCATTCAAAACGTCAGTGACAATATGCAGCCGGTGTATAACTATATCTCTCGCTTCCCGATGTGCTGCGATTCCCTTGTAAACTTGCACGTAAACAATTAGAAATTAATGAAAAGTTAAATCTCGGTGGACACTTTGATGGAAAACACAACGGCCACCAAATAAGCAGAAAAACACGAGTTTAATCTGGGAGGACTAATCTAGATCTATCGGTTTTTATATATATATATATATATATATATATATATATATATATATATATATATATCTTTTACCCCGCTCGACAACTGAAATGGTTCACTGCATTTGATTAAGCACAAGCGAAATGCTACGATATCCTATTCTTTCATCCCATACCCTGTTTCATCCATCTTGCCTTCCTTCCTCAAACCTCTTTTTTACTTTTAGCTTTTTCCAAATTCCAAACCCTTCATTTCCCCAGAAAGCACCGCGCCGCGCTTCTCTCTCTCCCGTTGTGCACTACACCCACCGTTCTCTCTTTTCAAATTATATTACATAGCTTCTTTTGTACATACACTTTGTTTGTATATTTCTTCTTGAAAAAAAATTAAAAATAAAATACACAGAATAGAGCAATCGATTAAGAACTTCTTCTTTTTTGGCAGCTTCTTTGTTCCTTAGAGGAAAAAAAGTCCCGATCATCAACGGAGGACTTCTTGCTTTTCTTTTAGTCTGAAACGGAAAAACCTCCGACTTGGCAGAGCAAAAGGTGGAGAAGAAAAAATAACTCTGAAATTCTTTCTTTCCTTCCTTCGATCCCTAAAGACCCCCGACGCCCCCCGACCCCACCGCCCCCGCCCCGTCAGCCCTCCGCCCTTCAAACGGTCGCTCCCAGCAGCTCGTCCGACTTGGCCATGATCTCGTTCTGGTTGGAGTCCAGGCCGTAGAACTTGACCTTGAGCCCGTCGACGGGGTGGACCACCGGCACCGTGACCACGCGGGGGAACTCCCGGGTGGCCAGCTCGAAGCGGCTGGTGCTGGCCAGCTCGATGGCCAGGATGCGGAGGAAGAGGGTGGCGAGCTGCTTGCCCAGGCAGGACCGGACGCCGCCGCCGAAGGGCAGGTAGTGGAAGCGTCCCTCCTTGTCTTCCCCGCGCTCCTGGCTGAAGCGGTCGGGGTCGAAGGCGTCCACGTCCTTGAAGACGGCCGAGGTGTCGTGGGTGTCGCGGATGCTGTACATCACGCTCCAGCCCTTCGGGATCTGCACTCCCTGGAGAAAAGAAAGACGGGGGGAAACGGAGACGGTGAGCGGGATCCGCAATGGCGAGATCGAAAGGTCTTGGGCGCGATCGATTCTGGAAAGGTTGTTGCCCTTTTGGCAAATCATGAGATCAGAGACGTCGGAATTCTTGTATCTCTCTATGAATCTATCCTGGAAAGGTTGTTGAACTTTGGCAAATCAGCTAATGAGGTCACAGATTTTGGACTTCTTGTAACTATGAATAAGGGAACGTGAGAATCAGATAAAGTAAATGTGTCCTTAAAACCTTGTGTTCTGGGGTAGTTTCCTGTAGATTGATCAGACTTTCAAAGGTCTTCTTCTTAAATCGTCATAAGTCCTTCGTAAACGTCTAAGAAGACTGTTTCCTGGATTCTAACGAACCAGAGATGGACATTTTTTGGGGGTCTTTTTAGCCTTTGTTGTTATTCTGGACTGAAAAGTCCCAAAGATGCTGAATGTGAAGATGAATCGACGTACGATGAGAAGATATTTCATCGTTGAATTGCTCGGCTACTCACGTCAAGTTCGAAGGTCTGCATGGCGGTCCGGTACGCCCCCGAGACGGGCGTGAAGAGCCTCAGCACCTCCTTGATGACGCAGTCCAGGTACTTGAGGCTCACGATGGTGTCCAGCCTCAGCTCTCCTGGAACAAGGCAACCATTGTGCAGGAGGCCCCGGGCCCTCAGCTCCTCCCGGAGGCGCTCCAGGACGGCCGGGTGGCGGAGGAGCTGCATGATGAGTGAGGTGCTGGCGCTGGCCGTGGTGGCGAAGGCAGCGAAGATCAGCTCGATAGTCGACTCCTGTGTGCGGGGGGGCGGGGGACGGAAAGAGAGCGAGGCGGCGTGTCAGCGAGCCGGTTCCTCCAAACCTTTTTGGCTCGTCTCGAGCGATTCCTACTCCCTCCCCCCCGGTCACAAGTTCACCGAGTGAACAGCGAGCGCATTTCGACTCGCTTTGTCTTGACTTTGCGGCAACGCCAGGCGGTTTCCGCCTCCGCCACCGGCGGGCCGGCGGCCGGGTGCTCGGATATCGGAGTCCGGAGAGAGTGGAAACATAGATGCTAGTGTTGTGCGCCGGAGCCGGGTCGCCGTCTCTCAAGGCGGCGGCAGCACAGAACACGCCATTTACGACCGGTGGAACCCACCGCCGGTCTTTGCCGAAATAAAACAAAGCCGATACAGAATAGAAGCTCGTCGTTTTTTTAAATTCCTGCAGAGTCGCGTGTTCGGAAAGACGGCGTTCAAATCCAATAACGGCATTTAGCACTCCTGGTATAAACCTCACATCGCCCATCATCTGTGTCAAAACACATGTGTGTGTGTGCAAGTGTGTTTGTGTGTGTGTGTGTGTGTGTGTGTGTGTGTGTCAGAAAGCTGCAGGAGAGTGCTCCAGCCTGGGCCTCTGCGACAGGGGCTCCCCAGTTCACTTTGTGTGTGTATTTATACACCACGCATGTGTGTGTGTGTGTGTGTGTGTGTGTGTGTGTGTGTGTGTGTGTGTGTGTGTGTGTGCGTACAGGAGGCCTCTTTCAGACCCCTAGCAGGGGGAGTGTTGACTTATTTTTGGCCCTGGACGTAACCCAGAAACCACATCGAGCGGGCGAGCGAGGGAGAGAGAGAGAGTTGAGTTTCCACAGAATTCCTCCGAATTACTTTAATAGGTAAATAGAGGGTGCGCCCGTCCTCCGCCGTGTGCGTTACCGCCGCCCGCGGGCATCGCGCTCGCCGTCCCCGCCGTCGTATTTTACAGAAAGATGTGTATCGTAACTCGCTCTCATCACATGTGACGCCAGGGTGATTTGTGAGAGGAATTACGCAATAATTGCCGACGCGTGCGTTATTTTTTTTTCCGCGGCGGGTTCCACGTTGGCGGCGTCCCGGCTGCACAAACAGAGAAGCGTGCGTACGCGTGACTTGGTGGGGGGGGGGGGGGGGGGGGGGGGTTACCTTCAGTTCCTGCATGGTGAGCTCGGCGCCGTTCTCCTTGGCGCTCTCCATCAGGACGTCCAGCGCGTCGCTGTAATCCTTCCCCTGGGAACACAGAGGCTTCTCCCGGATGGCCTTCTCGATGCTCTTCTGCAGCGTGTCTCGAGCGCGGATACCCTGAGGACGGAGAGGGAACGGCCACGTTAACGCCGGATACGAGATTTATCTACAAGGAGCCGACCCCCTGACCCCCTGACCCCCTGACCCCCTGACCCTCTGACCCTGTGACCCTCTGACCCTCTGACCCTGTGACCCCGTGACCCCCTGACCCCCTGACCCCCTGACCCTCTGACCCTGTGACCCTCTGACCCTGTGACCCTCTGACCCTGTGACCCCCTGACCCTCTGACCCCGTGACCCCCTGACCCCCTGACCCTGTGACCCTGTGACCCCCCTTGTGCTTTCTTACGTAGCCTCCGTTACAGTAAGAAGGGAATAATAATAATAACTTCATTTATATAGCACCTTTAAAAACAATATTTACAAAGTTCTCCACAGAGTCAAAGCAAAACAAGTAATAGTAAGAAAACAATATTACATTTAAAAGTATATATTAAAATGAAATTTTTATATTTTTGAATTTTTTTAATTAAATACCAAATAAATTATAAATAAATTACAAATAAATTAAATTACAAATAAATTACAAATAAATTAAATACCAAGTAAATTCCAAATAAATTAAATTAAATACCAAATAAATTACAAATAAATAAAAACACCAAATATATTACAACTAAATTACAACTTAGTTAAAAAACGACTAAATTAGGAGAACCGTAAAAAAGACTAGATCACTTAAAAGCTATTCTATAAAAATGGGTTTTAAGAAGTGATTTAAAAGAAGTTACTGATTCTGCAAGGCGAGAAGCCTGGAAGACGAGAAGCACTTTGATCGAGGTGCTAATCATGTGCCAGGTCATTAGCAACTATATAGCTTAGCATAAAGACAATAGTACGATGTGACGGAAACACGGAGCGGATAGACGTAAGGTTGAATATCCCAAAAGGCGAGGGGGAGCGCTGCGTACCTTCCGGTAGCCGCTGAACGGCAGGTCGATGGGCAGGCTGAACAGGTTGTCCACGAAGTCCTGGAAGGTGGAGAACAGGTGCCGCATCTCCTCCTCCGACACCCTGAAGCCCAGCAGCACCCTCACCGCCATGGTGAAGGACAGCCGCTGGCTCTCCCTGGGGGGAACAACCAATCAGAAGCTCAGAGCGAGGACGGACGACACTTCGTCTTCTCGGAGCCTCGAGCGATCGGCGGCGTCGCTTCGTTGCCGTCGATAGAAACTACACGACGTGTTTCTACCTCAAATGAGTCGTCGATGTTCGTCACTAAGCTTTTAATAACAGCTCCACATCCTAAGTTGATGATATTTCTGTTTATCTAAACTCATGTTTTGGAATTTTGAAGATTTCTTTTTGTCGATTTTGTGTTTTTTATCGCCAAATTATCTTTTTGTGAGGAACCTATGAGCACATACTGACTATGGTAAAGAAGACATTTCAAAGTGTTGCTTTATCTACCATTTACACAACAGAACAACACGATATCTCGTCTTCATTCACTATATTTTTACAAACATGACACCTCATCTTATTGATTAGTTCATTCATCTTAATTACATTTTTTTCTTGCCTGGAAACCAATTAAATTCCAGGTACATGCATACGCTCATACTACACATCTGCCATCATCAATGTATTTTGTTTCTTTTAATAAAAAATAAAATAAAATACTAATTTAAAAAAATATATTTTTTAAAGCCCACACACCCGCACATGCACACATGTACGCATGCATTTCTATTTATTTATTTTTATTTAATCTTTCTCTAAAAATCTTTTGTCTTATAATAAACAATTTTGGAAGTTATCAAAAAAGAAGAATTCCGTTGGTCAAAAATGATTTTGAGGACATTATGAAGACACATCTTGCTGACCTGTAGTCACAACAACAACAACAACAACAACAACAAGGTGTGTGTACCTGTAGACGTTGATGGGCTCCGGGTTGGAGCTCCACACTCGGAGGCTCTCCTGGATGACCTGCTGGATCTTGGGCAGGTAGGACTCCAGAGCCTCGTGGCTGAACACCTTGGCGAACACCTGGGGGGGCGGAGGAGCAGGTGAGTCCGTGACGCGCTGACGGACGGACGGACGGACGGGGGTCGCCCCGGGAGACGCCCGGATACCAACGCTGTACGCTTCACGTGGTAAAGCTGCCTTCTCTCTCCTGACCACCAGGGGGCGTCTCCTCTGATTGTATAGGAGTCTATATGTGTTAAAGATGTATTCTCTCTGTTGACCACAAGGGGGAGACTCCTCTGGTTGTATAGAAGTATATTCTTCATATATTAAAGCTACATTCTCTCTCCTGACCACTAGGGGGGCGACTCCTGGTTGTATAGAAGTCTCTGCTTCAAGTGTTTAAGCTTCATTCTCTCTTCTGACCACCAGGGGGCGACTCCTCTGGTTGTATAGAAGACTCTGCTTCATGCATTCTCTCTACTGACCACCAGGGGGCGACTCCTCTGGTTGTATAGAAGTCTATGGGCATACATTTCCTTGCGACGGCCATTCCACATGCATGTCCCTCTCCTCACGCAGACTTATACATTGTGGAGTTTTTTCCCCGTTGTCAGCAGAAATCTATTGACAGGCAGAACAAGTAGAAGAGATGGAGGGGGGGGGGAGGGGGGGGGGGGGTAGTTAAGTCTTTCCTGGCCGCTCGTAGTTTTTCTCAGTATGAATCAGTCGTCAGTCGTTTGGACAAATAAACATTGATTTTGATTTAAGCGCTTGCCCTTTAAATCGTCCAGCCGACCGCACGAGGAACGAGCTTTAATATCACAAATGAATCACAAGCTTTTGTTCGGATAAATTTCACCGCTGTCAACTTTTTGGCGTGTTTATTTATTTATTTTTTCGGGAAAAAGGCCTCCCGTTAAATTCGTTTTTTATTCGATCAGTAAATCTCAGAGGAGGTGGAGCCCCCCCCCCCCCCCCCCCCCCCTCTCCACCTCCTCTGAGATTTATATATGTTCTAGCCCCGTTGAAATGAGACTGGAACGTTTCTCGATGCGTCTTCGTACATCGGACGTATAAATGCTTTAATCGCTTTTGGGGACGCGGGTTAAGCTCCACGTTCCACTTTTTATCCTCATACTTTATTCCTCTTTACGAGCTCCTCCGCTCGGGTCCGACCTGCAGCAACTTTCACAATGGCGCTCGCGTCTGTGTTTCTTTTCCTTTTCTTCTTCTCTCAATTAGTTTTTATTGTGGCGGGGTCGTGTTTGTTTTTACGGCCTTCCTGCTCGACCCGAGGCTGAATCACACGCTTAATCTCACTTTAAAAAGTGGCGTCTGACCTCAGACCTGAACCTCAACGTCTGGTTCAAACAACTAACTCCCATCATATATATATATATATATATATATATATATATATACACAACCTGCTTCTCTTCATGGAGGCAACAGGGAGCCCGGACCCTGAGGGTCTCTGTGGTTCCTGAGGTCTCAGACCATCAGTTGGGCACTTGTACTCTTATTTTGTCTTCTACCTCATTTTCCTCTCATTTCTTTCTTCCCTCTCTCTCTCTCTCTCCCATCATTCCCTCCCTCTCTCCCTCTACGTCGCCCTCATGAATGAATGAACAATAGCCCACTGAGCCGGTGTGCCGCGTGCGTGGATAAGTGTGTGTGTGTGTGTGTGTGAATTACGTTGGCGTGCTGCACGTTGGACGGCGTGCCTGTGTGTGTGTGTGTGTGTGTGTGTGTGTGTGTGTGTGTTGGGGAGCGGTTAGCGCCGGATCGCTATAGGGCGCCGCAAGACGTTAGCGGCGCTACACATTTTCCTCCGCCGCCGCCGCACTCTGGGGATCAGTTTACACGACACCGTGGGACACACACACACACACACACACACACACACACTATCTGACCTCATAGGAGTCTAAATAGGGGGAGGGGCAGTGAGGGGGGGGGGCTGTCATGGCCGCTCTTTTGCCGTTTCTTTAAAGCGTGTTTTTTTTAGACAGCGGGAGGAACGAAAAAAAACTCGTACATAATCCGGAGGTGTGCGATGTCACGTGACGGTTGCTATGGTTACTAGTCGGAAGGAGGACCGGTCCCGTTTCGCGTTAGCCGGGTCGGCTGCTCAGCGTTTAGCCGGTTGAGTCTCCCCGTTAGCGGTTCGCTCGTTCCATCGGCGAAGCGGTTAATCGATCCATCGTTATCTTTTCCGATCGATCGGACGTTCTCTACGATGTTTTTTTTTTTCGTGACTCGACTGTTTTGTCGGCGAGAGAGAAATCTTCGTTAAGCCGAAACGAGGTTGTGTAACGCTGTAAATGTTTGCCATTTAACCCGTCTGCACTGGATTAGGAATAATTGGTCAATTTGGGCGAGTACTTTAACACACACACACACACACACACACACACACACATTCATGAACAGAGACGGAGCAGCAGAGTTAAGCTACTGTAGGACCGGTGAGACAGTCAGTCGCTGTGTGTGTGTGTGTGTGTGTGTGTGTGTGTGTGTGTGTGTGTGTGAGAGTGTGTATGTGTGTGTGTGTGAGTGTGTGTGTGTGTGTGTGTGTGAATGGGGGGGGGCTGTGAAAGGTAACTATAGGTCAGACAAACACACACATGGCATCTCCCTGCACGGCCTGGCTGCCAATCAAATGCAGTTTCTTTCTTTAATGCAGTGTCACTCTGTGTGTGTGTGTGGGGGGGGGGGGTAAGGGGGGGAGGGGGTGAGGAGGAGGAGTGGGGGGGCATTGTTCATTTTTGCTACACCACAAAAAAACGTGACTGTCTTCTGTTAGCCTGCAGCGCAAAGACACAGGCTTAAAGACACACACACACACACACACACAGACACAGACACACACACACACACACACACACACACACACACAGACACAGTCGTCATAATAACGTCCATATGTCTTAAATTATGTGAAAGTGCTGCGAGCTGCTGGTTCCACAGACATGTAAAGACTCCTTTATTCTTCTCTCTCTCTCTCCCTCCTCTCTCTCTCTCTCTCCCTCCTCTCTCTCTCTCTTTACTCCCACCTCTTCCCGTCTCTCCCTGCCCCTTCATCCATCCTCTAAAAAATACTAAAATAAACGTTTTCTTTCTTTCTCCTTTCCATAAGTGTGTATATATATATATATATATATATACACATATATAGAAATATATACATATAAATATATAAATAAATATATACCTATATATATAGAAATATATATGTACAATTTGTATTTTAATCATATTTTTACATCAATGAAACTTCGCTATATGTATATTTAAATTTACTTTGTTACACGTGTACTTTATAAGTATTTCCTCATCATGCTATGTTGTATTTTGGTCACAATATCCACGGTAAATAAACCCCTGACATTGATAAAAGTATTCGGATTAGGACAAAAATTATTTCTAATTTTATTTAATCAGTTTATTGCATTAATAATAATGTAAAAAAGGAACATTACACATAAAAGAAGTACTTTTAAGCATATTTTGCTTTAATTTCTTTCACTTTAAGTTAATATTTACTCGCTAACATTAGATTATTTCTCAGACTATCACGATACAAAACCTTTGTACTACTCAAAGTGTTCCTAAAACAACAAGTGTGAGTGTATTCATATTTTAAAAAATTACATTTATATATATATAATTTCTTCTAATTTGACCTTTAAAAAGCCGGAAGGGGAAAGACGGAGCAGCGCCCTCTAGTGGCGAGGAGCAGAAGCACACGCGCCACGAGGGCTGCAGGCGGGCGAACAGCCTTCAAAATAAAAGACCCTGTGGGTCGACTGGAAGTTTATTCTGTTTTCTCGTTTTTAAATATTCAGATTAAACATTTCAATAATTCAGGAGAAAGCCAGCGAACGGAACAGAAACAGAAGATCAAAGGAACGTTGACTCTGGACGTGTTTTCTCTCTCTGAAGACGAGCGTGACGAAGGACGAATAGATGAGACGAGCGAGTGATGCTGCGAAGAGAAACCGCAAAAAAGAGAGAGGAAGGAAAAAGGAAAGGAGAGGAGAGGAGAGGAAAGGAAAGCTGGCGAGACGGAGAGGAAACAGGTTGAATATGTCAAAGTGACACCTTCTGTTCCCGTCCAATCACCCCCCCCCCCCCCGTGGCTCTCCTCTTTCTTTTCCTTAAATTTAGAGGATGGTTCCAATAAATGAAGAAAAAAAAAGAAGAAGAAAAAAAAACAAGGGATGAGGGGAGAAGGAAAATGTGGGAAAGAAAGAGAGAGAGAATGGAGGGGTTGAAGAGCGAGTGAGCGGAGGATGAAAATGAAGAAGTGTGTGTCATTGTAGAGTAGAGCCCCCCCCCCCCCCCCAACTCTCTCGTTAGCATTAGCTCGTCCTCGTAGCATCGGTCTCGCTAGCTAACGGTGAGGGAGCCTTTGACTTGTCATCATTGACTTCCCAGGCCAGAAGCGTGTTTGTTTTGCTGTTGTTGCGGTTGTTGTTGTTGTTGTTGTTGTTGTTGTTGTTGTTGTTTCAGGCCGGCCCCTCGTGGAGCTCCGCCCCCCCTCTTCTAGTTTTCCGAGCTCCACCGCTGTGGAAACTGGCTCCGTCGGCTGGAGACGGTTTTTCCGAAACGCAAAACCACGAGGAGGGCAGACACACACACACACACACTCACACACTCACACACACACTCACACACACACACACACTCTCACTCACACACAGTTCTGGTCCGGTGGGTCAGATGTACGCCAGTCGCTCATTCTTTCGCTCCGGTTCATGTTGTTTCACTTCTGCTGTTGACTTAGTTTTATTACCCAGAACACAGGAGGGAGGGCTGCCAACACACACACACACACACACACTCACACACTCGCACACTCACACACACACTCACTCACACACTCACACACACTCGTACATGAGCTTTAAGCTGACCTCCCTGCACGTCTTGCTGTAAACTTTCTCTGGATCTCAGAGTCGATGTAAGGGACGGGGTCAGGGGTCACGGAGGGGATCAGGTGTGTGTGTGTGTGTGGGGGGGGGGGCAGCAGGTACGAGGCCGCTTGTCTTGCTCAAAGGCTCCTCGGCAGTGCGGTCGGCGGGCGACACGGGGGACCCGAAAACCGACGTCACCGACCTCGAGGCCGTCTGCATCCTGCTCCGTGTGTGTGTGTGTGTGTGTGTGTGTGTGTGTGTGTGTGTGCAGCCCCCACAGAAAGCCCCTCTTTGTGCTGTGTTGGAGGCGGCCCTCCTAATCAGGGGTCATTACACGAGGTTAGTGCGGGGGTCTCCGGGGAGCGCAGAGGGGATCACAGACCAGATTAGACCGGCCGACCCCTCGCCGTCCCCGGGCGCCGCGGCAACGGAACCCGAGCCCGTCCACGGAGGATGCGGAGATGTGTGTGTGTGTGTGTGTGTGTGTGTGTGTGTGTGTGTGTGTGTGGAAAGAGAGAGAGAAGGTATGCGCCCCGGGGATAACGGGATAATAGGAGGGAGAGGTAAGTGGCTGATTACCTGAAATGGTCCTGGCACCGAAAAGAGAAAGAGAAAGGGAAGAAGCATATATATATACATATATGTGTGTGTGTGTGTGTGTGTGTGTGTGTGTGTGTGTGTGTGTGTGTGTGATGTGATGCTCAGAATAAATTAGAAAGGTAAGCAGAGAGGATGAGAAGGAGAGAGAAAGGCGGCCGAGTGATGGAGGCTCGTTCTCACGCTTCAGGAGCCAGAAGGCTGCTGATAAGAGAGGATAGCTTTACACTGTGTGTGTGTGTGTGTGTGTGTGTGTGTGTGTGTGTGTGTGTGTGTGTGTGTGTGTGTGTGTGTGTGTGTGTCTATCTAACCTGGACCTGATACACCTTTTTTCGTACGCTGAGGTTTCCACGTTCAATAATATCTCCATTTCAATTCGTCCAGACCATGTTTACGTAATTCATTAGATATGACGTAACATATACCTGTGTGTGTGTGTGTGTGTGTGTTTATGTGTGTGTGTGTGTGTGTGTGTGTGTGTGTCTAACCTCGACCTGATCGACCTTTTTTCGTACGCTGAAGTTTCCACGGTCAAAAATATGTTTCAATGCACTAAAATGTTTAAATAATTAATTAGATATGATGTAACACATACCTGTGTGTGTGTGTGTGTGTGTGTGTGTGTGTGTGTGTGTGTGTGTGTGTGTGTGTGTGTGTGTGTGTGAGTGTGTGTGTGTGTGTGTGTGTCTAACCTGGACCCGATAGATCTGATAGACCTTTTTTCATAGGTTGAAGTTTTTGGTCCAGACCGTCCAGTAAAATGATCTTTACGTAAATGCATTAGATATGATGTAACACACACCTGTGTGTGTGTGTGTGTGTGTGTGTGTCTGTGTCTGTTTGTGTGTCTCTAACCTGGACCCGATACACCTTTTTCGTAGTTTCCACGGTCAAAAATATCTCCATTTCAACACGTCCAGACCGTCCAGTAAAATGATCTTTACGTAATCCATTAGATATGATGTAACACACACCTGTGTGTGTGTGTGTGTGTGTGTGTGTGTGTGTGTGTGTGTGTGTGTGTGTGTGTGTGTGTGTGCGCGCCCCTCACCTTCCTCCTCTTGCGGTGGATGTCCCCGATGCTGTTGGCCAGGGAGTTGGGCCCCAGCAGCGTGGCCGTGCTCTGGGGCCAGTCCACCGTGACCAGCGTGTGCTCGCCCATCAGGACTTTGCGCACGTTGTCGGCGCCGGTGACCCGGACCAGGGGCCGGCCCAGCAGGTGGGTCTTGAACACGTTGCCGTACTTCTGCCGCCGCGACGCGTGGAAGCCCGAACCCTGGAGAGAGGAGACGAGGAGAGGAGACGCGGAGGTCAAGTTAGGTTGAAGGACGGAGGAGAGAAGTGAGAGGAAAAGAGGATTGATGGGGAAAGGGGTTTTTGGGTGGAATTTAAGGTGGAAAGAATCCTTTGGGCGGAATTATAATTGAAATTTTAGGTTGAAAGAATCTTTTGGGTGGAATTGTAATTGGAATTTTAGGTGGAATTAATCTTTTGGGTGGAATTATAATTGGAATTTTAGGTGGAATTTCCCTTTAAGGGTAGAGACGTCGGTGTGAGAGGAAATCCCCAATTATTTTTTTGGGTGGAATTCTAATTTAGGTGGAATTTCCCTTTAAGGGTAGTGTGGTAGGTGTGAGGAAATCCCCAATTATTTTGGGTGGAATTCTAATTTAGGTGGAATTTCCCTTTAACGGTAGAGGCGTAGGCGAGAGGAAATCCTCAAATAAGTTTAATTAAAACAACTTTTTAAAGTTTTTATTTTTTAGCTCTGCTGACAAGAAAATAAAAAATTTAAGCTAAACAATTTTATTAAATATTTCTACAATTTGTATTTATTTTTATTTTTTACTTCTAAAGGTGCTTTGTAAAGTGGTGATAGGCTTCATCTTTCTGGATGACATCATCCTCCTCATCCTCGTCACCATCACATCATTAGCTCTCTCTCTCTCTCTCTCTCTCTCTCTCTCTCTCTCTCTTCAGGGATCGATGATGTCATCCGTTTCAGCCAATGAGAGTCCTCAAACCCAGAGATGACTCTTTTATTTACTCTGGTTCTCTCTGGGTTTTTGTTGGAAACCCTGAAAATAAAATCTCAACAAAGTGAATTTAGGAGATGTACTGTCTCTTTAAAAAAAGACCGGTTGCTAACAAGCGGACTCATAATACTATAAAACATCTCCGTTGGAACACGAGATTCCCTGTTGGAGGAAAAAATGTCAATCGAAATATCGTCCAACGCTGACGTTAGAATAAAGAAATACACTTCTAAAAAGCCGTACTGTCTCTTTAAAAAAAGTTGGCCGAACTTAATCGCCACAGATGAGACAGAAAAAAAAACTCTTAATTACACACGAAGAAGACACCGCAACCCCGTGACCTCAGGACGGGCCCCGTGACCCTGTGACCTTTGGACAGGCCCCGTGACCTCTGGATGGGACCCGTGACCCTGTGACCTCTGAACGGGCCCCGTGACCCTGTGACCTTTGGACGGGCCCCGTGACCCCGTGACCTCTGGACGGGCCGGGGTCACGGCCGAGCGAGAGGCAGCCGACCCGCCACTGTAAACGGGCCGTTTGAGCCAAGAGAATATACATCAGCCCGAGGGCCGCTTACTGTGTTACACGCACACACACACACACACAGACACATCATTCACACACACACACACACACACACAGACACAGCATTCACACACACACACAGACACATCATTCACACACACACACACACATACAGTATAAACACACGTGCATGTTCATAGAACTCAAAGCAAACAAACAGCAGAGGCCTGACTGCAAATTGCCGTGACAACACTAACTGGTTTGACCCCAGTTTACTCCTGGGGAAAGAGATATGTACCACACACACACACACACACACACACACTCACACACACACTCACACACACACGCGCCAGAGAAGCAAAACAGTTCCACATCTTTCTCATCAGAGCTTTTTGTTCAGAATTATGTCGTTAAAATCTGACTTTTCCTCCCTTTTTTGCCCTTTTATTCTGAAGGGAATAAACATTAGGAGCTACTGGAAACCACCAGTGTGTGTGTGTGTGTGTGTGTGTGTGTGTGTGTGTGAGTGTGTCATGTACAGTGTGCGTGTGTGTGACTGCAGACTTCTTTCTGGGGCTAATTTTAGCAGGTGGTTTGTTTCCTGTCTGAAACACACCTCTCACATCGGGGTTTATTTATTTTTATTTGATCTTTTCTCTCTTAGATTCTATTTTAATCCGTGGCTCAGAGTCTTCAAGACATTCAAAACAAGAAAACGTTTCGCTCGCCAACATCTGTAAACTGGGAGGAGAACTGGAAACCAAATTGACCTTTAAGACATTTTTCTTGCAGCCAAATTACAACCGAACTGAAGTTGCGCGCTCTTATTGTGGCGGGGTGGAAATCAAAGGTTCCACTTTTCGGCGAGCTGTGTTGTCATTGTTATCGGGGTAGAGTCACATTTCTGGGAGATTTATTTTTCTATAATGTTTTTTTTACCTTTTTTTACAGCCGCAATGCATTCTGGGTAATGTGTCACTTTATAGAAAATCTATTTTTTCCCGTTTCATCTCTTTGACCTGAACTGTTTACACAGCTCCTGGACACTTCCTCTTTTTACTGTGGCAGACACACACACACACACACTCACACACACACACACACACACACACACACAGACACACACTCAGACACACACTCAGACACACATTAGCGCACACACAGCAGGTCGCTGGCTGGCCCCTGGAGCCCTCAGGGTGTGTGTGTGTGTGTGTGTGTGTGTGTGTGTGTGTGTGTGTGTGTGTGTGTGTGTGTGTGTGTGTGTGTGTGTGTGTGTGTGAGTGGGGTTGTTTTCCAAGCTACATTTTGCTGCCACATGGAAGTAGAGTGGTTTAGTATGTCTGCCTGGCACACACACACACACACACACACACAAACACACTCACACACACACACACACACACACACACACACACAGCAGCCAGACAAGGCTCCCTTTCACACCCCAAGATACAACATTGGAGTGGGCCGATTGTGTACTTTTTCAGTGTGTGTCTGTCTGTGTGTGTGTGTGTGTGTGTGTGTGTGTGTGTGTGTGTGTGTGTGTTTGTGTGTGCTGGCAGCTACGTGCATTATGTGCGTATCTCATTTTCTCTTTCCATTTCTTTATATTTTCTTTTCACACACACACACACACACACACATATACATACACATATACAGACACACACACGCACACACACATTTTGGCAGGATACTGATTTTCATCTGTCGTAGTCCCCGGAAAAAAATGTTACTACAATAATCTGTGTGTGTGTGTGTGTGTGTGCGTGTGTGTGTGTGTGTGTGTGTGTGTGTGTGTGCCAGGGGGTGTGGTCTGGATGACATTTAGAGTAAAAGGTGAGAAGTGTACCCTCCGCCCCTCTCCCTCTCAAATCTGGCAACACACACACACCCCTACACACACACACACACACACACACACACACACACACAGACACGCAGAGAGCGAGCATGGAAAAGTTGTGATGTAATGACGCCACTCTTCTCTTGCAGGAGAACGCGTACGAAACCATACACGAGATCTCACACACACACACACACACACACACACACACACACAGAGGCGCACTAACGGAGTCGTAGCCGTCGCCGTGGAGACGCCGGCGTCACGGCTTCACGCTGATTGCGCAACCCGAGACGTGCCCACGATAAACAGCTCCGGAGAAAAGACGAAACCAGAAAACCAGAAAGTTGTGACCGCAGCATCGTTCTACGTTCTCTAAAGACTCTCGAGGCCCGAACCCAGAAACCAACAGAACTCTGGATATGAACAGAATATCAACAGAATATCAACAGAATATGAATAATAAACAAAACCGGCTGCATTTTGTCCCATTCATTTGTCCGTCAGCCAATCAGAATCCTCCATCAATGATGTGTTTGGGTTCTGCTGTCAACAGAACCGGACCGCCCGGCTCCCTCTGAGCTCCAGAGGGAACCGGGCTGGAGGTCGTCTGGAGGTCGTGAAGAGGGTCAGGTCACGGTCACGGTCGAGGGGGTCAAAGGTCACGCGCACACACACACACACACACACACCAGGGTCGAAGGAAAGTTCAATAACAGAGCGAATGCCCCGCAAGTGTGTGTGTGTGTGTGTGTGTGAGTGTGTGTGTGAGTGTGTGTGCTTGTGTGTGTGTCCATTGACTCTCTTTTAGATATTTTTTTAACAGATTTTTCCACACACACACACACACACACACACACAACTTTTCACTACACACTCACATACACTCATGAGGAATTCTGACAAATGCCACCAGGATCACAGAATATCTCATAAAAACTATCTCTCTCTCTCCCTCTCTCTCTGTCTCTCTCACACACACACACACACACACACACACACTGTGCGAGCAGCTAAAAACACCCGTCTGTTCTGCGGCGGTCGTCTTTGTGGCGCGGTGGAAACGACCGACGACTCGTTTACGAGGCCGAAGACACAGAAACACAACGAAGAATTATGATCAGATCAACGAGCACACTGGAGGGGGGGGGGGGGGGAGAGGGGGAGAGGGAGAGAGAGGCTGGCTGATGGGAAAACATATATATATATATATATATATATAATTATATATATATTGTTTTATCTATTGATATATAATTATAAATAAATAAAAATAAATATTTATATGTATACAAATATATATATATACATATATTATATATATTATGTAGTTTTATATATAAATATTTATATATATATATATATATATATGTATATATATGTATTTTTTCATATACATACATGTATATGTATATATATATATATATACATAAATATATTTAATTATATATATTGTTTTATCTATTGATATATAATTATAAATAAATAAAAATAAATATTTATATGTATACAAATATATGTATACATATATATTATATATATTATGTAGTTTTATTTATAAATATTTATATATATATGTATATATATATGTATTTTTTCATATACATACATGCATATGTATATATATATATATACACATATATTACGTATGCATTGGTTGCCGCGTGATTGCGTGAAAAAGAAGTAGAATAAAAAAATTCTGACATCATATTATTTGAATTTCAGCTTTTTCTAATTGAAAATATTCCAGAAATAAAAAAAAATAAAAAAAGATGTCGCAGTTATTATGAACGCGTGACAATCTACATTCAGCGGCGTCGCAGACGCAGCGCTCTGATTGGTTGTTTCCGTCTCGTTGAAGACGGCCAAGGGAAGAGTCGCTCTTGTTTTGTCCGGTCGGGGTCACCTCGACGGGAAAATGACATTAAAAAGAAAACCGTGTCTGGGAAACACAACTTAAGACGGAGGACGACGACTAAAAGCTGCGTCGCCCACGGCAACCGAAAATACGACCAAAAAAAAGGTTGAACTCGGCCACAGAAATAAAGCTTAAAAATAAAAAAGGACGAGAGAAAAGGAAACGAGGTCAAAGGCTGTGAGGGAATTCCTCCTCTCCTTTCAGCTGTCAGTCATTCGGCCGGAGCCGAGATACCAAGGAACCAGTGTGAGTGTGTGTGTGTGTGTGTGTGTGTGTGTGTGTGTGTGTGTGAGTGTGTGTGTGTGTGTGTGTGTGTGTGTGTGTGTGTGTGTGTGTGTGTGTGTGTGTGTGTGTGTGTGTGTGTGTGTGTGTGTGTGTGTGTGTGTGTGTGTGTGTGTGTGTGTGTGTGTGTGTGTGTGTGTGTGAATGGGTGCGATAGGTCCTCACCCTTGACAATGAGCCCCGTCCCTTCGCGGTCACGCCGCATCACCGGGACGGGGCGAGGAAGGAGAGGAGAAGAAAGTGGGATGAGAGAGAGAGGAGAGAAAGAAAGAGATGGGCGGCAAAAGAAACGGAGCGAGAGAAAGCGAGCGCAGAGCGTGGCGGAGGAGGCGGAGAGAGAGAGGGAGAGAGACAGAGAGAGAGAGAGAGGGAGATGGAAAGGGTGGTCGTTTTCTTAAAGAAAGGAATGGATTAACAGAGAGGGGCTAGGGTAGGTCAGCCAAAAAACATGGAGGGGAGAGAGAGATGGAGAGAGAGAGAGAGAGAGAGAGGGCGAGAGAGGGGGAGAGAGAGAGAGAGGGAGAGGGTTGGCCCCTGACCCGGGGACATTATAGGAAGGGAGATTATGGTTGTCCAAAACTCTCTAAGCACTCACCCTGGGACCCCAGCTAATACCCTGACACACACACACACACACACACTTACATTTAAACTGCAAGTGCATGCAGGCGGTGTAGAGCTCGACCAATACGTGTGAATCGTTGAAACCACATCACTGAGTTCCCGGAGCTCCGTATCCCTCCGCAGAGGAAAGTAGTCCCCGAGCGACGAGCGGAGCGAGGGCCAGGCTCAGCAGTTTGAGGATGTTAGCGAGAATCTTTTTTTGTTTATCTTGTGTATCCAGCCTCATCCTTAGTATTTACACACAAAAAGTATGTATATATATAGTAAATATATATATAGTTTATATACAACGTTCGTACGCTGTCTTTCTCACACGGAGCTTGATGTGTTCTAAACAACCGTGTTTGGAGCGGTGGGTTCTCGGGGTGAAAGAAGGGGCTGCCAGCACCTCCTGCTACTATGAACAAGAGGAGGAGGAGGAGGAGGAGGAGGAGGAGGAGGAGGAAGGCAGGGATGGAGGGATGGAGAAGAGGAGATGGAGAGCGATGCTATGAATAAGAGGTTTCATGTCTGTCGTCTTTGTCACCGACTTCAGCCGCTAGTATGAAGAAGAGGAGGAGGAGGAGGAGGAGGAGGAGGAGGAGGAGGAGGAGGAGGAGGAGGAGGAGGAGGAGGAGAAAGAAGAAGAGGAGGAGGAGGACGTCAAGAGCAGGAGTTCATCGAAATAAATGGCGTAAATGTGACGTTTACGTCAACAAGAAACATCAAAGAGAAAGAAACGATTAAAAATACAAGCGGCGAGCGGAAGAGAAGAAAAAAGACGGAGAGAAGCTTAAAAAGAAGAAGAGTCCTCGGAGGTTCAAGGGTCCTGCTTTGAATGTTAAGACCGTCACACACACACACACACACACTCACACTCACACACTCACACACTGCCTCTTGCGCCCGCTAAATGAACTATGTATCTCATCAAACACACACTTGTAGAAAG